>OZ020191.1:89395771-89995771 GCA_963971165.1 Philopedon plagiatum | reverse complement strand
TGTAGTACCATCTCTATAATTAATAAGGTTTTGTATGATTTTTGTTCCATCTATTATGTGTTTCGGTACTATGCTGTTTTCCTGCACCTCAAGAGAAAAATTCTTCTGTTTTTCATGGAAACCATCTTGCTATTAGTATTTGCCCAAAATTTTAATAAGCCAACATACTCCGCTCCATACTGGTTCGAAATATCTTGGTAAAACCCCATTCCTATAAATAAAGAAGAAGGGTAGTCTTGACCGACTAGTTAAACAACAAAAACTGGTTTGTCTTGGGGTGTCGGTCCTAGTGATGGCTTTTTTGAATAAAACGCTTTTTAGCTACGCCAAGCTTTCGATAATGTTTATTATCTTCATCAGGGCTACAATATGAAACAGTAAATGAGTTGACTTATATTTAAAACACATTTATAAAGCAAAGAAAAGAACTGGAAAAATTACAAGATGAATTCTACATAACTAAATTACTTACTGCTAGTGCATTTCTTTCTTAAGATAGTTTCCACGAGAAATAGTCATTAAATTGTTACAATAATTAGTATTTTTATGTTTTTACATTTTAATAATTTTCTGACCTATTTACGTGGATGGTAAAAATGATTTGCTTCCAAAATGATAGTGAAGGAATTTGTCGGAGTTTTTTTCCCCAGTTTTTTGCATTTTTTGTTGGTTAAGCTATGATTTATTCGGTGTTGGTTAACATTCTACTAACTTAGCCGTAACCTTGATGATTATTTAATTGTGTAAGACATCAGTGCACAAACTTTTTTTGATTGATAAATTGTCACCCGATGTCAGTGAGGTGAACGGCAGTAAGAGGCTGTTTCTAGAAATGGTTGAAATTTTCCGACAACCAAAATCAATTAACACAAGAGCTGACATTGAGGGCCTCAGTGTCATTTACTCAAACTTATCAACCTTAAATGTCAACACAAACAGCACCACCAACAATGAAAGTGCTGATCTATCTATCTAACCAAACCAGCCCTTCCGCAGTTCACTTTCACAATACCTTTTTTCGGGGGAAATGACATCGGGTGACAATTTATCAATCAAAAAAAGTTTGTGCACTGATGTCTTACACAATTAAATAATCATCAAGGCTACGGCTAAGTTAGTAGAATGTTAACCAACACCGAATAAATCATAGCTTAACCAACAAAAAATGCAAAAAACTGGGGAAAAAAACTCCGACAAATTCCTTCACTATCATTTTGGAAGCAAATCATTTTTACCATCCACGTAAATAGGCCAGAAAATTATTAAAATGTAAAAACATAAAAATACTAATTATTGTAACAATATAATGACTGTTTCTCGTGGAAACTATCTTAAGAAAGAAATGCACTAGCAGTAAGTAATTTAGTTATGTAGAATTCATCTTGTAATTTTTCCAGTTCTTTTCTTTGCTTTATAAATGTGTTTTAAATATAAGTCAACTCATTTACTGTTTCATATTGTAGCCCTGATGAAGATAATAAACATTATCGAAAGCTTGGCGTAGCTAAAAAGCGTTTTATTCAAAAAAGCCATCACTAGGACCGATACCCCAAGACAAACCAGTTTTTGTTTTATATATATATATATATATATATATATATATATATATATATATATATATATATATATATATATATATATATATATATATATATATCCACTTTAAAGCATCCCACCACTCTGTAGTAGATAAGGTTGGGCGGTGCAGATTTACTCCCCCACCACTTTTTTGATTGGTCGACACTGCGCAGATGTAAAAAAATGATGAAAGAAAAAAAAACGTTTTTTTATATTTTTCGTTTTTTACATGTGCGCAGTAGACATGCGCAAGGGCATGCCCCGCCCAAACGAGATTCTCCCCCGCGTATATGCAGGCTGGAACTGCCTGGTACTAGAGGTCGACCACCGGTTGTCGACGTCCAGACGGATTCTCTTTATATTCTCTTTTTGAGCTTCTCATTCTTAAGTGTCTGCAGTCGTACCTTGAGTTCGATATAATACAGTTGTGCCTTCTTACATTCCGCTCAATATATTTTTGTGTTTTATATTCCGCAACGGTTAATTTAACAACTTTTGTTCACTTGTCTTGTGTTTCCTTATATCTATTTTTCGTAAGTATGACTTTGATTGATTTAAGATATGCTTGTAAAGTTCATGATTATATGGATTGCCAGATGTGTGGAATGACTGATGAACAAATTGTTGCGCTTGACTCGATCAGTATTGCGAGTGAAAGCTTTAGTGGTATTAAAGTAGAGGATTATATGATAAACAATAGCGATGAAGATCTAGATAACATGTCAAACAATATAATAGTGAAATATTGTAATGAAGACTCGTGTCATGCTATTTCCGATGTCGAAGCGCAACAATCCACTTCTGAAACTGATGAAACTCACTCACATATAGTTTCAAATTTTAAAGAATCCGACATTTTACCAAATTTGTATACATGCTTAAAGAATGCATCAACCTATAATTATAATGAAATTTACGCGTCAATAGTCAATTTTAATGATGTAAAAAATGTAAATTATGTGAGTGAGCCTCAAACAAAAAGGTGTGCGGTATTTTCACCTGTTACACCAGTTCCAGAAGTGGATAATAAAGAGATTTTTATATATCCGGCAAAACCTGTTTTAAATTTAACGGATGTTATTAAATCCGAGTCTGAAATGCAGATAAAAACATCCGGATTAAATTCAAATTTCGAAACTTGTAAAACGTGATCCTGGCAATCTTCGAAAATTCAAAAATTTTCAGATTTTAGATGTCCCCAATGCAAATCAATCTATTTATTTATAACTTTACTGAAAAAAATAAGCGATATAAATTAGTGGGAGTTATTCTTAGATAAATAACGGATAAAATAAACCCAAAAAGGATCACTAAATAGGGTAAATAGTGTGCAATAATGTGAGTTAAAAATAGGATTTGTCGGAAAAAATCAAGAAAATCCGATTTGTACCCCTTAAATACGCTCCTGGATGACCCACTCAGTATTGATTGTACAGTTTGATTACCCCTTTATAAGATAGTTGTCACAACTAATTTTAGTATGCCGGAAATCCGTTCCGTTTTTACACTAAATCTAAACGTTTTAACTATTACCGACGTCTTTTTTACTCTAATAAATTAATTCTTTCCGCTATGCAAATGTGAGGTTGTCAATAACTACAAATTTGCCGAAACAGTAACTTTTATGAAATATATGAGATTTATAAAAATAAAAGTAGATATTGTATGTAAGCGCTATTCTCCCCCCACCCTAGTAGTATAAGGTTTCTATAACTTCAAGCATGTTCGACAGAAAAAGGAGTGATTAGTAGTGTGGGGATGATCCCCCATCTGAACTTGAACTTGACCTTGACTTTTAATATATAAAAGGAGGGAATAAAGCTTGTTATTTTAGAGAAGCAATATGAAGAAGGTAACATTTAACGAAAATATGAATAAAATCCATATATTGTTTGCATGGAACCTACAAACCTACATTACAGTTATGCTGAGAATCTTTTGAAGGATGTCTTAGAGGAAAAACATAGAAATCAGATTTACGAAAATCGTTTTAAATAATTGTTGTTTTATTAGTAGATAAGCTACCGCGATACTACAACCAATTCAAGCTCATATCCTCCCACCTCACCCATGTGGGCTTGACTTGCAGTACTGAGTGGGGAATATCTATAAATTTATACGCACGCGGTTTCTAAAACATTATTTGCTAGAAATAATACATAAATATGATACAAAAACGAAAGCTGGTTGGTTGCAGAAAATCGGTGAAAAAACTTAAACAAGAAGACAGAAGCAGATGCCCTGTTTGTTTATATTCCATGAGAAGAGAAGAAATTTGCACACCCAATTCGTGCACACACAAATTTTGTATAAAGTGTTTAACAGAGTGGTCGAAAACAAACGCACATTGTCCTCTTTGCAGAAGATTCTATTTCTCAATTGTTTTAAAAGAGACTAAGGAAAAGATTCTTGTGAAGAAAAATTACAGTACTGATCAAGCTCTAGTGATATTGTTGTACATAAGTGACATGAATTTAATATAGATATATCAGAAGTAAATAAAACCATGTTGTTAAATATAAAGTTTTTTTATTTTATTATATTATATCTTTTTTTAATATCCACGAATTGTGTGATTTATCCATTCCCAACCATTTGACATAAACTTTATTTCCTTTTCTTCTTAGCACCTTTTCCATGAGATACACGTTTGAATGTTTGACTTTCTGCAACTCCGGTTCATAAAAACTACCTAAAATTATTTCATTTTTGTCATCTGTCAGCAGATATGTTCTTGGGTTGGTTAATTTAATTTCTCTAATTTGAAAATTTTCATTTCACCAGTTTGGTGTATATCCCTTTTGAAAAGCCTCCCTGTATTTACTAACCCTAACATAATCCCCTTGTTTAAATTTTGATTTTCTGGGGTCAATTGTTTTTATATTATTATAAGTTGATTTTAGAACATCTTTTTTCATTTTCTTCATTTATATCTATAGGTTTTAATCCTGTTGTTCTATGTTTAGTCGTATTATACTTAAAAACAATATTATTTAGGATATCCAACCATTTATAATTGCCTTGCAATCTAAACTGTTTCCACATGAGAGTTTTTAAAGTTCTGTTGACCCTTTCAACAAACCCCGCTTTGACAGTGGAAAATGTACTGTAGTGATTAATGATATATTGTTCCATTAATTTATTAAAGTTTTTGTTGAAAAATTCTCTTCCTTTATCTGTATGTATGTTGGTTGGAGGAGTTTTCGCAAGCTTTAAAATTTTTTCCATAGCTAAAGTTACTTCCTCAGCAGTTTTTCCTTTAACAGGTTGGACCCAAACATATTTGGAAAATGTGTTTATAACAACTAAAATATATCTATATCCTTTATTAAATTTGGCATAAGGTATCATTTCCACCAAATCTGCTTGCCATAAATCGTTTAAATTTTTAATAATATCCCGTCGTCGTCTAAAATTTTTTCTAGCAGGTTTCTGTAACTCGTTGACTAGATCTTCCTTGATGTTAGGTTGTGCAGACATGATAATTAAATGTTTAGTTTTTTACTTCTACAGGACATTTTATTAACAATTCTCCATAAAAATCTTCTAAATGACCGTCTTCAGGGCGATGAAAAGAAAGAACATCCCCTTTCTTTAACCGAATACCTACAGGATCGGTGATCTTTTTTCCATTAATTTTTAAGAAAATATATTTTTTAGGATATTCTCCAGAAATTATAGTAGCAGATTTCATAGGAAAAATATATTGTAACCGTCTATCTTGCAACAATTGAAAAGCGTTGTCTGCATGTTCATATATGCTATATTTGCCAATAAATGGTAACACCAAATTATAAGATAGTTTAACTGCACTAAGGTCAACAACTTTTATAAGGTTATGTTCTTCAGATGAAAATTTATTATCCTTGCCAAAGATGTGGGAACCAAACTTGTCAATAGACATGGTTGTTGCCAGCGGTAGAATAAGGAATAAACATGTGAGAATTAGTATTTATTTAATTATTTTTGCTTCTCGTAGTTCTTCTAAAATCGATATTATTTCATTTTGTTGACCAGTATGTCCAGCCATTTGTGATGCTGTTAATAATTTTAATCTATCAATTATCTCATTTATATCGTCATAATATACTTAATCTAATTTTTTTTTGATAAATTTAACATAGCTCCCCCCTTTTTTGAACCAAGTCTTGTTGTTCTTTGACGCGTTTGAGGAGGTTGTAATCTCTCCAGGTTGGAGACACTAGTGATACTTGAAGTGCTAGAAGTACTTTGCGATTAAATAATATTGTTTTCTATTAAGTATGGTTTAATAATTGTAAGATACTTTGGATCAGTGGTGCCTTGAATTAGTTCATTAACATCATAATTTCTCCTGTAAGCATTAGTTCGTGTCAAAATATCCATATAGTTTTTAAGATCGGTGGAGGTGAAATCTTTGGGATCTTGAAAAAAACAAAAGTTCGTATAGTCCAGAGGTACCCTTATATGTCAGATTTTTAACTTTAACATTCGCTTTATCAAAATCGAGCAAGCTGTCTCCAATTCTCCATTTTTCAGCATCGGTATCATGTCTTAGACCGTGTGTGTGATTCAAATCTCGCTCACCTTTAACTAATGTATCAACAAAAGCTCTTACTAGTGGGTGAAATGCTTCAAGATATTCATTGTAGGATGGCAATCTAGTTAGTTCTAAAATTTTTTGTCTTGTATCTTCTAGTGTAGGTTGCAAGGTTGATTCATCTTGATTTTCTCTAACTGTAGAGCTTATGTTGTTATACTAGCTTGTATAGAATGTGGAAAAATTCGACTAAAATTAAGAATAACGAATTCTTAATAAATAAAAATTTTCATATATATATTCAACGTGGAAAAAGGTTATGCGAAGGCTCCCTATTATTAGTATCGGCATCGACTGACGATTTCAAGTATTTCAACGGCCGGATGATATTACTAAAAATTCGGGGCAATACATATTCCACGTTGTAAACGACGGCGCTGCGTGAGGCTGGAGCGCCTCCCGCACGAATTGTCTATAAATACGCGTGCTGCACAATGCAAAGGATTAGTTCCTTACTTGCAGTCAAGAAGGCTCCATCCCGAAGAAGCCAGCCAGCTGATCGCAGAATCACGCGCCGGAATTCACGAAAAGGGACGACGACCTAGAAGATCCATTCGGACAGCTTAACTAGGACAAATGTTGGACAATTCATCTGGGACAAAGTTTCAACTTTCAGAAATCATCAGGATATAGCAGACTCCGTGAGATCTACCCAGTGAAACTTCAAGAGTCTCGTGCGCACCCGAGACATCGCGAACTTCTTCAAGCATTTTAAGCCCGTGGTTCTTTATTGGTATCATCCATATACCAATTTGAATCGCGGACTTGATTTGGTTTGAGCCGGCTTGGTCCAGTGATTTAAAATACCTGGGAATCCTTCATGATCCCTAGTTTTTTTTTATGGGGGCGTAGTCGAAGCACGCTTCGAACAAGTGGCCCCCCTGAACATCTCCCATTGATCTAACGGTACCGCCATTTCTGGCATATCTTCGTTAGTATCGGGCGGTCTTGTATTCTTCAGCCTACGTCCCCCGTCCACAGTATGTGATTAGGGGTTCGGCCTGTTTTACCCCCTGTCTAGGTTTACTTCGAATAGAAGATTGTCTTTTTTTTTCCATCGTTCTTTCTATCGCCTGTTTTCCTGTTGTCTTTGATTTCTTTCACTTTCCTTATTTTCCATTATATTCCTGATCAGCAACTGAATATCCCGCCAGTTTTTTTTACTCTGAATCATTTTTTCCACCATGTTATTGGGATTTAATTGGTAGCCCAACGCAATATAGGTTTCCTGTCTCTGTCTTTCCCATCGCACACAGTTGAACAGAGTATGCTCGACAGTGTCAACCTCCCCACAATATGTGCAGTTTTCATCTTCTGCTGCTGATATTCTCTTTAGGTAAGTATAAAAGGAACCATGTCCCGTCAATACCTGTGTGGTGTAGTAATCGATGATCCTGTGACTGCATTCGATCCATGGTCTTATGTTAGGAATAAGCTGTTTTGTCCATTGTGCCTTTGTTACATTATCGTTCAAGTGTCTTCTGTTTGGCTTCCCTTTTAGCCTCAGTTCTGTCCCCAACCGAGTCATATATAAATCTTCTCTCTTCCACTTGGAGTTCAATGGCAGCGATTCCTGTAATGACCCCTAGAGCCTTCGTCGAAGCCGTGCGGTATGCACTCGCTACTCTTAGCAGTATTTTCCTTTGTGCACGTTGCATTTTATCTCTGTACTTTTTGATCCGCATTACTGTATGCCACACTGGTGCCCCATACAGCAATATCGAATGCATCACCCCACTTAGAACAGCTCTCTTTTGGCTTCTTGGGCCAGCCAGGTTTGGCATTAGTCGTGAGAGTGATGCTATTTTCTCTTCAGCTTTTTTAGTAACGTTGTTAATATGTTCTCCGTAGCTTTTGTGACAGCTCAAGGTTATTCCTAGGTACATTACTGATTTTATAGGGAGTATCTGTACGTCCATTAATTCGAAAATTAGATTTCCAATGTTTCTAGGACCCTTCAAAATGACGGCCTCGGTTTTTTCTGGAGCCAGTTCTAGATCGTTAGACCTTAACCATTCAGCCACCCTTGCCAGGGCAAGATTCGTTTTCATTTGTAATATGCTCGGATCTTCAGCTTTTACCAGCACTGCCAGGTCATCAGCATAACATATAGGTTTTACACCGTCCCCAAGTTCTATTCGTAGCACCCCATCGTATAATAAGTTCCAAAGCGTTGGTCCCAGTACGGAACCCTGCGGGACTCCCACTGACATGTCTTTCTCAATACCTGCTATTTTTAATTTTCGTTGTTGAAAGTAGCTTTCGATTATACTTATCAGATATTGCCATATTTGCCGATTTCGAAGTTCCATGATTATATAACTCCATGTTGCGGTGTTGAAAGCGTTTCTCACATCTAAGGTTATTGGGGCACACCACCTCTCTCTTGCCTGATCCACTGTTTCCATTACGGTCTTAACTGCCTGAACAGTTGACTTGCCCTTTACGAAACCGAACTGTAGCTCAGACAAACCCCCTCTGTCTGCTAGTTATTTTAAGAGTCTTTCTCTTATCATAATTTCAAAGAGCTTCCCCATGGTATCAAGGAGGCATATTGGCCTAAAACTTGAGGAGCACTCTATTGGTCCTTTGTTCTTCCACAGCAGACACACTCTTGCCACCTTCCACCTCTCCGGGAACTCCTGTTTTTGTAATAGCTCATTTAAAACATCCAACAAGAAGCCTGGTGCGCTCTTAACAGCATCCTTCACTATCTCTGATGGGATTCCATCCGGACCTGGCGCTTTTCCGCCTTTCATTTTTTCTTCTGCCAGGAGAAGCTCCTCTCTGTTGAATATTTCAACATCTGTAGCTACGCCTCCCCTCTCCCAGTTGTCTGCTTTATTTGGAAACAGCGACATTACTATCTCCTTCTTTCGCTCCCTAGATAGGTTAAATGGCAACATCGGGCATTTTAGATGTTTCAGCGCAATTCTGTAACCATTCCCCCACAAGTTGTCATCTAGTTCCCTGCATAGATTTGCAGTAGTCATACCGTCACTTGGGCCACACCCCACCACTTTCCCTCTACGTCATAAGCCCCGCCCACTTCCCTCATTACTAATTTATCTCCTCACACTTATATAATATGTTATTTAATAAATCTATGTACGTCATTAAATTAAATACAAATGATTTTCCTTAGCTGAAGTTCTGTGTTTAAGAGATCACATTTGTTTAGGGTTCTAATCTTCTGATTTAGATATATCTCTCAACATAACAACCACAGATCCAAGGGCTTTCATTATGAGCTGTAGCGGATAATTTACAATAGAATTGGTAGTAAATAGTCGTAATTTAAAGAAAGCTTAATGAATAGGTGTGTCGCTGATGAATAGTGGTTAAGGTGCATCAGTTTATAAGTCGACTTAACTTTTTAGAGCGGAAAGCATTTTTATTAAAAAAAAAACAAAATTATGCATATTTTTAAACTAATTTTATTACATAATAAACTTTACAATTTTCCATGCAAAATATCTTTTGTATAATTACATAGCAATAAACTACATTTCAATATGATTTTGGTTTCTTATATCCATACGGTTCAGAATTGCCATCGGGTAAAAATTTTCTTTTTGTGGAATTTGGTTTATAAATTTTGACTCCAGTACATGTTGTTACAATATGATCCTTGGTGCATCGGATGTTTTTTGATATTATCGGTATAGGGTCTAACTCTTGGAGAACCATGTCCTTGATGGTCTCAAAATTTATTAATTTTGATGTAGCGTAGTTTAAAGATATACCTTTAACTTTACAAACTACTTCTTCAGAATTATTTTTGGTAGCATGAATTTTAAAGGCATAATTCTTAGGACCCCCTGAAACAAACTTTGTTATATACGAATTAAGTCCATAACCTTCCAATTCATTAGTCAAATCCCCTATAAATTTTCCCGTTGGTAAGTCAGCTTCACCGGGTCTTGAAATGTAAATAACAGAATCTGTGTCATAGTATAAAACTCTGTCACCAAGTTGTTCAAGATATGAATATAATTTCAGTCGAGCTTGAGCAGTTACAAATGAAGCAACGGCTACATTGACAGTAGTTAGTGGATCATAGGCTTCATCTCTATGCTCATAACCTACAATTAATGTTTTCTCGTTGACAGGGAAAACTCCATTTATATAAATTGATGGATTGGTAAACATAGAAAACAATTCTGATGGTTCGTTTATAATCTTTGTCTTTGGTTGATTTTCTCGTTGTCCGAATTTCCCCCAGAAGCTGTTTAAAATTAGCTTTGCCAAAGACCTTAGCCCCGGGTTATCAGTTATTTTACCATACTCAAGAATAACATCTTCCCTTTCGAAAAAGTTGTTAATATAATTTTTCTTGTCTTCGTCAGTCAGACAATCAGCTGACCAACCTGTTGCTTCCTGTTTAATTTTAATGAATCTATTAATCATGCTGGTAAATAGTCCTTCCTCTCCAGTTTCTTTATTAAACCTATGAATGGTGTATTTCCAAATTTCGTGGATTGTTACTATTTCATACCCTGTCTCAACTGCTTTGAGTACTTCATCCAGTACCCAGGTCCCTTCAAGTACCCTTTCTTCACTGGTATGATTACACTCATTAGGGGCCATTTTCTGTCCACATGTTCTACAGAGGACAAACATTAGTTTTTTGTTAATTTTAATGGGAAGAACTGGATGGTACAGGTCTATTGGAGGAAGTATTGTACATTTTATAAGACCATTTATATTATGTAGGTTTAATTGTTTACATTGTTCTCCCACAAAAACTTCAGGGTGGCCAACTGGAAACTTTCCATATTTACAAACATAAGGATAGAGGGAGCAGACATCAACATACTTAATTTTTTCTGTATCCTTTACTTCATAATATTTCCGAACATTTCCAGTTCGGCCTCCATAAAAAGCATCTCTTGGATTTAAGGGCGTTAAAGTCATAAGCGGATGTTTTTTAGTGTATTCCTCAATCTCTGGATTATCTTCTAATAATTTTCTAAACTTGCACTCCCACATTTCATTCACGACAAATCCAAAATCTTGTAGTTTTGTAATTTTTGCTTGTGTCGCTTCATAACGTAAATTTAAAGTTGCAGAAGGGTCTTCTTGAAGAGGGTCATTTCTACCGAACTTGTAACATTTAGTACATCCATGGTAATAACAACCTTGAAACTCAAAAACCTCATTTGTATCCGGACAATAACCATCAACCTTAGTACCACGTACACTAACTTCCTGACATTTGGCAGCTTGTAAAATATTAATTTGTTTTTGATTTTCTTCCCACAGTAACCACTGAATTGCAGTTTTACTCTGATGATCTTTCCAACGATATCCATTTTTCGGAATTATTCCTATACTGTTAGGCTTAAGAAAATTTCTTCGAAATATTTTATTACAGGCTGACGCAATAGTTGTTGCTTCAGTAAATGGGCATACATTTGTATTTGTTATAAGTTGTTCTCTAAATTGCAAACAGGCACGTGAAAGGATTTCTACGTCTGATACACAGTAATCAACCAGATCTCTTTGCATACAAAATTGTTCGTTTTTTTGGTCCTCATACCACTTAATAAATTTGGCACATTCGTCTTCTTTCATGGTATCTGAAGAGTAATATTCAATAGCCGGAAGAGCACCAGTATAGCGTTCATTTGCTGTGGTATTAAATAAATGAGGAAAATATCATTTTTAAAATTATCTTGAAGACCAAATGCTGCGGGTAGTTTTGATAAAGGCATAGGAAAATAGTTGAGTGAGTCAATAAATTTAATATTTTTTACTTTCATCATAATTATTTTTGTTCCCCTCATTATTAGTTCTGGGGATAAATCGGTCTCTGTCATCAAGTAATTTAAAATAAACTGATGATCAAAAGCCTGCCCGTTGTGTGCTATTACAACCAAGTCTTTAAATTTTTTCCTTAGCTGTAACAAGTGTTGAGTGAATGATTCAACCGGATTTGAACCATTAAGTTTTTGTAACCTGACGCCACATTTTTTACAAATAACGTCTTCTGAATTTATACACACATCGCAACACTGTTTGAAAATACAAAGATTAGCTTGGTGGAGAAAGGATGCGTTTGCTAATTTCTGTTCTTGCCGAGTTTCCAAATCATAGAACACAAAGAGTACATCTTCTGTTTTAGGACTGTCAGTGTCTCTTTGGATATAACAAAGGTGATTATCAGGTACATGAGTCTTACAAATTTTACAAAATATTTCTCCACACGTGTGTACTCTTTTTCCTTTAATAGTTTTAAAACAATTACTGCAACTTCTTATTTCAGCACAAACAGTGTTCTTCTCCCATGATCCGGGCTTTAGATGATTGTTGTAACAGATTTTTCCTCTAAAATATCGATGACAAGTATCACATTTAATATTAACATACCCCTTTGCACACTTTGGTGATTGGAAACATCCAGCACACATTCCACCACATCTATGTTCATTTTTATGATCAAAAGGCATATGACAATCCTCACAAAAATAAACACAACAAAAAGCTGCTGTAACCGAACTGATCACATTAAAATGGCTTTTGTGATGTAGAAGATTTAATCTTTTAATGCTTTCGGTTGACCCCTCAAAAATTACATCTCTCCCCTTAGATCCGTACCTATACACAATAATTTTGTATTCTTTTAAGTGTTCTTGAAATTTTTGTAATTCCAAAATTCCCGCTCCTTCTACAGGAATAATAACACCAGCCATGTCTAAGAGTTCCATGGCTTTTTTGGTCTGAATTTTTCCAGTGTCTTTTCTAATTTCGTTAAATTCAGGATCCCTTGTGACATTAGCAATGGCTACTGTCAGAGCACGAGGTAAACATAGATTATCTGTATTTTTAATTGTTATTATTCCCCTTCTCGCACCACATTCCTCATCGAAAGTATTATATTTATTTCCTCTTCCCTGGTCAGTTGGAAGCCGCACAGTTGTTACTTTCAGACAAAATGACTCTGTATTAAGACTTGTCGAGTTATACTGGTAAACGTTACTTATAGCGTCCCAAACGTCCTCATCAGTTATTTCTTCCGCTGGTCTAAAACGAATCCACCCTTCACCACGGTTAAAATCTTTGGAGCAGAAACTAAAACCTACATAATCGGAGGGTTGCAGTTCTTCTGTAGCCTTCTGAATTACTTGATTGATGGCCCCTTTTACCCATGTGACTGGCTCAGCTCCCTCTGGTATAGGTGTTTGTAAAACAGATACTATCTTCGTTTTGTATTTTTAAAAGAACCGCGTCTCGGTGTCATAACTAACCAATCAGGGTTAAAGACGTCAGACGTAGTTGTCGTTGCACGGCAACCTAACTTCAAAAAAGAATGTCAACATCAACCTTTTGTCCCGTACGTAGCGTTTTGCCGATCGTGCTCTTCCGAAGGCGCGCTTCCTAGTCTACCACGTCGGTAGAAGTTGTCCGTATAGTTTTATTATACTGCGCGAGTTACGCGTTTTACCGTTGTCCTTGGCTTTGTCTTGTGGGTATAAACCGTCCTACAAATTTCAAATTTTATCGCCGTGTTTGGCATCTGTCAATGTCTATACAAGGTTAAATTAAAGTTAATGTCGACTTTGCAACCTTTCCTTTTTTGTCAGTTGTAAACTTTGTAAAAGTTAGTTTAAGAAGATTAAACGAATATATGGCAAAAGATAAGTTAAAGAGTTTAACTACAACTACAGCAACCTATGAAGATATTCGATGGGGAATTCCTGACTTTTCAGGTGTGGAAACAATAATGTTGTTACCATAGACAGTTACAGCGGGATTGTATCCGAAATCAAAACGTCCCGACTGTACATTTGGTCCTTCGAGCCGGATAGAAAGACTGAAGAAAAGAAAAACAAAGTGGTTTGTAACAAAAAAGTACTCAGAAAATATTGTGTCCCGACAAACTGTAAGTTTGAACTTTTATCTTATATAAGGTCAAAATAAACTTTCCATATCCATATTTTGACAAGAAAAATCCTTTTATAAAGACTTTCTTTAATTTGACGAGAAGCAGTCATTATTAGAAACCTTCCGATTTGTCACGAGAAACATCAATCTTTTAGTAGAGACTTTTAGTTTTAAAATACCTGTGTCTTACAAAAATACCTTAAGATTGTCCTAGTTTACTGATTTTGTCTTAGAAAATTTTGTCTTGTTAAATTTTTAAGATACATTTTTATTATAAAAAATGGATTCTTTGGTCCAGCAAAGAAAAGTTTGCAAACAAAATATTTCACGTATAGTTAATTGGTATAAAGACAAGAGAGATACTGAAAACGACGTTTACCAGTTTCAAATTCACGAAGTTAAATTAAATTCACATTTTGCTAAATACGAGGACATTCAAAATGAGATAGAGGTTTTAGATACTGATAAGACTGATAACGAAATTAGGGAGGAAGTAGAGAAAAAATATTATGACACTTTAGCAGGTTTAATGCGTAAAATTTTTGAATTAAAGCCATCGTCTTCAGTCAATACGTCGCTGCAGCCAATTATAATTCCACAAACTGCACAATCAAATGTCAAACTACCCGATTTAAATATTCCTAATTTTTCTGGCGATTTTACGGAATGGACGTCATTCTTTCAACTCTTTACGGCTTTAATTACAAATAACTCGGACTTGAGTAACATTCAAAAATTTATGTATCTTAAATGTTATTTAAAAAATGAACCACTTAATTTAATTGATAACCTACAACTCTCCGACGCAAATTTTAAAGTCGCAATAGATATTTTAACAAAACGATATTCCGATAATACGTTAATTGTTAACGCTCATATTAAAAAATTATTAGATATTTCTCCAGTTACTAAAATTAATTTTCAAAATTTAAGAGAATTTTTAACTCACATTAAAAGACAAATTGCATCATTGCGTAATTTAAGTTTACCCGTAGATCAATGGGATGTTATTTTAATTCATATTTTCTCTCAAAAGCTTGATCATAACATGCGTAAGTCTTTTGAATATGAGAGAGATAGATCAAAATTACCGACTATGGATGAATTTTATAACTTTTTAGAAAAGAAATGTCAAATTTTAGAAACTGTGGCTACATCCGAGTCTCAGGCTGATAATAAAAGTTTTAATCAATTTCAGAAGAAGTTTCCAAGTAAGCATGGACAAACTTCGGCTCATATGGGTATTATGAACTCACCTCTTCGTTCATCTAGAGATCACTTGACATGTGCTTATTGCAACCAGGCAAATCATTTCTTAAATAAATGTGAGAAAATTAAAATTTTTACATATAAATCAGAGATGTTCAAATTGTCTTGGTAAACATGCATTTTCACAATGTCGTAGCGAAAGGCTATGTAATATTTGTCGTAAAAAGCATCATACAATTTTACACATCAATTCTTCCGTACTTAAAATTAAAAATGAAAACAATTCTGGACAAGTCAATGATCAGAATAGAGGTTTTAATAAAAATTATTCCACGTTTAGTAATAATAATAAAACCGAAAACGCTACTGATTTATTGTCAAGTCAAGGGAATATAGAAAAACAAATTTTTCAAAATCAGTGCTCTCAAAATGAAAAACCACATACACTTGTTGGCTCTAATCGTCAAATTTCAAATGATGCTTTTCCAAGTAGTCCTTTAACGGCAATATCACACACATCATTTTCACAAAATCCAATATTTGTGTTTTTGGCTACTGCTATAGTAAATTTAAAAGCCGAAAATGGTTCTTATGTTATGGCTAGAGTTTTAATTGACCCTGGCAGTCAAAGTTCATTTATTTCACAAAAATTAGTAAATATATTAGGTGTCCGTTCTTATGACATGCAGACTCGTATCTCAGTTATTTCAAACAAAAGTACGATTGCTAATAAAATGGTAGATGTCAGAATATTTTCTAATGTTGAAAAAGAAAAATCTTTTGACGTGTCTTGTCTCATTATAGATGAAATAACTGGAAAGTTACCTCAAGTTCAGATTAATAAAAATAATTTACATATTCCGTTTACTGTTCCCTTAGCAGATCCTTCATTCCATATTCCATCAGAAATTGATATTCTTCTAAGTGCGGAAGTACACCGTGAACTTATCAAACCTGAAATAATTGACTTAGGAAAAGGTTTACCTATCTTACAATCTACACATTTAGGATATGTCGTTTCAGGTGCAATGTCTAACTGTCATACGTCTAAATCAAAGTCGAATGTATCATTCTTCATACAAAATTCACAAACCGATTCTTACAATCCTGGTAATGACCTTGACTCTCTTCTTTGTAAATTCTGGTCCTTAGAAGAAGTCGAAAATAAGCCCAATTTATCACTAGAAGATCTTCAGTGCGAAAAAATATTCCAGGAGACAACAAAAATTTTAGATAATGGCCAGTTTCAAGTAAATTTACCCCTTAGAAATAACGAAGATATTTCAAAACTGGGCGATTCATTTTCTTTAGCAAGAAAAAGATTTTCTTACCTAGAAAACCGATTTAAGAAAAATCCTGTGCTTTTCTGTCAGTATAAAGATTTTATTGACGAATATGTCTCTTTAAATCATGCCCGATATGTGCCCCCGTCCGAGGCTGAAAAATGTAATCGTAGATATTACATGGCTCACCATTGTGTTATACGCGAATCAAGTGCCACGACAAAATTACGTGTTGTCTACGACGCTTCCATGAAATCCAGTTCTGGGTTCTCTTTGAACGATATTTTACTTAAAGGTTTTACCGTCCAACCAGAACGGTTTGACATACTTTGTAGATTTCGTTCTTCGGCATTTGTCTTTATTTGTGACATTGAAAAAATGTATCGTCAAGTTCGTGTTAATCCAGATCAATCATTTTTACAAACAATTCTATGGAGGGAAAGTTCCGAGAAGTCTTTGGAACAAATTGAGTTGACAACTGTCACATATGGTACAAATTGCGCCCCGTATCTCGCGACAAGATGTCTGGTAGAGCTCGCAAATAAAGGCAAAGATCAGTCTCCTCTTGCTTCTAAAGCAATTCTAAATCAATGTTATTTAGATGATTTTCTATGTTTCGCAAATTCCGAAGCAGAACTGGAAAAGCTAGCTCAAGAACTCATTTGCCTTTGTAAATCCGCTAGTTTTCACTTACACAAATGGGGTTCGAATTCAGAAGAATTTTTGAAGTCTTTACGTGTAAGTTACTCTCAAAATGACTATAATATAGTTTTGGAAAATACATCCAACAAGGTTTTAGGTGTCGCTTGGAGTCCTCAAGATGACAATTTTGCCATTTCCCTACCAAAAAACATTTCCGACATATCTATGACTAAAAGAAATATTTTGTCAATTATTGCCCAAATGTTCGATCCCCTAGGATTTATTGGCCCTATAATTATTCGTGCTAAAATTTTTATGCAGGAAATCTGGAAGGCTAAAATTGACTGGGATGACATGTTACCTAAGGACTTGGTTAATGAATGGCAATCATTTTCTAAACATTTACCACAACTGTTAGAAGTAAAAATTCCTCGATGTCTTTTGATGCAGCTTGGCTGTCTTAAGGTTGAGTTGTTTGGATTTTCCGATGCAAGTCAAAGAGCTTACGGTGCTTGCCTGTATGCTCGTGCTACCTATGAAAACAGAGCAGTCTCTTGTCAGTTAATATGTTCAAAATCCAGAGTCGCGCCTATTAAAACCGTGACTCTACCCCGACTTGAACTATGTGGAGCGGTCTTGCTCTCTAAATTATGTGTCAGAGTCATTTCAATATTTAAAGACGTTCTACAATTTGAAAGTATCAATCTTTTTACGGATTCCCAAGTTGTTTTAGCTTGGATTAAATCTCATCCTTCTCGATGGTCTACGTTTGTCGCAAATAGAGTTTCGAAAGTACAGGAATTAACTTCAGAAAAATGTAAGTGGTACTATATTCCTACTCACGAAAATCCAGCAGATTTTGTCTCTCGAGGATTGAACCCCCATGAAATAAAAACCTGTACTCTTTGGTGGCGCGGCCCAGAAATGTTACGTCAATTTGAATCTAATTTCAAAAATTATAGCAGTCAAATAACAGATACTTCTGAAGAAGAAAAAATTGTCACTTCTAAAGTACACTTTCAAAGTATCGCCGAATCGGACTTAGAAAATATTTATTTAAAATTTTCTTCATTTACGAAATTACAAAGAGCTTTAGCATATTGTCTAAGATTTGTCAATAATATTAAATCAAAAAATGAAAAATTGCTAGGCCCACTTTCAGTAAAAGAACTTCAAAAGGCCTTAGACTTAATCATCAAATTTGTACAAAACAAATATTTTTCACAAGAAATATCAGAATTAAATTCCAACAAATTAGTTACCTCCAAAGCCATAAGATCTTTAAAACCCTTTTTAGACAAAAATGGATTTCTACGCGTGGATGGTCGTGTATCCCAGGCAGAAATTTCATATGATCATAAACATCCTTTACTCCTACCGTCGAAAAATCATATTGTCAATTTATTATTGAGAAAAGAACATCTTCTTCTTTATCATGCTGGAGCTAGGACAGTACTGTCAAATTTTCGTTTAAAATATTGGCCACTAAATGGATTAAAAGAAATTAAAAAAATAATCACAAACTGTGTAATCTGTTTTAGATTTCGAAATAATACCAGTTCTCAACAAATCATGGCAGATCTACCAAAAGATAGAGTCACTATTGTTAGGCCTTTCTTTTGTGTTGGCGTAGATTTTGGTGGTCCGCTTTTAATTAAAGCATCTAATCTTCGGCGTGTGCCGCTAACAAAATGTTATATTGCTATATTTGTGTGCATGGCTACGAAAGCCGTACACATTGAACTCGTTTCAAGCCTATCTACAGATGCATTTCTATTAACATTAAAGCGTTTTATTGCACGTCGTGGAAATCCACAAACAATTTACTCTGACAATGCTACCAATTTTCTTGGAAGTCGAAATCAACTAAGAGAAGTTACTGACTTTTTTAAGACAAAACCAAATTCAGAAATTATTTATAATTATCTATCTTCCATGGAAATTCAATGGAAATTTATTCCTGCCCGAAGTCCTCATTGGGGAGGCTTATGGGAAGCAGCTATAAAAAGCGCTAAATTTCACATCACTCGTATTATTGGTAAGAGTCATTTAACATTCGAAGAGCTTAGTACAGTGTTGTCTCAGATTGAAGCTATTCTCAATTCGCGACCACTGTGTCCCTTGTCTGAAGACCCGTCTGACCTTGAATGTTTAACGCCAGGTCATTTTTTAATAGGTACAAGCCTAATGTCTTTTCCAGAAACAGATCTAATCGAAACTCAAGTGAATCGTTTAACACGTTGGCAGCACTGCACCAAATTACAACAGGACTTTTGGAAACGATGGTCTGTTGAATATTTGAATAATTTACAGAAACGTTCTAAATGGCTGTTAGAATCAAATAATGTTCAACCCAATACCATTGTGTTGTTAAAAGAACATAATGTCCCACCTTTAGTTTGGCCAAGAGCCAGAGTTTTAGAATCTATTCCCGGACCTGACAATAAAGTAAGAGTAGTCAAACTCAAAACTAAAGATGGTGTTTTTACACGACCAATTACCAAGGTCTGCATTTTGCCGATCAGTGACAATTTAGAATTAAATGTACAACCCTAATTAGATACGTCTGTCAAAGTTAAATTATCTATTCATGAATATTCGTGATTAAAATTGTCTGTCCATCAAGTATGTTTATGCTTGCTTGTCATTGACTTTAAGTCTTTTTGACGTTGTCACGCCAACGGGCGGAGTATGTTTGTAAAACAGATACTATCTTCGTTTTGTATTTTTAAAAGAACCGCGTCTCGGTGTCATAACTAACCAATCAGGGTTAAAGACGTCAGACGTAGTTGTCGTTGCACGGCAACCTAACTTCAAAAAAGAATGTCAACATCAACCTTTTGTCCCGTACGTAGCGTTTTGCCGATCGTGCTCTTCCGAAGGCGCGCTTCCTAGTCTACCACGTCGGTAGAAGTTGTCCGTATAGTTTTATTATACTGCGCGAGTTACGCGTTTTACCGTTGTCCTTGGCTTTGTCTTGTGGGTATAAACCGTCCTACAAATTTCAAATTTTATCGCCGTGTTTGGCATCTGTCAATGTCTATACAAGGTTAAATTAAAGTTAATGTCGACTTTGCAACCTTTCCTTTTTTGTCAGTTGTAAACTTTGTAAAAGTTAGTTTAAGAAGATTAAACGAATATATGGTAAAAAATAAGTTAAAGAGTTTGACTACAACTACAGCAACCTATGAAGATATTCGATGGGGAATTCCTGACTTTTCAGGTGTGGAAACAATAATGTTGTTACCATAGACAGTTACAGCGGGATTGTATCCGAAATCAAAACGTCCCGACTGTACAATAGGCTTCAACTTAAACTCCAAGGAGCGACCGGCCAGGTTGTATCTTGGAACCTTCTTGATCGAGTCTTTGATGATAATGAACTTTTCCATTCTGTAGAGTTCATAAGACACGTCTACACTTCTAGCGTATCTAATGTAAAATAATCAGAACTGTCTTCCACTTTTCTATTTATACCACCGATAAACTGCAAAAATAAAACAAAGAGTGCGTTCAGTAATGTAGAGAACGTTCCGAAAACAACTTATGGATTTGTGTGGTTAAGTTTTGCAATTCCCAAGAATATGCCCTATTTGAAAATATTTCAAACGTAAAAATAATTTTGCGATATGGGTTAGGCTAAACTGATAATAGTTCTTTTAAATTATATGAATCTGCAACAATAGTAATTTATTATACAGGAGATTAATAAGCTGGAGCTCACACGTCCTTAGTCTTGGACGTACGAAGTAAGAATGAGCTTTAGCCCGTAATACTCCTATATTTAGAACCTTCGTTTGCTTGGGTGACAGTAAAAATAAAACAAGTCAAACTTTAAGTTCGTTGATTCTTTTACAAATAGGAGACAAGAATTTTCTCTAATCATGCCTAACATACGGAAAACGCTATCTATTAATAACCCTATGTTTAGCCCCATACCGCCTTACAAAGTCTTGCAGCTCACATGTAAGTTTCAAACCCCTACCGGATGGTCGAAAGACAGTTCTTTGATAGCCAGCAGGCAACAATTTACCCTGATCAGTCTTTAAGACATGAAAAACACTGTATATACTTAGCTCTTATAAGATGCCAACCTCCTTTGCAGAGAGGGATTACCGGACATCAGAGTAAGTACATCTCCCCTCGTAAGGGTACCTGTCGTGTTTCCATATGGAAAAAAGTCAACTATCCCTTTATACCTGTAGGAGCCAACATAAAATATAACCGATAAGAATAGTGCAATTTATTTTTTTTGTCTTGCATGCACTAGAGAAACAAGCCTAAATTACCAAAAAATGTAAATTCAGTCAGTTAATTTTTATAAAAAATATTTAAAAATTGTCCCACTGCTTAGCCCCATATCGCCTTGCATCGTCTTGCAGCTCACATGTAAGTTTTAAACCCCTACCGGGTGGCCGAAAGACAGTTTTTTGATAGCCAGCAGGCAACAATTTCCCTGATCAGTCTTTAAGACATGAAAAACACTGTATATACTTAGCTCTTATAAGATGCCTACCTCCTTTGCAGAGAGGGATTACCGAACACCAGAGTAAGTACATCTCCCCTCGTAAGGGTACCTGTCGTGTTTCCATGCGGAAAAAAGTCAACTATCCCTTTATACCTGCGGGAGCCAACACCGGTTAATTAAAATATAACCGATAAAGAATATTGCAATTTATTTTCTGTCTTGCATGCACATGCACAATATGGCATATTTTAAAAAAATTAACGGAAAATAAATACCATCTCTTGTCAGTACAAACAGCCCCCTAACATATATATATATATATATATATATATACAGGGTGATTGATGGTGAGTGGCCTATTAGAAGTTCTGGCGAACTAGTCAACGGATCACTTTGAAAATTTGGTAGTTTACATAAGTGGACATGACCTTTCTTTTAAAATTATTTTTGGCCTTGCGGTGTTGCCGCTTCTACTGAAAAGTATTAGCACCTATGATAATTTAAATGGAACACCCGGTATATTATATTTTTTTTAGAATCCCTGTTGGTTTGTTAATAAGTTTCGTTAACATATTCCTATGTCTATCTAGTATCGTTGTCGAGATAATAATTATTTTCTTCTTTTTTTCTCGGAAAACATGGTAGTCAATAAGGGCTGATATTTTTGAACTCATGACAGATAGGACACTAGAATTTGGTGGAGAGCTAGGTAATACCACGAGGCTATTCACTCGGTGTCCAAATCGTAGTTATATTTGTACAGGGTGTTTCAAAAATAAACATATTTTGATGGTTTGGAAAAATGATTAAAAATACATTTTTTTAAATGGAACACCCTGTATTTTAACCGCGGTCCTAAAAGCTCTGTAAATTTCCTATCTTTCAATATATCATGTCCCTATACCTATCTCGAATAGTTTTTGACTTATTAGCATTTATTTGGACAATTTAACTATTACAGATAACATTCACGAGTTTTTAGGAAAATTTGAAAAGTAGCCTTTGGAAACTGTTGTTTTTAAATGGATGACACTTTTCTATTATTTATTCCGTTTCGTTGTCAGTTGGTTGCCGTACTTGAAAATTCTAATTTAAGGTTTTAAGAGAAATGGAAGAAAACAATAATTATTCAAATACAGTACTTATGAATTTATTTGTTTTACATGGTCAGTGTGATAAGATCATTAGTCGTACTGGTAGAAAATTCAATGAAATGTATCCAAATTTGCCATCAATGAACAATAAGAAATTTAGACGAATTCAAAGCAATTTCAAAAATTTTGGTTCTTCCTTGAAAGTTCCCAGAAATTTACCCAGACCTGTAACATCTAGTGAGGACAACGAAATTAACGTTTTGGCTTATTTTCATGCCTATCCGCAGGCTTCAATAAGATGTGCCAAAGAAGATTTGGGCTTAACCTATTTCTGCGTGCAAAAAATATTGGCTAAACATAATATGCATGATTATAAGTATACCAAAGTTCAATGTCTTAAGCCTGAGGACTGTCCACAAAGAGTTTTATTTTGCGAAAACTTGTTAGTTCATATTCAGGAAGATCCACAATTTTTAAGGAAAATCATTTGGACTGATGAATCAAAATTTTCTCGCGAAGGAATTTTTAATAGGAAAAATATTCATTATTGGGCGAAGGAAAATCCTCATGTAACGAGAGATACTGGATTTCAAGAAAATTTTCGATTTAATGTTTTTTGTGTAATGATGGACAACAAAATTCAATATTTGATATATGATGAAAATTTAACTTCCAGAAAATACTTAGAAATTTTAACTACATTTGTCGAAAATTTCGTGGACAACCTTCCTCTCGCCCAGTATCGCAGCTGCTGGTACCAATTGGACGGAGCTCCCGCTCACTGCACTGACGAAGTTAGTGCGGAAATACAGAGAATGTTTGAAGATCGTTGGTTCAGGCGTTTGGGACCTTGGAATTGGCCTGCAAGGTCCCCAGATTTAACACCTCTGGATTTTTACCTTTGGGGCACTCTCAAGAATATTATTTACAAGACACCGGTAAATTCAAGGGAAGAGTTAGAAGATCGGGTGAATCGGGCATTTCAAAATTTGGATGCTGGTGAACTTAGACTTGCTACTGGACATGGTGTAAACAAGCGAATTTTAAAATGCTTAGATGTCAACGGCCAACGTTTTGAACATTTATTAAAAACTAATTAAATGTTTTTTACTTTTTTCTTGGTAATTTTGTTAGAAGTCAAAAAAATATTATTATGTACACTACAACTTAAATATGATTAAGTAATTTTAAGCATTTAAGAATTTACTAATTGTTTAAAATTTGTCTAAATTTCTTATTGTTCATTGATGGCAAATTTGGATACATTTCATTGAATTTTCTACAAGTACGACTAATGATCTTATCACACTGACCATGTAAAACAAATAAATTCATAAGTACTGTATTTGAATAATTATTGTTTTCTTCCATTTCTCTTAAAACCTTAAATTAGAATTTTCAAGTACGGCAACCAACTGACAACGAAACGGAATAAATAATAGAAAAGTGTCATCCATTTAAAAACAACAGTTTCCAAAGGCTACTTTTCAAATTTTCCTAAAAACTCGTGAATGTTATCTGTAATAGTTAAATTGTCCAAATAAATGCTAATAAGTCAAAAACTATTCGAGATAGGTATAGGGACATGATATATTGAAAGATAGGAAATTTACAGAGCTTTTAGGACCGCGGTTAAAATACAGGGTGTTCCATTTAAAAAAATGTACTTTTAATCATTTTTCCAAACCATCAAAATATGTTTATTTTTGAAACACCCTGTACAAATATAACTACGATTTGGACACCGAGTGAATAGCCTCGTGGTATTACCTAGCTCTCCACCAAATTCTAGTGTCCTATCTGTCATGAGTTCAAAAATATCAGCCCTTATTGACTACCATGTTTTCCGAGAAAAAAAGAAGAAAATAATTATTATCTCGACAACGATACTAGATAGACATAGGAATATGTTAACGAAACTTATTAACAAACCAACAGGGATTCTAAAAAAAATATAATATACCGGGTGTTCCATTTAAATTATCATAGGTGCTAATACTTTTCAGTAGAAGCGGCAACACCGCAAGGCCAAAAATAATTTTAAAAGAAAGGTCATGTCCACTTATGTAAACTACCAAATTTTCAAAGTGATCCGTTGACTAGTTCGCCAGAACTTCTAATAGGCCACTCACCATCAATCACCCTGTATATATATATATATATATATATATATATATATATATATATATATATATATATATATATATATATATATATAAAAGTTTTACCCCTATTCCGCTCTGTCGTTTTCATACCAACAAAGCATTATTATTATACCAAAAAAAGCGTCGTAATAAGTTCAGACTCATTTATTTTTAAGCTACATTCATTATGCAATATTTATGACCTACTAAAAAACTCCTTTTTATATCATCATAACACCATGCGCATGCGCGCTCGTTATATCGCCAATTCAAAAACAGTTGGCTGTTTTAAGTACCAAATGATCAAAAATTAATTTCTATTGAATAAAAATGTATGCATATAGATTTTATATACTTATGGACGTATTATTTAAGATATACCTGTAGCTTTAACAAAAGTTTTCTAAGTTCGAAAAACAACAACAAAACCGCAGATATCTCAAAAACGAAGCATTCTCATACCGCAGTTCTGTAACACATATGTAAGTTTTAACCCCGTACCCCGCTCCCCATCCCACCCTATTCCCACCTTTGAGTATACCTATAAATGCATGAAAAAATTTTCCAAGTCCCTAAATACAATAAAACCAAAAAACGACTTCTAACATATATGCAGGTTTCAACCCCCTACAACTACCCCTTGTTACTGAAAAATGTGTAAATTATATGCAAAAACTCACCCCGATAGTCCGAACTGCCGTAGAACTAAAAACTTAAGATAATATCACTCTTTTTACCCGCTGCATAATTTTTAACCAAAAACCCTATGAACAGCGCATGCGCATCCTTGATATCCCAATATTAAAAAAAACGTTATGTGGGAATAAAATTAAATCAATTTTTTAGTACCTCAAATATTTTTCAGCACCTTATACAAATTTAACATTTTTGCTAAGTCTAAAAATGTACAAAAACTTGCACCTCTAATTCCGAACTTTTTCTTCGTCCTCCAACACCACTTCACAGACTGCAGCACGACTAAAAAAAATTTCTTCCACACCCCTTTTATACCCTCAGAGTACTAAGAATAGAAGATAGGACACCTCGCATGCGCGCCCTTTATATCACCAATATAAAAAACAATTAGCTATTTTAAGTACCAAATGGTCATAAATTAATTTCTGTCTAATAAAAATGTATGCATGTAGATGTCACATACGTACATTAAAGATATACCTGTAGTTTTAACAAAAATTTTCTAAGTCCGAAAAACAAAACAAAATTGCAAATATCTCAAAAACGAAGCATTTTTGAAAAAAATAAACGAAAAAAATCCCCCCATGTTCCCACTGTCGTGTACCGCAGTCCTCTAACACATATGTAAGTTTTAACCCCCTACCACGCTCCCTATCCCACCCTATTCCGACCCTTCAGTATACCTAAAAATGCATAAAAAAATTTTCTAAGTTCCAAAACACAATAAAACAAAAAATGGATACAACTTAAAAAAACGGCTCCTAATCCATATGCAGGTTTTAACCCCGTAGAACTACCCCTTCTTACCGCAGATGTATAAATCATATCCAAACATTCACCCCGATAAGTCCGAACTGCCGTAGAACTAAAAACTTCAGATCATATCACTCTTTTTACCCGCTGCATAATTTTTAACCAAAATCCCTATGAAAATATTCATTTTTTTTAATTTGATCTCAGAATTTTCAATTACGTCTTTATAATCCTGTTTAGTAATGGAATTTTCTAGAACATATTTTTTTACTCCTTTCGCCTTTTTTTCAGATTTATCTTCCAAATTGACACAGTAAGCTTGAGCTCCCGTCCCATAAAAACTTGAAGTTGGTTTACCTGCAAATTCATCTTTCATTCGCCCTAAGACAGATTTGTTTATAGTTAAATTATGTATATTGTTTTCATTGTAATTAGAAGTATCAAACTTATCTAAATTTTCCTGCATATATTTATAAAAGTTTTCAGTCTCTACTTGCAAGATCAAACTATCTGTATCCGTGTAGAACAAAATTGCTTTGTCTCCATACTTGCTTTTAATATAATCATAATAAAAATCATATAAAACGGGTTTTGATAATTCCAAGACTGTGAAGCCAACATAAACAGGTTTATTGTAAGTTATCTTTACTCTTTCCATTTGTATCGCAACCAAGTTTTCATTAAAGACCAAACGATCTTTAAAATTTGGTTTAGCAATCAATGTCTGCGCTCCTTGCTTTTTACCAATGTTCTCTCAGTGTGTGATTAATCTAATGTCAACTCGTTTATCAATATTCTCTAAAGATTTACCATAAATAGCATTATTAAATAATTTATATGTATCCTTTTCCAATTTATTTTTAGATTTGTTTCTCATTTCGGTATTTAAATCGATGTATTGTTTTAGAAATGCAGCTTGTTTAAATTTAATAACTCTATGAATTTTAGTTAGTTTGAATCCATTTTGAAGCACCTGTTTCAGATTTCGGTAATAAATAACATATTTTTCTTTATGGTTTAAATTACATATTAATTTATTTTGTTTTGAACCAGGTGCGCAAATATTTTCAGCCAGAAAAGGTAATTCGTTGTGTTTTGTATGTAAATTTTGAGGATAAGTTATGTCTACTTCCTACCCATATTCTGCATTATCAGGTATAGTTCGTACATCAAGATCATATATTTCTTCCTTCGTCATCCAAGTAAAATCACTTACGGGGAGACATTGCCTCATACTATATCCATACAAGTTAGCTGCGTCTAAATACATTATAAATGAATTTGGTTTGCATGGATCATAATTTTGAAACTGTGGATTATTAGCTTCGGCTTTTCGAACGCTGCAATGAGAGACACCACCTCTTATATTGTTTTTAAAAAAATGTATCATATCTATATCCGTTAATAATTCTAATTTAACATCAGTCATTTTTAACATTGAATCCCAACTTAACCTGGTAATGTATAATACTGGGCAGGATCTAGCTTAAAATTATTTAAAGATACATTTCGAAAAGCTTCAAAAAAATCTGTTAATATGAGAACATCAGACAATAGATACATTTTGGTATAATCCATAAGATTTTGACAATTAATTAAATTCCAAATAGTAAAAGCTCTATTGTAATCCGATGGACACATAGGTTCATCTTTAAGTTTGTCATAAAAATGTTCAATAGCTGGGAGTTGATTTTCTTGTAATTTTTCGAAAGAATCAACATAAGAATAAGGATAGACACCTTTTTTCCGAATTTCATTGAATTGGTTAGGATCTTGAAAATATTTTTTTATTTCTATACATTGATTTGCTTCCAAACTCTCACCAAGTGATTCCAACGAGCAACTAACAAACCGAAGTGAATCTAAAAATCTCATTTTTATAGAAATATTTCTTTCTTTATTGTCTTTATCTTTTACTTTGTCAACTAATACGGATTTTGAAAATTAAATATATTTTTCTTTAGTTTGTGCTAACACATCAATGTTATCTTCTTCACAGCACAATTGTTTAACAAATAAATGACTATCATAACCAGTTAAATTGTGGAAAAAGATAGGTATAAAATTTGGAATTTGAAAGTTTAAGTTGCAGATACTGTGAGCTGCATTTTGAAATTTACCAGTTAAATGATCATGATCCCTGACTTTCATTTTCTTCAAGTTTTTCGTTACATATATGACAAATTGTGCTATTTTATAAGCTAGTTCTTCCTCATCTGATAAAGGAAGAATTTTCACTACATTTTTAAAATGTTCATTATAAATTCTATGTATATGACCTTCAATTCGTTTACAAAATTCATCAGCTGCATCCAAACCAAAATATTAATCTAGTACCGACAAAGAATCATCGTATGCGCACTTGATAAAATAGCAAAAAGCGTACGGTTCGTGTTTAAATGTATTTAAAGTATAAGAATTCTGTTCGTTTCCTGGTTCTTGATGCTGTAAAGGTTTTAAAAAGCATTCAGTCTGCATATATGACAAATGGAACTTTTAGTTGTTTTTGAAAATTTTCAAACTGTAAAATATTTTCTGGTATATGCTGACCGTACTTATTTATTTTAATGTCCTTGGTAGGAACTTTTGTAAACAAATGATTACAATCATGTGATTGATGCTCTTCAAGTCTTTTCATTGATGTAAAATAAATTAAACACCTATCACAAAAATATTTTTTAAAAGGGCTTTTATTAATTTGAGTTGATAATAGTTTAGACATATCCTTAATCCAACAATAATGATTGTTTCCCCACCATTTATAATCAACAAGTTAAAATGTATTGGAAGTTTTTTACTTGTATAATGTAGAGGACCTACTACTTCATATTTTAACTTATAGACACTCTCCAAACCGTAAACATTTACAGATATTTGATTAAGAGTTTCAAATTTATGTATATCTTTCAACTTTACAGGAAACTCTATTCCTTCAAAATTTAAAAAATCACAGAAATTAGGATATGAATTTATTCTATCTACATTAATTTCAGATGGAAATAATGCACTTATCACACTCCATCCGAAACAATATATGTCATTATTTTTAATGTTAATAACAGCTTTTTTATTTGCAATTTGTTTTGGTAAAAGGATATACGATGACGCTCTGATTGGATTATACTTGTTTATGTTAAGCTCCAAATGTAATATTTTTTCCAACGCCCATCCTGATCCATTTTCTGTGAATATTGCTACCTTCTCTTTAATTTCAGACAAAAATGGTTTATAAATATCACTTAAATCTGTTGTTGAAGTTATGACCTTATTTTTCGTATTAAACGAGTTAGTTTCGATTGACTGTTTTGTTTATAAGAGATATTCTCCAAATAGTTCTACATTAATCTTAACACTTCTATGCTTAACTAACTGCTCATAAAGTAAACTTACAAACTTTTGTTGTATTTCATCAAAAAACTCTTCAATGTCCACGTACTTTTTCGATGGCAGCAACATGTAAGACACAATCCTGATTTTAAACGCAGAAGTTAAAATTTTCACTTCATCGTCACTTTTCACAAGTTTACTTTTATGTAGGTTTGACCGTAAATGCACAGTAAGTTTATTTTTCACGTACCAAGTATCACAGTCTTTACATCGTGATAAAGTAAGTTTAGGTATTGGGGGTTGTTCACCATCTTCTACTTTGAGTCTTTTCATCGGTACATCATATAACTGTGTGTTAGTTTTTATTTTTTCTCGCGAACAAGATGGTCTCGTGGGACACACATTCTTTTTTATGTCTATACACGTTCGATTGATGAGTAAAACTCTTGTTGCATTCGCTGCACTGATACATCGTGAGAACTGAATAAAAGAGCAGAAAAGACTGATACTTCTTCAACAATTCTTGGGATATTTTCACTGGTCTCAGCTCACAACACTTTGCACAATACTGTTTTTGCAATACTTGTTTTTTGCAAACTAAACAACGACACCTTAATATAATATCGAAGCTTATTCGAGTAATTCGAAACCACGGAGGATACATAACTAACAAGGAATCATTCGGTTTTGTTTTAAATATGGGTAGAGGGATAGTAGCGGGGAGAGGAGAGGGGAAAGGAGTGGGGTAAAGTGGTAGGGTGAAGAGTGGGGTGATTTGGTGGGGTGAAGAGTGGTGGGATGCTTTAAAGTGGATATATATATATATATATATATATATATATATATATATATATATATATATATATATATATATATATATATATATATATCCATGTACAGTGGTAGGATTTGGTAGTGTGAAGAGTGGTAGGAGGAATGGTTTTGAAAGCTCATTTGGAAGCTCCTTTGGAATGGATTGTGATGGAATTTCCTGGAAGTAAATGCAGTATATCCATATATATCCATGTAAAATGGATATATATCCCATGTATATCCTGATCCAGCTACTCTATAAATTCCCTACTTAACTTCAGGCACATTGCTTTTTTTCTTTAAATAAAAGTTGAAAAACTTTTTTTATATTTTCGAAAAATATTTCGACTTGACTATTGGGGGATCCGTAAATACATATAATTATAATGTTTAAATCTTTAACACTGATAGCTACAATTTCAAAAAAAATTTCAGTTGACAAACTGTCAAAGCTAGTTAATTTGTTACAGACATATTTATTTTTAGCATAAATCATTACACCACCCCTTTTAAAGAAATTTCGGCAAAAATAGTTTGCTATTTTATAATTTTCAATATTGTGAACAACAATGGATTGTTCATTTAACATGTGTTCAGCTAAACATAAAATCGTAATTATTTTCTTGTGTTAATAACTCCAGTTCATCAATCTTATTATGTAAACTTTGGATATTTAAGAGTAATGCTGCAATAGTTCCCACCTTGCATACTGGAATACTGTTAGGGCCATTAATTAAAAATTTTCATTATATTGTTTTTGTTTCCTGAAATCAAATCTTTTTACACCAACGCCTTTTGGCCAAAAAGTAGGGTTATACATTTCTTCTTTTTTATCAAGAGAAGCAACGACTTGGAAGCATTTGTTTTTTGTTGGGTCTGTCGGTAATTCGGTGACACTTATATCTATTCCTTCGAGACCAGGCTTTTATAAAATATATTCTTTTACCTTTCTTGCTGTTACCTACATGCCTCTGCACTCGGTAGATATAAAGCCATAATTGGCTGTCAGCTCCTTTAAATTGAGTGGTTTCATCATCTGTTGTTGTTGTACCAATATTTTTTTTTATTTTAAATTTCCTATCTCTTCTAGAGTACACTCTCTCAAATGGGTGCCCGTTATCTGATTTTTCATCTGGATAATTTATCTACATTTATGAGTGATTACATAATTTCAATTTGCTTATCCTCTATCCGTCTTGTTTCACATGATTTTTCAGTGTTTGAGTCCATTACTGGTTGTAAGCTATTTTCAGAATGTTTATTTTTGTTTGTATATTTTTTGCCATTGTGATCTTGATAATGATAGATACTGCCAGCAAGGTCGAAGGGTCCCGCTCGATTTTGCACATTCGATCTGTTTATTTTTGATTTGGAATTTATTTTTTGTTGTTGAAGCCAATCGGTTTTTTGCTCTAATAAATCAATTGTTTAGTTTTGCAGTATTTTATTTTCTCGCAATTCTGCAATTATTGCTTCTTTGACAGAGATGATTTGTAATAGATATGTATTATTTTCGTTTCTTGCAATTGAATCCTGGGAAATGTAGTCGGTTTGAGTTTGTTTGAATTCTTTATTTACACAGTTACACATTACTAAACCCTTACTTCCACTAAGGACTTTTAGCCCGGTAATTCTGATAGCACATGAGGGGTGGTATACACCCTTGCAATTTACGCACTTTACACTAGTTGAAACTTCTTTTTTACAGTAAACACAGCTTCTAGATTCAGGAACATTTTGACCCGATCTTTCATTGTCGGCCATCTTGCCGGAAAGCATTCCCCTTATATTTAAATGTAACGCACTAATATATGAGCAATCTACCGTCTCTCTAGAATTTGATTCGTGAAAGTCCTTCTCGAACGATTCATATGTCCCCTCGGAAAAGAAAACCTGTTCACTAAAACTCCACAAAGCCAGGTTAAAGGAGAAAGAACATGATCAACTGCTTCCCTAGATATACCCACACGGAAGGAACTATAGCTGTCTTTGGATTCCAGGTTAAGTTTAGTGGTATCTGGATTGGCACATCCCTCACTTCGTAGGAAGTTATTTAGATTCTCAGCAGTAGTATCTGTGGCCAGCCTCGATATAAAGAGCCATATTTTCTGGTCTGCAGCTTTTATTGTTGTCGAAGTATCCACTGTACGTTTTCCTATTACTGCGGGGGGCTTCCTCCAGCTATTTTTGACATTAGTGTTATTTTGACCTCGCCCCACAGGCTGTATGTGTTTCCTATCATGAGAGTCTGTGGTTTTGTTTTGATGAGTGGCATGATGCGGGTTTCCAGGTTTTGTGCCATTCAAGTTACTAACTCTCTCTAACGTTGTTTTGGTTTGAACTTCTAATAGTGCACTTCAGAGTTGTCGTGGTGTAATTTCCGGTCTGTTGACATGACTAGAACTTTGGTTCGTGTTATTTTTCAACATGTCTTGTCCATCACTTACAACTTGCTCGGCAACTGAACATTGGCTGCTTTTTTCTTCATGGTTCCTTGCAACTTCCACTAAGTGTTCTTTAAGTACCCGTATAAGGTCTTCCTGCTGTTTTATAATGTAATTTTTATGATTTACAATCAATTTAAGGTATTTGATTTCGGTGGATTCTCCATCAGCTGTAGCAGCCTGCGCATCATGGAAACTAAGATCTATGTTAGATTCAGTCATTTGGATGGACAATGATGTCGATGATGACGGATTTTTTCCGTTTTCTGCTTTGTTTTCCATGTCTTGCATAAACATAACCTTACTTTCACATACGTTACAGTACCATATAATTTCTTGCTCAGAAAAGCTCTCCATTTCAGATTCGTTCAGTTCAGAACAATCAGTATGAAACCAGTTCTTACATGGCCCAGCACAGCCAATCTTCTGTTTAGTTTTTGAAACTTTTTCGCAACATTTACCGCAGAGCAACGGTCTGCCCATGTTAGGTTATATCAATGATATATGTACACCTAGATGTTTCACTGGGACGATTTTATGGGATACCTTTTGCTATTGGTCAGTTTAAATGGTCTTCTCCTATGACATAAAAAGTCGCGCTTCGAATACATCGAGTCTCATTCCATTCTATATTTTAAAAAGAGAGAGAAATAATGTAACACTTTTACTCCGTCGCGACATTAGACCCGAGAGGTGGCGGCCTCACAGTATTTTGCAATTCGAGTGAAATATGAAATCTTCTATCGGTTTGGCTAGCACAAATTACGAATTGGCTAGCCGATCTTCAAGCTTAAGTGGCAGGCGGCTGAGTAGAGTTGTTGCGTTCGGCATCATCAGGAACGGATTTAGAATTTCGTCTTCCACCTCGAGCTACACAAAAGTACAGAACAAAAAAAAAGGGCAATCTCAAATGCGACATTACTTGTTTATTGTTTAGGATTCTAAGAAATGTACACTATTTCATAATGGACGAAATATCTAAACCTGTTCTTGCAAAAACAGAACGGTTTTTTATGCTAACTTACCAATATTGTAGCATTTTTTAAATTTACTTATACATTCTGTCTATTTGGACTAATATTCGAAAATTTTTCGGAAACATTTTTTTAAAAATATGTTTTCTCGAAAACAGAACTTTTTCAATAATACAGATATTGAAAAACTAGGGATGTTTTACAATTTTGTTTTTCTGAAACCAACTTCGATTTTTTTACCCACCTTTTGAAACTAAATTTTTTCAAGAAAACGTTAGCAAGAACATTTTTTAAACACTGTTTCCAAAAAGACTTCGAATATTCATATTAAAAAAAACAACACTTTTTTGAAAGTAATTTATTACAGAGTAAAAATAAACAGCTAGAAGAGTAGGTCATCTTAGCTTACACGCGACTAGACAAATTGTTTGATTAATATGAAAATGTAAATATTGTAGCATTTTTTTTTAATTATGCATGATACATTTTTACAAAGAACATCTTTTTCCATTTGTTCGGATAGTATTAATTTTTTCAAACAACGACTTTTTGAAAAAGTAATTTTCGAGAAAGTAACGTACCAAACGTAAGGAAACCTGATCAAACCCAAAAAAGGTTCGTTTGGGTGTGTTCAGTATCTTTCTTCGTTTTTTTTTCTTTAAGATTTTTCAAGCTACTAGAGTGCATAATTTAATTTTCTAAATATTGTTTTCGAAAAAGGTACCGGTTTTAAAAATTATTTGTTAGGAAACATTTTTTAAAGAAAGTACTTTCGAAATACGGGATTTTGCAAAAAAAAATCAAAATACTTACTTCATAAATCCTTTTTCTAAAAAGCATCTTTGAAAAGCGGTCAGGACATTTTTCAAAAAATTTAGGTTCGAAATATGTTTTCGAGAAAATATTTTTGAAAAATTTCGTCAATCCATTTTCGAAAAAGCTGTTTTAAAAAAAAAATGGGTTAAATTTGTTTCGTTTAGAAGCCAAAACGATCCGGCGCAAATTTTGATAAGATCGCAGTAAGATGGGTAGGGAATGTTTTCAGAAACAATCTAAGAGCATGTAAATCAAAAATGCCAAAAAGGCTTGCATTTTTTATATTACATATTAGTATTGATCTATTATTCATATTTTTTGGTATAATTCATTTCAAAGACCTTACATAGACGGCAAAATATTTGTTTTTATTTATAATTTTTTTTTGTGGAATATGTAGAAATGGTTAATGTTTATGTTACAGTATTTATTTTTATAACATTCGCTATTGAAATCCTTTTTCTACAAGGCTCTGGGGGGGGGGGGGGGTGCTAAATCCGCCACTGGGCAGCAGGTGCAAAAAAAAAGTATTTTTGAAAATTCGGTTTACAAAAACTGCATTTAGTTAGTATATGAGTTTAACTGTATACGCAGTAAGTAGAAAGTTAAAGGACTATTAATTATTTGAAATAAACAAAAAATTCGTCTTTTTAACACGCTTTTATTAGCTTGACTTGTAACATTGTAATAGAATCTTTTCACTCACTTGGAATTGTCCTATCGATTTAAAACTTTGAAAACGTATGCAATTCCGGTGAAGATACAATATGTTTTTTTTTTCATTAAAAATAATATACAGCATGTCTTCGAAATGGAAAAATTTTTATTATTGATTTTACGAAAAAAAGTGTCTCTTTATAAAAAGTTCTGCATCGTGAGAAAAAAGCATTGCCATTACAAAATTTGATCTGGTACATACAGGGTCAAAATATAAAAGTCCTAATCCAGGTGAAGCTAAAATGACAAAATCGTTATTTAAAGGGAAACTGCCCACTGCAAATGTACCTACTAGAGTTAATTTTTTATGTTAGTGAATTAGGTTTAGAACATGCAGGAGGCTCCAAAAATAAAATTAATTTTTAAATATCGCCTTTGCAAAAAAGTATATCTTCATAAAAAGTTCTACATTATGAAAAAAGAACATGGTTATCAAAAAATTTTATCTATAGAAAACCAAAAAAGGCACTCCTACCGGAAGGGTACGGGTACCCCAACTATCCTTGACCCTAACTGCAAACAGGTTTTATTTTTCATTAGTGCAGCAATAGTGGCAAACAGATCGACATAAAATATGTACATATTTTTAGAAAAGTTAGTGCTGAATGAAACCCTGTATGTGCAAGAAGTTGTCATTTTTGAAATATTTATTTTAGAAAAAATCATAACAATTAGCTATAAAAAATAATTTGAAGTTAAAAAATTCAAAGTGAAGGTGCAAACTCAAAGAGAATATAAGAATATATACAGAGAAATAACTCAATATTTAAATTTTCGGTTTAGAAATAAAAAATTATATTTGAAGTTTAAAATATCAAAATGACGCGACGTAACAAATTTACTGGTAATAAAGAATCCGATGACGAAGAAGGATACCTGGTTCAAAAATATCCTGAAGTGAGCCAAAAAACGAAAGATTTTATAGAAAAATTCTCGATATCTAGTCAAGACAAAAAAGATTCATCCTCGTCAAAGAATTCTAATATTATGATGAATAAAAATAAATGTGGTATATGTGATGGAAATCTGGTAAAATCAAAGACGAGATTAGGTTGTACTGATAATTGCAAGCGATGGTTTCACATAAGTTGTGTGGGGATAAACGAAAATGAACTGAATAAAATACAGAAGCAAAAAATAGCTTGGGTTTGCGGAAAATGTAAACACAATGAGTCAAAAAGAAGATCATCACATTCTTCCTCATTTACTAATTCGTCACAATTGGACAACTATTCAGGTGAAGAAAGAAGATCAACTGAAAATATTCTGGAACCGCAACCAAAGCAAAATTATGATCCAAACGATGTAAAAATCATTCTGCAGGAAATAGAAGAAATGCGGCAGGAATTTAGAAACCTCCAAGAATCAATGCCATTTATTAATAACTTATTTGAAACTGAGAGAGAAAACAATGGGAAAATGGCAGAGCAAATATGTGCAATAAGAGCAGAAAATCAGTACTTGCGAAATGAATTACATTATGTTAAGAACTATATAAATCGACAGGAATCAAACCAAATTAAGAATAATCTTTTAATATCAGGTATTTGCCGGAACCCAAAGGAGAACATTGAAATAGTAAAAGCGAGGAGCATGAAACTACTAAAATTTATAGACAATTCATTGAAGAACGGAGAAATAAATGAAATTAAAATCACTACCCCTAAGGACGGTACTCATTTAGTACAGGTTAAATTAAATAGTGAGAAGAAAAAGAGAGGAATTCTGAAAAAGAGATACCAGATAGGAAGAATAAATGGCCAAATGTGCGGTATAGATGATGCAAGATCAATATATGTTAATGAGGAGACAACGAACTCTACATACAAGCTTTTGAAAGAAAGTTACCAATTAAGAAGTCTAGGTTATAAATACATATGGCCAAGAGGGGGCATAGTATTTGTAAGACTTAATAACCAGGCAGAGCCAATAAGGATAAGATCAAATGAACAGATCATGAAGATGAAAGAAAATGTCACAGATTTACCAATTTAATAGTCCAAAAATATTTTTGGAAAATTACATGCATTTCAAATGGATTCTAACGCATTACTGGAAGATTACCTAACTTGCAATTGCTCATACTGTGATAATGTTAGTGATATCAGCTTTTCCAATGATAACCTCAATGTGATACATGTCAATATATGTGGAGTAAGTAAAAACTTTGACAACCTTTTAGTATTCCTAGACTCATTCAATGGTAAATTTGACGTAATTGGAGTATCGGAAACACATAAGTTTAGTAATGTTGCAGACTTTGAAATAGCGGGATATGATTTATTTTTTAATGACAGCCAGTTTAATAAATGTGATGGCTTTTTTATGTATGTCAAGAGTAATTATGTTAGGGACTGTTCTGTTCTATCTGTAGGTAATAGTAGATTTTCAAGAGTGATTCTCTATAAAAATGACAATCTAATAGGTATAACGGGAATTTATAGATCTCCGTCAATGAAACAGGACACCTTTATGTCTGAATTAGAGGAGCTTTTAACAAATAAGATAATAAAGAAGCTTAAATTGGAAGTGTTCATGGGTGATCTTAACTTCAATATCCTAGAAAATAATAAAAATGTAATAAATGAATATATGAACTGTATGCTGCAGAATGGATTCGTTTGTATGATCGATAAGCCTACTAGAGAAAAACCTGGAGTAAGACCCTCATGTATTGACCATTATTTTGTTCGTGATATTAAGGAGAGTAGGCAAAAAAGTAGCATGATTATTTATAGCGGATTGTCCGACCACTACCCTATTCTACTCAAAATACAACTAAAACGTAATAATAATCTTAGAGGCCATAATAAAAGTATAATAAAAACAGACTTTAATAAAAGAAAAATTAATTTAGAAAAAGAAACTTGGGAAAAGGTTATTGAAACAAATGATGCAGATGGTTGTGCTGAAACATTAGTTAACATAATAAAAAACTATATTAAGTCTGTTACACAAGAAAAGTATATTAAGTGTAAAAATAGAAGGCTTAAACCATGGATCACACAGGGTCTCATTAACTCTATCCGTAAGAGAGACAAATTAAAGAAAAGAAGTGTTATACTTAGAACGGAGGAATCTATATGGGAATATCATGAATACAGAAATAACCTTAGTCGATTGATTAGAGCAGCAAAGAATTCGTACTACACTGTTAAGATAGACGAAAGCAAAAATGATCCAAAATTAACGTGGAAGTTCATAAGAGATGTCTCAAATATAAAAGAAAATACTGAAAGTGCCTTCAGCTCTATGTTAGACAGTCAGGGACGGGAGCTGGTCACCGATATGCTGAAGCATTTAATCAATTTCTTACTGAGATAGGTAATACAATGGCTAACAAGATAGTAACATCCTAATGCCCTTGAAGATAAAACCCCCAAACCAGAAAAATCTATGTTTCTTAGACCAATTATGGAAAATGAATTGATTATGCTAATAAAAACACTTAAAGATAAAGCTGCTTCTGGTGAAGATGGTATTAGTGTCAAAGTTATAAAAGAGAATCATATGTCATTGCTAATGCCAATTTTTAACACTGGTAAATTTCCTAATTGTTTCAAGCATGCTGTGATAACTCCAATATACAAATCAGGTGATAAAAAAGTACTAACAAACTACCGTCCAATCGCCTTAACAAATACTATTTCAAAACTTGTAGAGAAAAGTATAGGTTTGAGGCTTAATGAGTACATAGAGAAAAATAATTTTATTTCTAATCGCCAATACGGCTTCAAAAAAAATACTAGTACTGAGGATGCTGTAAACTGTCTTGCAGATTATGTCAGCAATGCCTTTGAGAGTGGAAGAAAGTGCCTGGGTATTTTCCTGGACTTGGGTAAGGCATTTGATACTGTGTCACACAAAATTCTAATTTCTAAACTAGGAAATATTGGTATACGTGGGAATGTACAAAATTTGTTTCATAGCTACTTAATTAATAGAACCCAAAGTGTAAAAATAAATGGATACATAAGTAGTCCGAGAAGGGTTGAATTTGGTGTACCACAGGGGACTGTACTAGGACCAGTCCTATTCTCTTTATATGTTAACGAGCTTTTAAGCCTGATGGAGGATGTTGATGTGATTTGTTTTGCAGACGATACGGCTGTAATAATACATGAAAATAACTGGAGAATGGCAATAGATAGAGCTGAGAAAGCACTTCTGACTATAAAAACATGGTTTGATAACAATATACTAACTCTTAATATAGAAAAATCATGTTTCATTTGTTTTTCTGTTAGTGATATTGGGAGCACAACTGTGACTGATATTACTCTTCATAAGTTTGCTTGTGACGGACTGGATTCGTGTGGCTGCAGATTAAAAATTAACAGAATTGACCAAACCAAATATTTGGGAGTGTATTTTGACATGTATATGAGATGGGAAACTCACATTCAATATGTTACTAATAGAGTCCGAAAGTTGCTTTACAAATTTTACCAGCTTAGAAAAATACTCTCAAGAAAGCTATTAAAAACAGTTTACTATGCTTTAGTGGATTCTGTGATGGGATATTGCATTACTGCGTGGGGAGCATCTTGTGGATCAGTTTTGAAACCATTGATTCTGGCACAAAAATATATTCTCAAGATTATTTTAAATAAAAGGAAACGTTACTCAACTGAAAATCTGTTTAGAGAAGCAAAAATTTTAAAACTAAATCAAATGTACATTAGAGCAATAGTCAGACTGTTCTCAAAAAATAAAAATTACCTGAGTAAAATTATCCATGATAAAACTAGACAAGCTTCAAAAAGAAATGTGATAACCCCGAGAATGAGATATTCCAAAAGTCAACGAAGTCCTTTATTCACTGCTCCAAAAATATATAATATGTTACCTACTAATCTAAGACAGAATTGTTATAAAAGAATTAAAAGAAGACTGACTGTTTGGTTAATGGAGAATAATATATCCTGGTTCTAAAAAATAAATACCTACTATAGATATAAAATAGTGTTAATTAGCTATAAGTTTATTATTAGAATATAGGTATTGTATTATTATAAATTGTAATATTAAATTGTAAATAGTTCTAAATGCACACACAGACTACTAGTCCATTGTGCACAAATAAACAATAAATAAAATAAATACCTAAATAAAATAAATGTTTGTTTTTAGGTAAGCGTTTGCAAGGAGAAATGTGTTATATGGCATTATACAGATTATCAAAAGAAATATACCTACAGTTAAACGCATGCCATACCTATTACTAAATTTCGCCACTTGTGGTCTGTTACCAGACGCGTCGATACCGAAAATTAAGTATGTACGTATACGGTCTTTGAAACATACTTTGTCATGGTCGTTGCCCTGATGATGTCAAATAAAAAAAACGGTCAAGTGCGAGTTCGCCTCGCGCATGGAAGGTTCCGTACCACATATAATATTGTGAATTTCTCAATACCTATGGCATCGTCGAAAGATATTCTAATTCTAAATAGTAAATTCCCCCTCTGGCGTTGCACGCCTCTCGCCTAAGCCGGTAGCGCTCCTAGCCAAACCAGTCGCGGGTGACACAGGGACTAGAGTCTACCTGCAGCCAAAACCACTGGGCATCGCGCATGCGTCATGGCCATGACAAGCATCTGCTAAGAATTTTGTGACTTATGCACGCGCCTTTCAATCGAAAGTGAGCATATTGTTCATTTAGGTATTCTGTTCTTATTTTATTTACAACTTATTAGGCACAAATTCTGAAATGTAGGTAAAACGACTTGAATTATAATTTTTCTATCTACATTATTTTTTAAATTACAAGACAGACTTTTAAATGTCAAAGAAAAAGCACTGTTTGCCTGGAAATGTTCTTCTATTTCTAGATGTCTTAGAGGGTTGAAATTTGGTATAGGGGTTAAGATTACAACTCAAAATTAGGAAAAACTGAAAAAATTTTAATCCTGAGACGACTTTTAGAATAAACTAATAAATCTGTAAATATTTATTGACACAATGGTGAAAACATTGGGTATTTTACCCGTTAATAAATAAATAAATAAATAAATAAAACTGTTTGCTTGCTGAAAATGGGGTTTAACGCTAGTATTGTATAAAACGGTGAGATATTTCAATATCTAAAATAATAATAAAACGTATTTATTTTTTGTGTTTTATTTTTATTATTATCATTTTTTATTTAACTTTTTTCAAAGCGGTGCCTAGAACTATACATTTCACACGTCTAAGGTACATTTTTCCTACGAGGAAATATTTACTCTAATAAAGTTTTTGCTACGACAAGAAAATGAAATAAAATACATAGGTATTTTTAATGTAACAAAATTGCTATAGATAAATTATTATCAGTATCTTCGGGGTTTAACTTCTCTTTCCGACATTTTTTCTTCTTACGTGTAGAAAACAGCGTCCTCCTCTGAGGAATGTTTTTTTGTTAGTTGTTACATCCCTTTTTAATAGCCTCTAAAACCTACAATTATTATATAACTTGGTTTTTCCGAAAGTAGGTACCCAAGACCCAACACCTTAAAATCCTTAAATGTAAATAAAGGTAATTTTAAAATTTAGTTTAGAAATAAACGCCAACAGAGCAAGGATGGCGAATACACAAATAAGAACATTAGTGCAGTGCTTATAGCTTATATTATATAACTCTATATATAAAAATATTTTACAGTTCTGAAGATGGTTTAAAAATTAAAATAAACCGAAACGTAAACAGAATAGCTTTCTAATTCTAAACCAATTGACCGATAAACCCAGGAAAACTCAAGAATATTTGCCAAACAAACACGGTCAGGAAAAAATAATTAAAATTATGTTGTGGTTATGTTAACCATTTCTTCTTCGCTTCTTCCGTTTCGTCGTCGTTTCTCGAGTTGGCGCTCGCGCGATGCCTACTGGTTTTGGCTGCAGGTAGACTCTAGTGACACAGGGTAGTTTGTGCACGTGAAATTCGTATCGCTAAAAAATTTTTTTATGACGTCTCATCCTTGGTATTGTAGTGTCGATGGGTGTAATACTAGTGACCGTAGAGTCAAAATCAATCGTGTAAAGTACAACGACGTTGGTGCCGGCGGAGAGATTGTTGCGACGCCGTCTCATTCTTGTGTGACTTCATTAAAAACCATTGGCTAACTGAAAGTTTTCCGTCCGCCGGCACCAACGTCATTGTACTTTACACGATTGATTTTGAATCCAATAATATTTAATTTTTTTCATGCCCTAAGGATCCTGAAATGTAGGACAAGAAAAGTGTGTAACTTTTATTTAGTTCACATTTCTTTACCTGTTAGATCTAAAGGTTAACTTTTCACTTGCACCAAGTATATTTATTTATCTACTCCTATTAAATTATATATTAATTATTCAACTACTTTTGAACAATTAATAGTATCTATAAAGAAACAACATGAGTTATAGTAACTCACTGCTATAACTCACTATAATAAATCGGAAAAGATTTACGAACCGACTATCAAGGTGGCTCTGTACAAGCCGATTGGCCGAAAGGAAACAGTCCTTTATTGTTATTGAGGGAAGTAATGTCACTCGAATAATTTTGACGTTTTCAAATTAAGTTAATACCTAATTATTGTAAATTTTGTATTGTTTTATATTGTATTTGTATTGTATCTTAGTATTTATTGTTATATAGTCGTAGATAAAGTATACCTAGTATTCAACTTGCGGTAATGGTCATAACTCACTTGATGAATTACAGCACTCGCCTGCGGCTCGTGCTGCAAACTTCCTCTGCGTGTGTTATGATCTACATCACCGCTCGTTAAATAATATATTATAAACAGATTGTCACATTTGACTATATTGTATCCAATTTTATGTAAGAATGATGACAGAAAAAACAATTGAACAAGAATTCACCCTATATGTCAGTTCCATGGACAGTTTACACCAGAACATATTGTAGTGATCACAATATTCATCTTTTCTTTCCTGATAGGTAATCACGGAAGAATCAGATTTTTTCTATCCGTGTTGGCGAAAGTGCATTAGACAAAGACAAATAAAAAAAGAATTTGTTCAAATTTTTATCGTACCTTCTTTGCTTGATGCTTGTGGAAGTATTGCTGGTTATATACTTCGAAAGATTAGTCATCGCAAAATTATTTTTTTTTTCCTAATAAAATTCCCAACGGAATCCAATTTCTTTCTATCCTTGTTAGCAAAAGGGGCATTAGTAAAAGACAAATAAAAACGATGTTGTTGCCAATAAAAAAGAATAATCAAACATGTTATCACAGTCGGCTTTGTTTGTGCAGGTATTTCTGGTCGTCTACTGTGAAATTTTAATCGGAATCGACATAAAAAATAAATTTCTAACCTGACAAAATACTTATGTAACTTTTAAGATTTTATAGCAAAAGACCTTTGTTTTTACTGAACACAAACAGCATTTGCAAAAATCTCGTTTTTATTAAGCAAAAACAGTGTCAGCATAGCCACATCAACCTTCTTATTTAATGCTAATTAAAATTGTTTCCTACTACTCCCTCTAACCAATAATTTGCAAGAAAAGGATCGGGGGAAAAGTTTTTAAATAAATAAAGAAAAAATAACAAAAATGAGTAAATATTTTTATTAAGATAAACAATTTATAATAAGGTTAAAAAATATTCCCTATTCTCCGATATATAATGAAAATGTACCTATCTATAATAAAGCCTACCTGCGAACAGTGACGTTTGCGTAAGTTCAACACGCGATAAAAATTGTTTAATCGAATATTCCAAGTAATGTCACAATTTTTAACTGTAAATGTTGAGTCTTAGTTCCAGAAGGATAGATACACTTTGTAATGGCACTGTGACTTCAGCTTTAAACTGAAACCAAACGTTTCTAGGGCACAATTTTCACTACTTTCTCAATAACTAGAGAAACCTTCTGTCATGCCCACTATTCTCAACTTTATATCGGGTCGGCGTTCCTGTTACTCATTCCCATAACGCCCGGTCCAAGTAACGTAAAGGACGACAAATATGCACCTTGCGTAATATTCCAATAGTTGTTGTAGTCAGTCCCAGATTCATAGAACACAGGAATTTAAGCTGCTAATACTTTATATAAACTTTTTAAGTATATTTTTACACTGCAAAAAGAACTTATATTATGGGACAGGCTTCAAATAATGTCATGTTTATCTTTCTCATAACCTAACTTTCAACCAGCTGTAAAAATTTTACGAGTATGAGAGACAAAGAAGACCAGAGAGAAAAATGAGAGAGAAAGAACATGAGAGAGACATAATTGATTTATCCGTTGTAAAATGGGTTTCTGTCATCATTCTCAAAATAAACTGGATACGGTATACTTAGTTGACAAAATATAATATTAATTTCATTTCATTTGTCTTTTCCATCAGTTACCTGAGTCTGACCCAGGTTTTTGCGTCATGTAATATTAAAATCCGGTCTCTAATGTTAAATACGTACCTAGTTGTAGCTTTACTATTGGCGGTATATTCTGGTGATGGGTTTGAATGTAGGCCCCAAAGTACATCCCCTGAAATTTCGTACGCTCGGTTTGCTCATGTAGAAAGAAGTCGAAAACAAAAGTTGCGAAATAAAGTTCCCCACAAAAACAAAAAAAAATGTGCGCGCGAACATGTATTGAGCTGGTACTGCCTGGCACTATAGCTCGACTACCAGTTGTCGATTTATGCTCCGCCCGGACGGTAAAATTGTGTGCCATTTTGACATTTTTAATGTATATATGCTAGACTGCTCCGTAGAACAATTACGGTACGCCATACGGAACCCTTTATTAACGAGTCGAACTCGCACTTGGCCGTTTTTCTTATTTCACAATCACGGCAACGCCCAGGAATTAAATTCTCTTTGTCAAATACCGTATAAGTACGTACTTAATTTTCGGCATCGACGCCTCTGCTAACAGACCCAGCTGGCCAAATCGACTCATTACTTTACAGACAGAACTTAAAATATTCCGTTGATACTATCTATATTTTTAAACATTTTACGGGTATTTCTATTACGAAAACAGAAATTACTGAATTAAAGCATAAATTAGAAAAAATATATATCTTGTTATTAAATATTATAGTTATAGTATGTAAATGCATCATATTATGTACACAACATAAACATGCATAGATATACCTACCACCACTCATTTTTTTTTCTAATGTCAAAACGTTAAAAGAAACACTTCAAACCTGCACAACAAAAAAATCACTTGCAGATCACGCAAATCTTTTAGCGAGAAATAAAATGACAAGATACGTAGTCAACCAGTGCAAGTGCAGCTGTAAACAAGTACAGCACCGCTAAAACTTTTAAAAATTTTGAAAAGTATATGTATGTACTTATTTTGTGTTTTAATTAATATGTATTAATAAAAACTTTAGGAATTTAGTAAAAAAGATTATTCTGTTTGGAACCGAGGAGGTTAAGGCAGGAAGCAGTTAATGCACAGCACAATTCGCATTAAATATAATATAACAGTGAGATTAGAGAAGCTCTGCAAGTCAACTTGCAGATGCAAGTATTTTAGGACATTGCTTATTTAGCTCATTCAGAATTACTATGGTAACATCTAACCTTCTGGTATCTGCAAGTTGACTTGCAGGGTTTCTGTAATCGCACCAACTCAATTTCTTGTTAGATTTAATTCTCACAGTCGCTGATTTATGAACGCATAGAACTCCTTGGGTTAACCCGCCACTGGTGGCGTGTTAACACCATCTATTAAAAATCGTTCACACTACTACGCTGCTGGCGCCTTCTATCAGTGTTCGCAGTTACTTGCTACAAATCGATTTAGCGAGTGTCGTTATATCGCCATCTACCAGTCATCACACAAACCAAAAACAAGCTTCCGCGCCATCTACTATAGATCACACAAAGCTCATTTATTAAGGGGTCTACGACGTTGTCCTTTGTATAATTTATCTAGGTGTACATATATCATTGGTTATATTTAGGTTCATGTACAGTACCCCAAATTCACCAAGAAGTTTTAAGACTTAAGGTTTAAAAAAAAGGTCGTAGTAATTAATTATGGTACGGAATATCTATTTATTGACAAAACATTCTTAGAAAATTATGATGTTGTTGTTTTTTTCCGGTCAAAGGGAGGGGGGGGCGGCTTGAGCCCCCAAAGCCCCCCGTAGATCCACCACTGGTGATGGCAAATTATGGGTACCTACTTGTATAAAATAGTATTTCTTTTAAACTGTTCTAGAGTTAAGTATAGCAAAATTAAACAATGTTTTAAAATTGTTTCACCCTGTATTGCATGAAGCGTCTACATGTTAACTCCTTATAAAACAAATTATTTTTTCCCGCTTATATAGGGATCTCTCATGCCAAAAATATGATCTAGTCCTGACCAACAAAAAACAGGATTTTAATTTTCAGTCAGAAAGCTTCATTAATATTCTACAAAGAATAAATCGTTAGATTCATATCATATATCAGGTGTCAACGAAATCACTCTCAGGAGAGAGTTGATTTCTAATTTTAAGGAGTTGTATGGTTGATTAGGATGCCGATTTTGACTATTTAAATATTTGACTGTTGCTTCCATTTTAACCGGAAATGCTATCAATATCAACCTCGATATTCTCAATGGAACACCCTATATATTTTTTTAAAATTTGGATTCTACGGGAAATTCTAAGTATAAAAGGTTTGTCTCACCCTTTCCCTAAATGTGATAGTTTTCCAGAAAATGGCGATTGAAAATGACATATCGATAGTTTAATCATAAAATTATGATGGTAAGGAAAACCCAATGTTGTTTGCCCACGCAAGAAGTCACTATCTACGAAGGTCATAATAATTCCACTTCCAGTTTAACCGGAAGTGCCACGAAAACTGACTTTCAAACTGAAATTACTTCAAGAACTTAAATGAGCGCCCTAGGTCGAAACACTACATAACTTCTATTATACGTTGCTAAACATTTTTTGTCTTTAATGCCATATGTTGAAACCTAATATACTTTTTAAGATATAGACAATTAAATCTTTAGCTGCATTCTAAGGGGGCAAAATAGTCGATTTAAATTAAACAATACTTCAATAATTAAGGTAGCCGATTTTCATTTTTTTGTTACTGTTATTATTAGCTAGCTTATAATTTGTTATCTCCAATAAATAAATTTGAAGATAGGTCAGTGCTCGGGTCAGTAGAAACGAAAAATTTCGAGAAATGTATGTCGAATTTCCAGAAATGTATATTGCTCAGTGTTTGCTCAGGTTTGAACGCCCAATATTGGACATTGAGCGTTTCATTTAAATTTTTGCACTTCCAATTAAACCGGAAGTAGCATTGTTATAGCATTAGGAATTAATACAGACTCAATACAGAGTAATCCTTAAGTAAACTTAAACAACATTAGATTTTTGACACCACTGTACAATTTATTATCGATATGTCATATATTGTTCTATACTTAACATTTCTTATAAAATTAAAATTTAGGAAATTATATAGTGTGTTTCATTGAAAATATTAAAGTTCCACTTCAAAAGTATCAACAGCACTTTTGATTAAATCGTATGCGGCAGTCAAATGTTTATAGTCAAAACCTACATACAAATTAACCATACAGCTGCCCCAAAATTTGAAAATAATTCTTCTCTTTATTAGAGAGTGCCAATACTATGTTGCAATACTTTAATGAGAAAATTTAACGCGTGATTATTTAGTCAAAAATAAGAAAAATAGGTCCCCCATTATGATAGGACTAAAGCTTGATTTCCGAAATAACGGATGATAAAATTTTATTTTGGTTTTTATTTATTGCATTTTGCACATTTCATTCAAACACTGTACTTATTCAATATTCAACACTTTTTGAAGTACCTACAGAATAACCATATGAAATAATCTACAGAGTGAATTTTTTCTTGAGGGTCATGATCACAAAGTTGATTCTCCGAGATTAAAAAGCCTACAGCCATAATAAGAATTTAGTGTGGCTTTAAGTCATTTTGCCAAAAATCATTTAAACACAAGATCTCAAAATAAATGGTAGGGCTACATCGCACTTACTTTCTTGAGGAACTAGATCGGTATTATCAGATTGTGCATATTATCGCATATTAGGTATAAAGTCGTAGTAAGAATTTTTTCTCTCTACAATACGTCGGCGTCGGTCGGAAAAAAACAATAGGGACACTTCATTTAGGTTTATTCTCAAAGTCGAATTTTTGTATGATTACAATACTTTTTTCACGGCTAGTATCGCTAGAAAGTAAAAATCCAAGATACCAAAAAGTTAAATGATAAAACAGGAATGTTGTCTTGTTGCAGAAGGATAGTCAGTGTTATCACACAATTTGAGGTCGAAAGGATTGTAACCCCAAAAATAAACCAATAGATAGGTCGGTACTTCAAAAAGTATTGTTTGTTCAAAATTTCAATCAATTATCCTTATCAACATGTAAAATAAATACAAAACCAAAAAATTTAAATTTTATCACCCTGTATCTCAAAAATGAATTGAAATGAAATGTTTGCAGAAATAATATGTTAATAGGAGGTAGGCAAGTACCTACTTTTTTCTTGTTTTTGACCAAATACCTGTAAAATTTTGCAATACCCTAAGTATATAGGTACCAAAATATGTCACTCTTGAAAAGACAATTTTTGGTGTAGTGGATCTTTATATAAAAAAGTAGGTACCTATTTATTATTCATCTGATCTTCAATTCTCCGAAGATCCCCAATTGTGAAAATAAAAAAAACTTTGCTAAAAAATATCTTTGTTTAAGAACAGTACAAAAATTCAGGAATTTTAGCATCACTACTTGTGATCTCTTAGTTACAGCATCAGCATCACCGTTATGACAAAAATCAATATTTATTTATTACTTATTAAATAATGGTAGGTAGGTATGTAGGTATCACAATTCTTAATGGTTCTGTGTTGTAAAGGTAACTATACTTAATCCATTTAATACCATTAATACCATGCAAAATGTATCTTCACAATCACAAATAGTCATACAGTAAAATTATTTAAGTAGTTGATTGGATAAATATATAATAAATATAAAGTCATTAATGTTGCATTATATTTAATACCACAGTACTACACATACGGATTCCAATTACTTCCATCTTCAGGTGTTAAATTATTCGTAACAAGCAATACAATATCAACAATCCACCATATTCCAACTCCTCCAAGGGTTAGTAACTTTCCTACAGCAGTTCCTGTTTGTCCTAAACAAAATCTATCCATGCCCAAAAAGCCCAATGAAATACTGTATAATAAGGTGGTAGTAAAGTAATGATTTGAATATTTAATACATGGGATACTCTCCCTGAAAAATGTGAGATTTCCAAAACACTCAATCTTTTCCAGGGCTCTGCACACTACCTTAGTCCTTGCAACGTCTTCGTAGCGCATTCCACCAAATTTAATGCAACCATAGCCTAATTCCTCCATTGCTGTTCTGTTACCTTTATGATCAACAGGATCATCACACTCTATAAATTCCAGTGGAAGATAGGAACATTTAACTAACGGTCCTAAAGGGTCAAAATTCTGAGTTTTATTTTTCTCACTAAACACACACTTCACAGCAGCTAAAGTAAGTATGAAAGGAATTATCAGCAACAGCTGCATCATTCCCAATAATTATGTTTTAACATTTTTAAGTACCTAAACTCAATTCACTTTGAGCCACTTTAGCGAAAACCCTTTATTTTTCTTTGTGCTCAGTTTTACCTGCGTGTTTTCTAATTTATAAATAACGTTTTACAACTTTTCGAATATTCCTTGTGTCCTTCTGGACCATAGATAAAGATTTATGTTATGTTGTGCACTGCACACTGCACTTCAAAGGAGATAAAAGGGTTTGATTGGGTCTGCACCACATAACAACAGGTAAGAAACGTTAAGTGCGTGCTAATTGGTTGCAACATTTCTGTCAATTGTGGCGCCCTCATCCGTAGGGTCCCAAAGTATTCAAGGCGGAAGCGAGGTGCGGAAGAAAAGCCACCATACGATCAGTTAAAGGTCAAATTGATGTTTTGACATTTTATAACCTTGTATTTGTTTTTATTAGGGAATCCGAACCACGTGATCCAATATGGTGGCTGGTAGGCAAACAAAAATGACCTTGAAAAGTTCCCCATAAGAAGGCGTGCAAATTGACAGTGATTATCAATTTTATTTTTCATAGTTTTTGAGAGTTGTGGTTGCTAAAATTCGTGTTATGTCTTTAACGTGACTTGTCAACCCTGTTATATTGTTGTTATTCTGTTATATTATACTTTACTTTAGGAGGTCTTCGACGAAGATGTAATAAAAGTCTAGACTCGTTCAACACTGTTTATTCCTCTCTTTTGTTTCCAAAGCCCCTCTTCCCAATACAACAATACAACCACTATTCTAACCTTACAATGACAAACTACTAAATAGCTAATGATACTGTTACGGTTATGCAACCCATAATATAGACGGATGCATACCCTCACATCCCCCATTTTATAAGTCTAGCCTCTGAGGGGGTTTTACACATCTTCCAGAGGACGTAGTTTTATTTTTTAAAACCTTCCCACTTCCCATGACACTTTTAATATCGAAAATGTTTTTATTTAAATTTGAAAAAGAAGTTCCACTACTTCCGCTAGCTTCACTTTGAACCTCACTCAAGTCTCTAGTAAATCCAAGTTCAATTTCACTTGGTCCCGATATATCTCTAACACTTCCCTCTAAGTCTAAGTAACATTTTATACCTTCTTCCCCCTTTCCAGGAGATCGAAATGAAGAATGGTTTTCTCTTACAACATTTTTTGTAATGAAATATGAAGAAGGTTTAATGAATATTCTGTTCCGAATAAAAAATTTTCCATTATTCACTTTTACTCTATAAGTTCTTTCTCTTAACCTCTCTACTATAACAGCTGGTGACCATACGCCTTTTGGTTTTAGTTGCACAATTACTTTTGTACCTACTGCTAAAGCTTTTATATCTTTAGCGTGCTTATCATAATATTTTTTATAAGTATTTTGCTTTTTATCCAGAACTGTATTAAATTTATCGAAATTTATTCGTTTATGTAGTAAATTTGAACTTTCCACAGGTAAAATTGTTCTTAAAGAGCGTGACATAAGAATTTCTGAAGGGCTATAGTCACCATTAATTTTCATGTTTCTATACATTAGTAATGACATAAAAATGTCTTTGCCCTCCTCCAAGGTTTTTTTAAAAATATTTTTAGCTGTCTGTACATTTCGCTCTGCCATCCCGTTTGACTGTGCTAATGTTGGGGAACTCATTATGTGATCAAACTCCCACTGTTTAGAAAATTTCTTAAAATGATCTGATGAAAATTGGGGCCCCCAGTCCGAGACCACAGTCAATGGAATGCCATGACGTGCAAAAATACTTTTAAGTTTTTCAATAACATGTAAACTTGTTGTATCACTCTCCAAGTCCTCTATTTCTATATATTTAAGAGTAATAATCTATAACTAATAAGTATTTTTTACCCATCAGTTCAAAATACTCAAATTCACAACAACATGAGACCTTAATTAATCATGATATTCCAAAATTACCATGGAACAAAGTAGGTTGTGATCTATTTGAACTGATGGGTAAAAAATACTTATTAGTTATAGATTATTACTCTAAATATATAGAAATAGAGGACTTGGATAGTGATACAACAAGTTTACATGTTATTGAAAAACTTAAAAGTACCTATTTTTGCACGTCATGGCATTCCATGAGCTGGGCATTTATTTAAAGGTTTTTTAAATATATTAATAAGTGGGCGATGGTCAGTTTCCACCACCACTTTTTTCCCAAAAATAAATTGGTAAAATTTGTCAAGTCCTACAAGAATAGCAAGCAGCTCTTTTTCAATTTGTGCATAACGACATTGTGTCTCGGTAAACGCCATTGAGGCATAAGCGCATGGTAAATTATTCTGAAGGAGGACAGCTCCACAGCCAGATTTTGAGGCATCAACTGACACTATTGTTTCTGCATTAACATTGTAAAATTGTAGCACAGGTTTATTTGTTAAAATATTTTTTATTTTTTCAAAAGCTGACTCAAATTCAGTTTCTTTTTTGAGTAGAGCGCGCAAAGGTTCGGTTTTTTCTGAAAAATTATCAATAAACCTACTTACATAGGTTAATAAACCCAGTAACCTTTGCACGTCCTGTTTATTTTCCGGTTTTGGCATTTTTGTAATTGCATTAATTTTTGAATCGTCTGGTTTTATTCCTTTATGAGAAATTATGTGACCTAAATATTTAATTTCAGTTTGACCAAACTTACATTTCTCAAGGTTAAATCTTACATTATGTTTTTCAGCCAACTCTAGCACCATTTTTAGTCTTTTATCATGCTCTTCCTTGGTGGATCCCCAAATCAGGATGTCATCGATATATACATCCGAACCCTTTTTATTGAAAATTTCTTTAAAACGAGCTTGAAATACCTCCGGAGCTGATTTGATTCCATAAGGAAGTCTTAAAAATTTGTATCTTCCATATGGAGTACCAAAAGTACATAAATTTGAACTTACTTTGTCTAATGGTATTTGATAGAATCCCTGAGTTGCGTCAAGTGAGCTGAAAAACTTAGCATTAACCAATTTGCTTGTTATTTGGTTTAAAGTAGGTATTTTATAATACTCACGCTTCACAGCACGATTAAGATCTCTCGTATCTAAACATATGCGTAGAGTATTATTAGGTTTTTTAACAATAACAAGAGGGTTTACCCAATCTGATGCTCCTTGCACCTTTTCTATAATTTTTTGCCTTTCAAGCTGATCTAGTGACTCTTTAAGGGAGTTCAGAAGGGGTAAAGCTACCTTCCTTGTTTGGTGTACGACCGGTTTTACATTTTTGTCAATTTCTATATGGTAAAGATTATTTAAACAGCCAATACCTGAGAATAAATGTTTATACTTTTTTATTAAATTAGAATATTCTATGGCATTTGAGTTTATTGTATCAACTTTCATTATTAAATTTAAATTTATGCTGGACTCTAAACCTAATATAGCTTCTGTATTAGAATTTACAATATGAAATTTTAGCTGGTAGGTATTATTATTTTTAATACAATTGATTACACAACTTCCAAGAACTTTCAACTTGTCACCAGTATAAGAATGAAGGGAAACATATATATGATTTAATTATTTTATTATCAGGAAACCCCAAAGACTTATAAATTTTATAAGGCATAATATTTGCCGCTGCCCCCGTGTCAATTTTTAAATCTACTTCCCTATTATTTATGAAAACTTTTGTATGCCACTGGTTACCAGTTGAAATATTATTTATCTGCATTTGATTTATGCTACCAATGTATAAAAAATTATTTTCTGACATTTCCTGAATTATAGAATTTACCTCCTGTTCTGCGATTTCATTTATTCTTCCTTTCTTCTTTGAGAAACAGACCTGTGCGAAATGATTTGGCTTCTTACAAAAACTGCAAAATTTCCCATAAGCCGGACATTTGTATATTGGATGTCCTGTACTGCCACAGTTCATACAATTTTTTATTTGTTTTGGTGTATTTTCTCTCCGCCTGCTAACTGCATCAATTTCTCCTCCAGTTAAGCTGCTTAAATTGTCTGAGATATCCCGGTTCCTAACTTTTGCTGCTTCTATTACCTGGCATAATTCGATTGCTTTATCAAGAGTTAAGGTATCATCCTGCAACAACCTCTCTCTTATTATTTCATTTTTTATGCCACAAGTTATCATTGTAACTATTAAACTATCTTGTAATGTTTGAAGTTTACACCTGCTGGCTCTTTTCTTCACTTCGACTATAAAATCATTTGTACTTTGTCCATTTTCCTGCTTGTAAGTGAAAAACTTATAACGCTCATATGCAACATTTTCCTTGCCAATGAAATGATCTTCAAATTTTTCCAGCAAGGGTTTCAACTTATCCTTTTCGGTGTCATCAAATGTAAATGTACTAAAGATTTTAAATCCTTCATCGCCTATATAATGAAGTAATTGAGCTACTTGTGTTTTTTCATCTTTTTTTATTACCTCGGATGCTATAAGATAGTTTTCAAAACGAGCTCGCCATAACTTCCAGTTCTCGGCTATGTTCTCATTACTCCTCAGGAGCAGGGGTCCAACACCACGATGGTCGCCCATTTTTTTTTCTTTTCAGCAATAACTGTTTTTCTTGATAACCCAGATCACAGATCACTCCTGTGAACTCATCCTACCGACTGCGCCATGTTATATTGTTGTTATTCTGTTATATTATACTTTACTTTAGGAGGTCTTCGACGAAGATGTAATAAAAGTCTAGACTCGTTCAACACTGTTTATTCCTCTCTTTTGTTTCCAAAGCCCCTCTTCCCAATACAACAATACAACCCATATATTTATTACTACTATATTGTTAGCATCTAATCTACCCTTTGTTAAAATTTGAAGCAAAGATAAATCTTTTGTTTTGTACCACGTGATGTCTTAGCACTTTGAAGTTTTGACGGAACTGTCACTGTCAGTTCTGACAGCAGTTTAAAATGTGAGCTTGTCCGTTTCCTTTTCGTCTTTTTACCTTTCAAAAGTAAAGATTAATGTGTTTTTATTTGTGAAAAGTGGACTAAAAGTTAATTATTATCCTATTTACGATATTGACATAGCTAATGTACCGATAATGCCAGTGTTAAGCAGCAAGAAGTGAAGAAATTACTTGTAGTTTTTTGCGGCGGATATTCTTCACAAGAATGTATACTGAAGAGTGAATACATATAATTTTTAATTCTTAATTTGAGATTTTGGGGCAAAACGGGTAAGAACATTATGTAAATAAAGCGACGCATCGTTTGGAAATCTAAAAAAAAAAACACATTATTAATCTCGAATTAAAACTGAAAATACGTAAGTATAATTTATTGTAATCATTAATTTTTATATCAATCAATCAATCAATCAATATTTTATTCATGTTCTTACAAAAAAGTTTACATACATCAAATGGAGATAAGCTTAATACTATTATTATTAAAATTTACACCAAACAGTTTTTTATCATAAAACAACACTAAAATATAGTTACCTATACTAATAAACACAATTAAATTTTAAATTTATAAACATAATCACTAATGAACACAATTAAGAATTACATTTGAGACATACAGTTAAAATTTATTAAAACTGATGGCTAAGATATTCTTGAATTGAATAAAAAGTATTCTGAAGTAACAAATGTTTGATTCTGTCCTTAAACTTGTTATATGAAAGGTTTCTTATTTCATGAGGTAACACATTAAAAAATTTTATTGACCAAAACCCCGGGCCATCCTGACACCTCCTCAGCCGTCTATAAGAAGGCACTAAATTGTCACTGGATCGTGTTTCATAGTCATGAAGATCCGCATGAGTTCTAAATGCTCCCTGATTACGCTTTACAAACAAGAGGTTCTCCAGAATATACAGACAAGGCAAGGTGAGTATCCCCATTTCCCCAAAAGCACCCCTACAATCCTCTCGATACGCAAGGCCAATTATCAGTCTTACAGCCCTTCGCTGGAGGCCAAACAACCTCTGGGCCCCAGAAGAGTGTCCCCAGACCAGGATGGCGTCGGAAAGGTGGGAGTGAAATAAAGCATAATAAGCCGTTCTTAAAACCTCATTTGAAACACAGGCTCCCAAGCTGCGCAAAAGGTACAAGTTCTTACTCAGCTTGCCAGCCACTGCCTCAATATGTGCACCCCATTGTAGTCCTGGATCCAGGTATACACCCAAAAACTTCACCGATTCCCCGCCCTGGTCTGCCTCTGTAAGATCTCGCATGGAAAAGACAATTCTTTTGGTTTTATCCTTGTTGAGAAGTAATTTGTTTGAGCAGAACCACTTCTCTGCTCTGTCCTGAATCTCCAATGAGCCATTCCATGATTCTACGAGGCTATTAGCAGTGAAGGACACAGTTGTGTCATCAGCGAAGAGAGTATAGTCCGTTCCTGGAGCTGGTAAATCATTGATGTATATCAGAAAAAGGATTGGTCCTAGTATTGACCCTTGTGGGACCCCAACGTCCACCCCTCTCTCCGATTACCCCACCCCTGCAACCTCCACCACCTGTGTCCGGCTTTTAAGATAGGATTCTATCAACCTGATACTGTTCTGTGATAATTTGTATCTCCTGAGTTTTTCCAGAAGAATATTATGGCCAACACAATCAAAAGCTTTACTCAAATCACAGAACAGCACCGTATTAAATTGCTTATTATGGAAGGCTTCATTTATACTATTAATGAGATTTAAGATGCCCATAACAGTATTCTTATCCCTACGAAACCCGAATTGATTTTCAAAAAATAAATTGTTAGACTCGAAAAATTCCATTAACCTTAATGCCATACACTTTTCCACTACCTTTGATATAATAGGCAGCAAAGATATTGGTCTGTAATTGTCTGGCTCTAACTTATCCCCTTTTTTAAAAATTGGTTTTACTACTGCTTTCTTTAATATATTTGGAAAAACACATTCTCTAAAGCAAAGATTTATTAACCTTGTAAGGGGCATTATTATGATATTTTTGATTGATTTGAGGATTTTTACATTGAGTCCAAATATATCTCTACTGTTTTTATTCATTAGGGGATCAATAATGTTCCTAACCTCAATAAAAGTAACCTCTGGGAAGTTAAAGCTCTCTATATTTGATGTATCCAGAAAATTAAAATTATCTGTAGGTTGATCCACATGAGGTATGTTTTTTATGATGTTATCAGCAATATTTGAAAAAAACAAATTGAACTCATCCGAGGTGGGTCCCAGGTTGTTGTCACTGGGTTTTTTATTAGCTGCACGATGTTTATTAATAATTTCCCACATGCATTTCGGAGGATTAGAAGAATTTCGAATCAAATTATCATTAGCTTTTATCTTGGCCTTGCGTACTTCGTCCCTATAAAAAACCCTAAATTCGTTTATCTGTTGGTTACTAATTAGGTTATATTGTTTAGATAATTCTCTCAGAAACCTGAGATGCTCTCGCATGTTCCATATAATACATTATAACTAGAATCAAAATCTTCTTAAATAATTAATTACCTACCTATGCAAAATCACTTTCGTCTTTCTCAACTGACCGTCGACATGCGAAACAAGATCTCATTTTCTATCTAAAATATTAACTCTGTTTCGATATTGTACTTTAAAGTATATATAATAATTTATACTTACTGGTTTTTCTGATGTTTTATTATAAATTAAAATAAATATTCACAAAATAACGCTACGGCGAAATCGAAAGCTTGTCAGATTCCAATTTGGACTTTTAAATATGACAGGCGTGAGCGGCCATGTTGTCATCTTTGGTGTTTTGATTAGCGGACGGTACGTAGTATAGTAGCGCCACTCTTCCAAATATTTTCAGCATGCCGACAAAATTCGGCAGATTGTTGGCGGGATGTAGAGCGTTTCAGTTGAGATCCGTCGTTCAGGCTGTGAGGTTCGAGTATTGCGTCCGAGAACAGAGTCGGATTGGCGAAAATGAGTGCGTTACTCTGTGCTGCTGTTGGTTGTCTCAACGCGTCGAAAAATTGTTCTTTAAGTTTTTTTAAATTTCCGTCGGATGCAAATCGGTAAGTGGATAATAATAATCATAATAAATATTGAGTTATTCTTGTTTATTTTAGAAGTTGAGATATTGTTGCAACACTGACATTTTTAAAGTAGGCCTATTTATGTTGTAATATTTTTTGAAACCCTTAAATTACATTGAATAAATTACGGTGTACTGACATATTTTCCAGAACATTTTCTTCTTATTAGAAATATTGGGTGTCTGTTTTAAGTGATGAAATTAATGCTATTTCCGAAAAGGTATGAGTAGAAAGTTGATTAAATTTGGGACAAAAAATGAATTTTATCGTTTAGGGCAATGCTGTTTTTAAATCCCAAAAATTCCAATTATTTACGGAGATAAGTATACGCTAAAAACCGAATGTTATGGAAATCGGTTTTATTAATTCTATATATAGACCACAAATTTGTTAGGATAATCTCCCCCTATCGAATAGTATTATCACTTATAATATCCCTAGAGCTTAAATTATTACCGGAATTTTTTTCGAAGTCACGGATATTTTGAAAATTATTCCGAGCCGAAGGCGAGGGATAATTTTCTTAAAATATTCGTTACCGACGAAAAATTTCCTGTTACTAATTTAAGCTCGAGGGATATTCGGTAAGAAAATTTCGCGCCGAAGTTATATGAAATGGTGTAAATAAAACTGAATAAATTTTTTAAACATCGCTTCTAATAAGTTTCTGAAAAATGTATTTCTACCAACTTTAGTCAAATAAAGTGATGTCAAAATCTTGAATTGGACTGTTACATTACTCTGTTTAACTAATTTATGTAACTAATTCTGGTAATTTTCAAATTTCAATTTCAAAATACCCAATAGGGACAGGAAACTTATTGTTTGGAGACACATGTAGGAGTGCTTTTGCCTTTTGTAGATTGTATGTAATATCCTGTAACGTTTGAAACATACTTTTCGAATAAAAAAAAAATGAATTTGAAATTTTACGTGTATTTTTAGTTAGTCTTTTATATGAATCGATTATATCCAAAATCACTCCGGTTAATCGTAAGCTAATAAAAATACTGAGATATTCTGTGATAAAATTTGGTTTATACACGTTGTCAGAAACTAGACACATATTTAGCTAAACAAAAATATTTTTGTCGTATTTGTTCTCATCTTGCAGATGCAGAAGTAATAATAATTTGCTGACATGAATGGTTTTAACAATATTCCGTTTTTACATAGTTTTTCACCCGATGGTCAAACGACATACTTTATTTTATTGTGTACCCACATTTTCCTAAATACATCTCTGGCAACTGCCCGATTATCCTTTGCCCGCCGCGGCTATAGGAAACTTTCGCAAAAATTCGGCTAGATCCGCTCGCACCAGTGATCGCGCGGCGCGAAAACGATGTGGCTGAAGGAGATCAAAGGCTTCGCTGCGGAGTGGAGCTACTAGTTTATTTCTACTATGGTAGTATTGAGTTCACTTGTTTGGCAAATCACTTGGTGATTTATGAGGGATGTTCAGGACGTCACGTGACTTTTTAGATATGGTTTCCAAAGGCTACGTCTTTGCTTCAACATTTTTTCGTCGTTCGCTATATAGTTAGTAATAAATATATGATACAACCACTATTCTAACCTTACAATGACAAACTACTAAATAGCTAATGATACTGTTACGGTTATGCAACCCACAATATAGACGGATTCATACCCTCACAAACCCTAAACTTTATTTATTTAGCAATGGCTAGTATTTATCTGCAGAATTTATTTCTAGAAAGTCCTGACGTTGGCGAGAGGTAAGTTGAGGTTATTTTTTATTTAAAACTAGCGTAAAATGATTATCTATGTATTTCTCTGAAAATAATCAACTGTTTTATGTTTTCAGGTATCTACAGAAGTTAAAACTAATTGATTCTTTAGATCCTTTTACTTTAAAAGATGAAGATTTAGGCTTCTGTATTGATCGAGTTCCTCCAGTTTCCAGTATGGGTATTGTTTCATATTTAATCCTGACACACAGTTATTACACCAAATGAAAGCAAAGTCTGCAGTGTTATAAATATTTTGAGGCAGGATTTGTAACAAAAGTTGGAGTAAAGGTGGTTAAGGATGCGTATATTTTAGTCGACAAGGTATATTTATTTAGTAATTGTCTAAACTTTGTACTTTAAGTTTAATTTTCAGTAACTTTAAAATAAAAATAGAAGGATAATGTTTACAGAGTGTTTTTTTTTTCAGGTAAGACATTCTCAAAGAGCAAACTTAAGACCGTTAGATGTGTGGAGTATTATAGCACAAGATGAAAGCATATGTACAGTACATCGTTCATATATGGCCGTTGGCATCCAATTTGTACAAATAAATAACCTATAATTTTTGTCATTTTGTCTTATTTCTATATTATTGTTTGTATTGTAGTTTATTGGGAAATAAATAATGCATGTTTTATTTATATGTATGTATTTTTTATTTAATAATTTCTTGGTATGCATAGCTACATTTGCTTGAACTAGAAAGACATTTCAGTTAAAAAATAAATTACATCGAGATCAATTTTCTAGTTATTATATATAACTTATAATTAAAATAGTACAAAAACTAAAATAAATTCTCAATAGAATAAGCTGAAAGTTTTACAAGGGGCCAGGGGGCACTACCAAAAAAAAATCTTAAGGTTTAGTTTTCCTATGACATTACCGAACACTAAAAACAACATGTTGTTGACATCGAGTGGCATATTAAAGTTGTGTTATTGTGCGCTTAAACAATAAAAAGCCATGGGTCTTTATAACTGCTTTTATTCAAGGAATATTATCTACAAGTTTTTGTAGACGCCGAACTGTGTTTACATCATCACTATGTACATTGCTGGTTGCTAAGCAGCACTAGTATCTTAACAGAGGGCGCCACTTGCTTACATGGCTGCATCCATTAAGCCGGGTACACACTAATAAAACTAATATCTAATACATCTTTCCCCTTTTAGATTACAAATTCAATCTTTTTACAGGTTTAATCTGGCGACCTGATCTAGATGTAATAACCTTATTATTGAGCACAGATTCTTCGCTGGATTTAAAACTAGAGTTTCTGGTTTTTTTCCGAATAACCAACACTTTGGTTACAAGGTGGGCTATCACTAGACTTTCGAGTCTCTACAGGTTTTGACAAGTTAACATCACTAAAATCATCTTTAACACAAAACTCATTTTTAGATTCTCTTAAATCTACACGATTTCGTCTGACACTTTCACCATTCGGGGTTTGTACAATATATGAACGGAGACTATCATGCTTTCTGAGAACTTGGCCAGGCTCCCAGTGTTTCTTAACATGGTTGAAAACCGTGACGTTTTGACCTGGGTCAAACTCGGATAATGGCCTAGCACTTTTATTAAAATTGACCTCATTCCTATTTGATCTGACTTTTAACTTTTCCGTGACATTTTTGCAAAGAACAGGTTTTAGAAGATCGGTCGAAATAGGGACTTTAGTTTTGCAGATTTTACTCATCATTAACTGAGATGGAGAGTATTCAATACATTTTAATGGAGTGTTACGGTATTGAAGCAACGCTTCAAATATGTCTTTTCCCTCCTCACGTGATTTTTTTACAAGATTCTTGGCAATGCCAACACCTTTTTCGGCTAAACCGTTAGATTGGGGAAAATTTGGACTTCTTGGCACTATTTTAAAATTCCATTCCTTAGCAAACTTTTGCATAGAAAAACTATTGAACGGAATATTGTCACAGATCATCACGTCAGGACATCCAAATTTAGCAAAAATAGATTTTAACTTTAATATTACCTCAAAAGCTGATTTATTTTTCATAGTTACGAGCTCTAGCCAATTCGAGTAAGCATCATAAACCACTAAATAAATTGAATCTGCGTAAGAAAAAATATCAGCTCCGATTCTCTCCCAAGGCCTCTCAGGGGTATCATACGGTTTTAATGGCTGTTTGATATTTGTTCTTGCGAACTTTTCACAGATTTCACACTTCCTACTAAAATTCTCGATATCCTCAGACATTAAGGGCCAGTAAAATATCTGCCTAGCTCTTAATTTCACTTTGTCCATGCCATCTCTAATTATATGAATGAAAAATGTCTAAAAATCATATATTATGCAAATTTTGAATCCATTGTAAAATATGGTATCATGTTCTGGGGTAGTAATAGTTTGATAGAGAAATTATTTGTTGCTCAAAAACGTGTTCTGAGGGTAATAAAGAAGATGGGTTTTAATGAGACATGTAGGGGCATCTTTAAATCATTTGGAATTTTAACTGTATATGGGCTTTATATATATATGAATGCCTGATATTTTTCTTTAAACATGGAGAGATGTTTGAACCTCAAATATGCCATCAATATAATACAAGAACCATGAATGTGAATTATCCAATCCATAGACTAACACTGACTGAAAAAAGTCCAAGTTATGCATGCCTGAAATTTTTTAATAATCTGCCAAATCATATTAAGTGCATCACAAATCTAAAACTATTTAAAAAGATAACGAAAAGGTTTTTGATTGAATTGGAACCATATTCTGTTCATGATTATTGTCTTGCAAACTGGGAATCATAGAGTAAAATAGTAGACCTCTCTTTCTTCGACGCCATTTCATTTTGTGTGTGTATCTTTCTGGGCGCGGGTGCACAAGAATTGTATATATTCATAATTTGAAATAAAGATATTTATTATTATTATTATTATATGACCTTCATGAAGTTTTTTAATCATAAGTTGACGACAATTTTGTGGAACAATCAGTTATTACCAAAAAATAAAAGGTCGTCACATATCAAAAGGTCACTTTTAATTTTGAAGAGTTGACGCAAATGAGGTGGTATTTTATCTTTTTCAGGCCAACCAAAATTCACGTAATTTATTACCGTGATTAAATCTGAGTCTTTTAGTGTATTAATTTTCAAAGATGTTTTTATTTCGTCAGAAATAGGCAGGTAGTTTACAAGTGCATGAATTGAAAATTCTAATTCTTGGTCATCAAAATCAGGAGTTGTTAAATAAGCTCTGGACAATGTGTCAGCAATATATAAATATTTGCCAGGCTTGTACGTAACGTTAAGATAATATTTTAGCAATCTTAGTCTTAAGCGTTGTAATCTGGGTGTAACAAGGTACAAATCTTTTTTAAAAATTGACACAAGAGGTTTATGGTCGCTACAAACTAAAATATTCTCTACCCCGTATATCAAAAAATGAAATTTTTGACACGCAAAATCGATCGCCAACATTTCTTTCTCAATCTGCGCATATTTAATTTCACTCTTTGTTAAACTTCTAGAACTAAAAGCTATAGGGTGTCCATTCTGCAATAGACATGCGCCTAAGCCATCTTTGCTAGCATCAGTTTCTAATTCTATGTCCATAGATGGGTTAAAAAATGCCAGAACAGGTGCATTGGCAAGTAGGTGCTTAAGCTGGGTAAGAGCATTGTGTTCCTCATTCCAAGCCCATTCTACATCTGCCCTTGTTAAGTGACGTAATGGTGCAGAAATTTTCGATAAGTTTGGCAAAAACTTACCCAAAAATTTAGCCATCCCCAGCAATCTTAAAATGTCACTTTTATGCTTGGGTTTGGGCATTTCAATTATAGCTTTTACGTATGATTCACACGGCTCTATCCCATTTTTAGAAAAAAATTGACCCATGAACCTAACTCGCCTCAATTTAAATTGAATTTTATTCTTGAATTTAATATTGAATTTTTTGGCACGCTCGAGCACTAATTGAAAATTCTTATCATGCTCCTGCTCTGTTGAACCAGTGATAATAATATCATCAAAATAGATGCCAACGCCATCTATGTCACCAAAAATTTCGTAGTTTTTCCGTTGAAAAACTTCTGGGGCCGATTTTATGCCAAAAGGTAAACGTAGAAACCGATACCTCCCAAAGGGCGTTCCAAAACTACAATATTCTGAACTTTCATTTGTAATTTTTACTTGAAAATAGCCATCTTTCATATCCAATACTGAAAAATATGATTTATCTGATAACTTACTAGCTATTTCCTCGACAGTTGGGATAAGAAAGTGTTCCCTAGCTATAGCCTCATTGAGATACTTCGGATCTAGACATAACCTCAAATCTTTATTTTTTTTTCTCAACTATCACAAGCGGATTTAGCCATTCCGTCGGTTTATCAATTTTAGCTATGATCCCCTCTTTTTCCAACTGATCGAGTTTGAGCTTTACTCTAGAATGCAATGCTTGTGGAATGCGTCTTATTGGTTGCACATGAGGAACTGCGTCCTTTTTTAAAACAATCTTGTGTGCATTAGGATACTCTCCCAATCCTTCAAAAATCATGGGATAACTCTCAAAAATATCATTCAAGGTTTTGAATTTAGCTGAAGATAAAAAATCTACCCTTTTTACCAAGTTCAATTCAACACAACCCTTCAAGCCCAATAACGGTAATTGACCTTGACTATCAACAACAATAAAGGTCACTAGAGTTGTTAAGAAAAGAACGGAACAGGTTCGAGGTAGCCTGTTCAGTGAACTGTTCTTTCTAAAAGAACTGAACCGGTTCTTTAGGCAACCGACCGACAAGGCGCCGCATCTGCTGTGTAAGTGCATGCTCGTCTTCACTCCGCTTGGAAAGGAACTGAGACTAAGACGAGATGCGACGCGATGCGACGGAACGACTCGGGACTCGGGACTCTGTAGAGATTCTGTGGACTCGGTTCGAAATTTATCCGGCTGTGTGCTCAGTTCTCAGCTGGTGCTGGCGAATTGTTTCTTTGCAGAATCGGTTCGGTGCGTCGCGTCGGTAAATGGAAAGATTTGGTCGGCTTGTAAATAAAAATATTTAGGTATTTATTAATTTTGTTTCCAAAGAGAACAGACATGTTTATTTTATTATACATAAAATGAGATCAAATCAAACAAGAGTTCTTAGAAATATTTAAAAAATCCACTTTCGGCTTTACACTACAGGAAAACAGCCACAACATAACATAATAGGTGTCTTCCTTTCACCCCAAGGAGGAGCTCCCGTACAGCTCCAGAGCCGCACACAGTTGTTCCATTCAACTGGGGCATCAAGCACCTGAACCGTTCGAGCCCTATCCCCCCTGCCCTCTCGTGCATCACTTATCACTTGAGCTTAATGTCAAACTTGTCAATTGTTTAGTGATGGCTGATCCACAAATTTTTGCGGATCAGTCCGGAACTGATCCCAAACTAACAAGTATCTAGTCCGCGGATCAGTTCCAGTTTCGAGTCCGGACCACCCACTGCAAAGCAAAGCGGCATCATCGAGCCCGCGCGTGAGACCGCGGCCGATTCAATTCCAACGAGTCCAGTTCAACACTGTCGTTCGGATTTCGGAAGCGGTCCGACACAACAACAACCAACTCGACCGAGAACCGAGAAGATCGAAGAAATAAAATACTGTTTTGTTTTAAGTAAAACTTTGGTGTTGCGCTTTGTGGTTTCTTTTATTACTTAGTTTGCTTTGTGAATAGGGTATTATTTTTTCCAAAATGTCAAAAAGGGGTCCTGTGTGGCTATATTTTTCTGTAGTAGACGACGTCAGTCACAGACATTTTTCTAAAATATTTTTAAAATGCTTCCACAGACAACCACACTACACAGCGTTTAAAATGTAAATAATAAATATATAAACCAAATTTTTAGGCCAAAAACTTCTAAAGCTCGAAACCTATAACCTATCCCAATAAAATCGAAAACAAGGCAATAAAATAAGTACTTATACTAGCCATATCGGCGCCACATGCCCAAATCAAAACAAAGATTTTTTAGAAATATTTTATTGCCCCTAAATTTCTTTCCCCAGTAATAAAAGCCTAATGAATGCAAAAGGTTCTTGTACGTGTACGTTTATTTCTCTGTCTCAACGGTCCGATGCTGCCGAAACATGCGACAAGCAAATGCTACAAGATTTAAGATTTCGAATATTGAATAATGAATATTCGAATCCATCGACGCCACCTCGGACTCTAAGAAAGATTCGATTCGACGAAACCTATCTATCTGCAGAAATACAAGACTGGTCGGTCGGTCGGCCGGGTGAACACCACGGTTTGGGTCTGTAAAAGCTGTCGGTCGCGTCGCGTCTAGCAATCTCAAGAGATTTGCCGGACTCGTACCCGTACCTGTTTTAGATTTTGATCCGGATCAGTTCCACGAGTCCAGGCACAGGGATCAGGTCCGCCGGATCAGTTCCAGTATCGAACAGCCATCACTACAATTGTTCCTTTCGGAATGGTGTCGAGTGACTCCGGGGCGAGTCGCCCCGGGGCGTCAGACACCTGAAAGGAATATTACTAATATAAATATGTAACAATAACGTAGAACCGTTTCTATTAAGCAAATAAAAAAAATGTGCCGTCTAATCTAACCTAACAATTTGGTGTTTGTATTTAAAAATAAAAGCTGCTGAGCTTTAATATTTCCCAGGTGACTTCTCCGTTCATTTAGTATTTGACCCGCTTTTGAAAACAAATGTTCACATGGAACAGAAGTTGCAACAACGCATCCTTTTTCTTTTACCAACAGAGAGAGATTTGGATATATAAATTTGTTTTCTAGCCACCATGTTAAAGGATCTTTTTTTTTTCAAGTGGATTGTCCTCCATGTATCTTTGGACTTCAATTATAGCTCTGGACGTTGAAGATTTTGTTGATTTATGATTATCCGAACTAACTTTATCGACAGAAGCCCAAAGAGAAAGTTTTTGTTCTTTTTCCAGGTTCGCTGCTGTGGCAGTCGTGGTGACTCTGTCACTATTGTTGTTATTTTTATTTTAATTAAATAAAAATAAACACATTACTAAAATCAAAAATCCAAGAAGAAACTTGAGGAATCCCCATAAGCCAACATTAATATTTTATAGCGCCATCAATTGTTCATAAGTCGTACTACTTAAATGAGCGCAATAGATTTCTAGATAACAAGTTTGGTTTTAGGTTTTAGCTTTAGAGCATTGCAAATTTTAACTCAAACAGAAAAGTAAGTAAGTAACCCGATCAGAAGTACACAGGATATACCGATTTAACATTTTATTGATTTCATAAATGAGGAATAAAATTATGGCAGCAGTAGCGTTTTTAGCTGATTGACAAAGAATTCCAGTAGTTCTCGACCCTATAGCACAAAGGAAAATCACACAATCAGACAAAATCGCTTCCGCGCTGTTGTTTCGCCATATTGTCAAGAATAATTTACAATATGATCAAAAGAACAGGAACAGGTTTACAGAACATGTTCTCGGGTGGGAACCGAACTGTTCGAACTTGTTCAGCAATTTTACCTGTTCTTTAACATCTCTAAAGGTCACCCTTGCCGATTTATCCCTGACCCTGCATTCTAAAGTAATCTCTCCAACTGGTTTTATCTTAAAACTATCACTTCCATAAGCTACTAGCGTAACATTAGATTTTTCCATTTTATTTTCATAATCAAAACTACTTAAGCAATAAAGCGGCAAAACACTTACTTCAGCGCCAGTGTCCAACTTAAACTGGATTTGCTCACCTTCAACATCTATGCTTTTTAGCCACATTTTTTCTCTGCTCTGACTCACCACTTTTTTTCAACACACCAATCTGCTTTGTGATTGCACTCACATAAAACTCATCATCGGGACTTTCTTCTTCTTCTTCTTCTTGGCCTAGCTCATGCACATTTCTCTGCCTGACATCTCTGTACGCACTAGATTTAGCAATAAAATTATTCAATTATTCAATTGTCCATTTTTGCACACTGTTGCGAAATGGTGTAGTCTACTACATTTCTTGCACTTTTGACCATAGGCCGGACACTTTCCTTTTGCATGTTTCAAACCACAATACATGCACACTTGCTTATTAGCCGGCAATTTTCCATCTAATTTCCTGCTAGACTGCCCTTTATTTCTAACTGCATTTACAGAAACTTCTCCTCCCTCATGCTGTAGGACCTTAGACTGTGATTTACTCACTTCTATAGCTCTGCAGAACGAAACTGCTTTGTTTAAAGTCAAATTAGACTCTCTAAGAAGCCTTTCTCGTAGTTCCTTGTTCGCTGCTCCTATCACAATTCTGTCTCGAATCATATCTTCAGGATCCTTATAACCTGTGGTTTTTATTCCTTTACGCAATTCGGTCAGAAATGAATCAAAGGTTTGGCCTTCTTTCTGGACAATGCTATTAAACAGATACCGGTAATTATTCGGATTATTGTATGCACCGAATTTTTTCATGAAATTTTGCACAGACCCTAATTTTGGGTCGTAGAACACGAATCCGAAGTCAGTTTTTGGCGGTCTCGAATGGTTTTTCCGCAAAAATTTTTTTTAACTTTTAGGTTACCTTTTTTTATAGATTCCTTTAAGTTTCGACACTTTCACTTAAACATATCTGCAAACTTATAATTTTTATTTTATTTCGTCACACAAAACACCACATTTAGCCAAAAATAGCTAAGAAAATTGCTTTTTCCTATATAAAATTCCATTGTATTTGCTAGTACTGAGTAGACGCCATTACGTTCCCAGCTGTTAAATGTCCGGCGTTGCCAGGTTTACTTATTTTTCAAGAAAAAGTTGTAAATTAGGAATAATAAAAAAGCTAACCATAACAAACTAAAGTTACTATTCTGTCCAACTTAGTCAACAACATTTTTTAATTTTACCCTACATCAGACCTAACCAAAATCCTATTGATCAGTAATCCAACACCTGCATGCTGATGCATGCAACCATATCTGAACAAAAAGGTGTATACCCAACCCAAGCAAACCTGAGCAAAAAGGTGGTCAGGTTAGCTCAGTTTTCATTGATATAGATACATATATATCTATATCAATGAAAACTGAGCAAACCTGACCACCTTTTTGCTCAGGTTGGGTGAGTAAAAAGGTGGTCAGGTTTGCTCAGTTTTCATTGATATAGATATATATGTATCTATATCAATGAAAACTGAGCAAACCTGACCACCTTTTTGCTCAGGTTGGGTGAGTAAAAAGGTGGTCAGGTTTGCTCAGTTTTCATTGATATAGATATATATGTATCTATATCAATGAAAACTGAGCAAACCTGACCACCTTCTTGCTCAGGTTTGCTTGGGTGTATACACCTTTTTGCTCAGATTTGGTTCCATTTAAGCACCTGTCTGTCACTATTGCTGGCTAAATACTAAACTAAAGTGCTGTTACTAGGGAAAATAAAATGCCAATATTGCCATCTCTTTTTCGGATTTATTCATGGAAACCGTTAAAATTTGAGGGAAACACAATTTGTAAATTTGGCAACTGCGCGTCTTTCCATCAGAATGTGTAACAAGGAATTGCCTGTTTATTTTTTTCAGTTTTTTGATATTTTCTCTGTTTTTTTAATGTGTCTCTACATAAATTTGCCTAAATATGGTTCAGAAAAATAGTGTATAATGACTTGTATAGATGTGTTTAAGTAAAAGTGCCGAAATTTAAAGAAATTCATTGAAAAACCTAACCTAAAAGTTAAAATATTTTTTTGCGGAAAAACCATTCGAGACCGCCAAAAACTGACTTCGGATTCGTGTTCTACGACCCAAAATTAGGGTCTGTGCAAAATTTCATGAAAAAATTCGGTGCATACAATAATCCGAATAATTACCATACCCAGATACCTCTCAAAAATCACGTTTTTCTTGGGTGCACAGTATCCTTCAAACTCCTTTAAGACCGTATTTAGCTCCTTTTTCGTGTCATCATCAATGCTGTTAAATAAATCCATACCATCATCTCCTATTAGGTTAAGAAAAACAGCTATCTGCTTATCCTCAGATTTCTTGTCTAATTCAGTTGCCAATAAAAAATTCGCAAATTTTTGCTTGAAAAGCCGCCAGTTTTCTGCAATATTACCTTCCAAACTCAGCTGTTCGGGGGGTTTAAACAATGATAACATTGAACCCGCCATGTTGACTAGCGATGGGATATCTCGAATGAAAAATAATCGATCATTCGATTATTCAAATCACTCGAGATATCTCGAGAAGTCAGCGCGATCATTCGAATGATTTAGCCGAGAGATTATAATATAATAATAATCGCCTTTCGCCGCTTCGAATGACGAGACGAAATACGAAATGATGCCGCCGCCAACTCGGCACTCGACGTTGCGTTACGATGCGATTGTCTCGGATGTGTTTTTCATTCGAATGATTATTTATTTCGAATGATCCTTCGATATCGCTCGAGCATTATTTCATCTCTCGACAACGCATAGCATGTTTTTAATATTGTCTGGGTCTCGGATGATTTTTTCATTCGAATGATTGTTTATTTCGAATGATCCTTCGATATCGATCGAGCATTATTTCATCTCTCGACAACGCATAGTGTTATTGCATGTTTTTATGATATATACAGTATGTTAGTAAAGTATGTGGCCAAACTTGAGGGTATTATTCCTTACTTCATTTTAAGACAAAACATAGGTTCTAAAAGACTTTGTTTTTAATACACAGGGTGTTGAATTTTTGTAAAAGGTTTTTCCTAAATAACTAGAGGACGCAAATTTGTATAAAGTTGAAATTTGGCGACAATTTTTAATGCATAAAGGGGAATCATGCTAGTTGCCAAATTTGTTTAAAGAAGTGTTTTTGTTTTCATGGATCTCTTACTTTTTTGTTTTTTTAACAATTATACTAATGAATAATGTTACGTATAACTTTACATTTTTTTGTTTTTATCGAAAACGGCCAATCCAAGCAAAAAAAATTCAAGAGTGTGTAGTTTTATTTGCTATATTTTTTGATTCAAATGATTATTTCGAATGATCATTCGATTATTAAAATCATTCGAGAGCTAATATTTCGATTATTTAATTCATTCGATTATTCCCAACACTAAATTGTTGACTGCCTTTTTGTCGTACACAGAAGCCGACGTCCCATGTGCGGAATTAAAGACGGAGGCGGAACGGAAAAGGCGATTCTATTGGTCGCTGGGCGGCCATCTTACAATATTTGACGTCAAAAATTCAAATCAAACCAATAGAATCGCCTTTTCCGTTCCGCCTACGTCTTTAATTCCGCACATGGGACGTCGGCTAGACTCCACCACTAGGGATGCGTCGTTCATGAACGACCCGTTCACAATGACAGGGTCTTTCGAAAGACCCGTGATTGAATCAATCACGCTCTGTGACCCTATCGTTCATATGACCCGAAGACCGGGTGTATGTGCGAGCTGTGACAAAAAGATGAAACACGAACACGAACGAAGTGGTGATCCAGACGGGTTATCTGTCGGTCGACTCGGTCGTGTTAAACTTAAACAAACGGCCCGTTCAACAATCGATCCAATCGCTGATGCAGCGCGTCTTGCTTCGATGGCTTTGAATTGTGGACGGGTTGTAAGCCAGATAAATTTATGCCTTATTTTATTTTACTTTTAGGGTCATCGTAAGCTAACAATAGGCACTTATATAAAGTTAATGATTGTAATTGTGGTTGCTCTGATCTATATTAAATATTTTGTTTTAAAAGGTTCAATTAAATAAAGAAAAACAAAGTATCCAAACGTTCATATTTATTTAGCTAAGAATCTGATCTGACGGATAAATCAATGAGAAAATCAGCATCACGGGTCATATGAACGGGTCTTGATGAACGGGTCATTTTAATGAATGATCTGCTGAGAACCGGGTCACGAAAAAGAACCGGGTCTTCCCATCCCTATCCACCACAGCGTAGTTGACACCAAAACCTCCGATTTTTCGCGAGAATCGAGGACTAGACGCGAAAAATTTAGTAATCCAGCCTACCTGACACCATGTGTTATTGTTCGCTTAAACAATAAAAAGCCATGGGTCTTTATAACTGCTTTTATTCAAGGAATATTATCTACAAGTTTTTGTAGACGCCGAACTGTGTTTACATCATCACTATAGGGATTTTTTGGCGGGATAAACGGTTATATGTAAATGACCGCTTCGGTCTTTTAATAATGACGCCATAAACAAGCGGTTTTTTAAAATCGCCAAAATGACACGGTTTTTTCATTTGTTTATAAAACCATCTGTCAAGTTTTATTTCTCGTTTGTTGGTTTTGTTTTATTGTACTAGACTGACTAGTGTTTACTGACTGCAATGTATTAATATAATTACTAGCAGCACAAGGCACAGTTATTAACTCAAAAAAAACATGCAAAACAAGTTGAAGTTAAATAATAATTATAAAATAACAAAATGTATCATTTTATTTATTAATAATTAATTTGACTGTTTACAACTCCATGGCAGTAGCCAAACCTGTTACCATACAGCTTTATGTCCCTGCCTCTAAACTTGACCGAGTATTCTGTTTATTTTCTCTCTGTCTCTCTAATGGATTGTTAGCTTCTCTTTCTGGAGCAATTTGCTAGTAATGTTCATTTTCCATTTTTGGCAGAGGCACAGACACAGGACCCTGCCCTGCACAGGACGCCACAAGTCGTTTTTTTAAGGTTATGTACGTTGAAATATGGCGAATTTGGCTCTAAATGTCACATTTAACCGGTGATGGCTTTTTATCAACAACTTGCACCTTGTTGAATAAATTAAAAGACCGTTTTTAAAACGATGACGTCAGCTATGGCGTCATTTGAAAGAACGCTTTTCGCGAAAACGCACCGGTATCAGATACCGCTTCTAAATTTAAAACCGTTTATCTCGCCAAAAAATCCCTTATGTATATTGCTGGTTGCTAAGCAGCACTAGTATCTTAACAGAGGGCGCCACTTGCTTATATGGCTGCATCCATTAAGCCGGGTACACACTAATAAAACTAATATCTAATACAAAAGTTAAAAGGTATTTGTTAAAAAAAGTGATTATTATTTTTAAACTTTTCTAGGTAGATAATGTAGTTAAGATAACCGAGAAAATAACTTGGAAATGATTAATCTGTTATAAAATGCTTGCTGCAAACTCTTTGATTCTTTAACATAGATTCTGTAAGATTGTCCCTTTTGAAAGCAGCCAGTCACGTCTTTTGGACATATCATTTAAATTAGTTAAAAACCTATGCTTTAAGATGGTAGGCACACAATAAAAACTAATCTGGTCTCTGTTGGAGCGACTTCCACAACCGACTGCAGGACAAGTCATCGGCATTATTGTTTGGTCAATACACCCACTAAACCACTATAAACATGTATTTTACTGCAAAAAAAAAACCTTTTCTGCGCTCACTAGAACAGTAAACAAGCAAACTAAAACAACCTGATGATTCTATAATAAATATAAACAATTTTCTCGGGATTTAGGATGCGCAAACTCAAATGTAAACAAACGTATTCCTTGCAATGTTTGCCCACCAGCCACCATTTTGAATTAATTTGACACATCGTTGGATTGCCTAATTGGACGTTTATAAAAGAATTTTCAGATAAAATATAAAAAAATGACAATCTAAAACAAATATATAAATACAAGGCATAAAATAGCAAAACATCAATTTACCTTTAAAGTCGGTACAAAATTGTATCGTATTTAAAAGTAAAACAACAAGGTCCTATTTTTACTAATTTCTTCATTTAATCAATATAAATCATAACGAAATGTTTATCAAGTCATCTCATAACAACATGGCTCACATGAGAATGTTAACGCAAGGTAAAAGTCACAATCGGGTGAAGGTTCTAATCAGATTTCTTCAGTTCCATTAACATCACGTTGGGCTTGTGTGGAGGTCCAATTCCATCGAGTATTTAACATGAAACAAAACGAAAACTTCGGCAGAATCATCTTGTACACTAAATACCTAATAGTTATTTATATCACAGAAATCAGGTGCACTATTTAACTTTACTCAATAAGCGAATGGAACATAAAAAAAACTCTGGTTAAGTTTCACCTTTTTATTACTGCTATTTATTTTGCTGTCAGTAAAAATGTTGTGCTTTCTACAGTGTCCAGTAGGGCAATCCAGAGTTAAAGTGTACTCGTCAAGATGTATATGTTTATTTCCGAAGCTTAATGCAGGAATGCTATGTACAAACGTTATGTATACCAATTGAGAACTTGTATTCAGTAAGCTGTTTTTCAAGCTTCTAATGTCGCAAAAGTTTAGGGAAAATAAAAAAAAAATTGTTTTTATAATCCTTTGGAAAATTAGTGTAACAGGAATTCTTACACGAGTACTTAACTCTGCCAAAGGAAGAAGCTGCTATGACTGCAGCCATGTTAGATAAAATACAGAGACAGTAACATGTAGGTATGGGTGGCAAACTACCAAATGAATTTTTCCGACAAGCACAAAAAATATGTTAAAAAAACTATAAATTATATTGAATGTTCTGGAATTAAAATCATCTAAATAGTTACACCTAGCACGAAATATGTTTTAAATATGATTAAGAAAATGGTACTTACCAAACTACAATATCTGATTTGTCTATTTACGTCTACAATAAAAAAAGTTTGATTAAAATCATTTTTAATGACACAAAGACCACAAAACAGAAATGGTCACATTCACTATTGCCAACTTTCATCATTTATTTATTATTACGAAACTATGTTCACTTAAATAAACCATATAATATAGAAATAACTTATTAATATTAGTCTAGTCTTCGGAACTATTGGTATTGGAAATACATTTGGCAGTGTATTATTTTTGAATGCTGAAAGTATATTTTTAAATATCGAAAAATGAAAAAACTGTATATTTTAGAACAAACTACACGTACAATTTAGAATAAAAAAGTATCTGGAAAAATATTTGTTTACTAAGGGCGTGTACCGTTGTCAACTTCGGTTACGGTTTTGTGTCCCGTAAAGGCGATTTTAAATCAGTGACCTAGTCATGACTACATCACCTTATTTGGCAACGTTGCTCCATATACTCAATGTTTAACCTAAAAAATCAAAGTATTAAGATTAAATGAGACAGCGTTGCCCAATGGTCTGACTAGGTCACGATTTGGTCACTGATTTAAAAATGGCTTATGTATCGGTAATCTGAAAAGTTGACAGATTGGAAACGCAATATCTGTCATTAATGTCACCGAAGAAACCGAGCGGTTAACCAGGTTTGACAACGGTACACAGCCTAAACTATGGCTGTGTACCGTTGTCAAACCTGGTTAACCGCTCGGTTTCTTCGGTGACATTAATGACAGATATTGCGTTTCCAATCTGTCAACTTTCCATATTACCGATACTTACGGGACACAAAACCGTAACCGAAGTTGACAACGGTACACGCCCTATGTAACAGAAATGTGCCTGAAGTTAGCTTCAGATTCAGATTTACCTTTTCCAACGAGTTTGGAAAATATAGAGAAAAACAAAAGTAATAATTGTTAAAGTTTTTTGATGATAGTAGCTTGCAAAAATTACAAGATGACACAGGGTATAACTCTAAATCACATTAATAAAAACCTTAACCTTATAAACGGCCCCAGAATTGAAGTGGCCAGATCAAAAAACAATTAAATAACTTCGGTTTGGCGTCGGGGAGTTTGTTCATTTTCGGCATATATAATTATTGTTAAATGTCTCACACTTTGATATGGTCGCCATAATTTGTCACCTCCTAAACGGCCCCAGAATTGAAGTGGCCAAACAAAAAACCTGAATAACTTCAGTTTGGCTTCAGAGAATTTGCTCATGTTTGGTATGTGAAATTACTGTCATATGCCTCACACTTTGACATGGTCGTCATAATTTGTCACCCCCTAAACGGCCCCAGAAATGAAGTGGCCGGACCGAAAAAAGTGAATCCCGTCCGTTTGGCTTCACAGAGTTTACTCATTTTTTGTATATAAAACCACTGTTATATGCCTCACACTTTGACATGGTCGTCATAATTTGTCACCCCCTAAACGCCCCAGAAATGAAGTGGCCGGGCCAAAAAAAGTGAATCCCGTCCGTTTGGCTTCACAGAGTTTATTCATTTTTTGTATATAAAACCACTGTTATATGCCTCACAGTTTGACATGGTCGTCATAATTTGTCACCCCCCAAACGGCCCCAGAAATGAAGTGGCCGGACCAAAAAAAGTGAATCCCGTCCGTTTGGCTTCACAGAGTTTATTCATTTTTTGTATATAAAACCACTGTTATATGCCTCACACTTTGACATGGTCGTCATAATTTGTCACCCCCTAAACGGCCCCAGAAATGAAGTGGCCTGACCGAAAAAAGTGAATCCCGTCCGTTTGGCTTCACAGAGTTTACTCATTTTTTGTATATAAAACCACTGTTATATGCCTCACACTTTGACATGGTCGTCATAATTTGTCACCTCCTAAACGGCCCCAGAAATGAAGTGGCCGGACCGAAAAAAGTGAATCCCGTCCGTTTGGCTTCACAGAGTTTACTCATTTTTTGTATATAAAACCACTGTTATATGCCTCACACTTTGACATGGTCGTCATAATTTGTCACCCCCTAAACGCCCCAGAAATGAAGTGGCCGGACCAAAAAAAGTGAATCCCGTCCGTTTGGCTTCACAGAGTTTATTCATTTTTTGTATATAAAACCACTGTTATATGCCTCACAGTTTGACATGGTCGTCATAATTTGTCACCCCCTAAACGGCCCCAGAAATGAAGTGGCCGGAACAAAAAAAGTGAATCCCGTCCGTTTGGCTTCACAGAGTTTATTCATTTTTTGTATATAAAACCACTGTTATATGCCTCACACTTTGACATGGTCGTCATAATTTGTCACCCCCTAAACGGCCCCAGAAATGAAGTGGCCTGACCGAAAAAAGTGAATCCCGTCCGTTTGGCTTCACAGAGTTTATTCATTTTTTGTATATAAAACCACTGTTATATGCCTCACACTTTGACATGGTCGTCATAATTTGTCACCCCCTAAACGGCCCCAGAAATGAAGTGGCCTGACCGAAAAAAGTGAATCCCGTCCGTTTGGCTTCACAGAGTTTACTCATTTTTTGTATATAAAACCACTGCTATATGCCTCACACTTTGACATGGTCGTCATAATTTGTCACCCCCTAAACGGCCCCAGAAATGAAGTGGCCGGACCGAAAAAAGTGAATCCCGTCCGTTTGGCTTCACAGAGTTTACTCATTTTTTGTATATAAAACCACTGTTATATGCCTCACACTTTGACATGGTCGTCATAATTTGTCACCCCCTAAACGCCCCAGAAATGAAGTGGCCGGACCAAAAAAAGTGAATCCCGTCCGTTTGGCTTCACAGAGTTTATTCATTTTTTGTATATAAAACCACTGTTATATGCCTCACAGTTTGACATGGTCGTCATAATTTGTCACCCCCTAAACGGCCCCAGAAATGAAGTGGCCGGACCAAAAAAAGTGAATCCCGTCCGTTTGGCTTCACAGAGTTTATTCATTTTTTGTATATAAAACCACTGTTATATGCCTCACACTTTGACATGGTCGTCATAATTTGTCACCCCCTAAACGGCCCCAGAAATGAAGTGGCCTGACCGAAAAAAGTGAATCCCGTCCGTTTGGCTTCACAGAGTTTACTCATCTTTTGTATATAAAACCACTGTTATATGCCTCACACTTTGACATGGTCGTCATAATTTGTCACCCCCTAAACGGCCCCAGAAATGAAGTGGCCGGACCGAAAAAAGTGAATCCCGTCCGTTTGGCTTCACAGAGTTTACTCATTTTTTGTATGTAAAACCACTGTTATATGCCTCACACTTTGACATGGTCGTCATAATTTGTCACCCCCTAAACGCCCCAGAAATGAAGTGGCCGGACCAAAAAAAGTGAATCCCGTCCGTTTGGCTTCACAGAGTTTATTCATTTTTTGTATATAAAACCACTGTTATATGCCTCACAGTTTGACATGGTCGTCATAATTTGTCACCCCCTAAACGGCCCCAGAAATGAAGTGGCCGGACCAAAAAAAGTGAATCCCGTCCGTTTGGCTTCACAGAGTTTATTCATTTTTTGTATATAAAACCACTGTTATATGCCTCACACTTTGACATGGTCGTCATAATTTGTCACCCCCTAAACGGCCCCAGAAATGAAGTGGCCGGACCAAAAAAAGTGAATCCCGTCCGTTTGGCTTCACAGAGTTTATTCATTTTTTGTATATAAAACCACTGTTATATGCCTCACACTTTGACATGGTCGTCATAATTTGTCACCCCCTAAACGGCCCCAGAAATGAAGTGGCCTGACCGAAAAAAGTGAATCCCGTCCGTTTGGCTTCACAGAGTTTACTCATTTTTTGTATATAAAACCACTGTTATATGCCTCACACTTTGACATGGTCGTCATAATTTGTCACCCCCTAAACGCCCCAGAAATGAAGTGGCCGGACCAAAAAAAGTGAATCCCGTCCGTTTGGCTTCACAGAGTTTATTCATTTTTTGTATATAAAACCACTGTTATATGCCTCACAGTTTGACATGGTCGTCATAATTTGTCACCCCCTAAACGGCCCCAGAAATGAAGTGGCCGGACCAAAAAAAGTGAATCCCGTCCGTTTGGCTTCACAGAGTTTATTCATTTTTTGTATATAAAACCACTGTTATATGCCTCACACTTTGACATGGTCGTCATAATTTGTCACCCCCTAAACGGCCCCAGAAATGAAGTGGCCTGACCGAAAAAAGTGAATCCCGTCCGTTTGGCTTCACAGAGTTTACTCATTTTTTGTATATAAAACCACTGTTATATGCCTCACACTTTGACATGGTCGTCATAATTTGTCACCCCCTAAACGCCCCAGAAATGAAGTGGCCGGACCAAAAAAAGTGAATCCCGTCCGTTTGGCTTCACAGAGTTTATTCATTTTTTGTATATAAAACCACTGTTATATGCCTCACAGTTTGACATGGTCGTCATAATTTGTCACCCCCTAAACGGCCCCAGAAATGAAGTGGCCGGACCAAAGAAAGTGAATCCCGTCCGTTTGGCTTCACAGAGTTTATTCATTTTTTATATATAAAACCACTGTTATATGCCTCACACTTTGACATGGTCGTCATAATTTGTCACCCCCTAAAAGGCTCCAAAAATGAAGTGGCCTGACCGAAAAAAGTGAATCCCGTCCGTTTGGCTTCACAGAGTTTACTCATTTTTTGTATATAAAACCACTGTTATATGCCTCACACTTTGACATGGTCGTCATAATTTGTCACCCCCTAAACGGCCCCAGAAATGAAGTGGCCGGACCGAAAAAAGTGAATCCCGTCCGTTTGGCTTCACAGAGTTTACTCATTTTTTGTATATAAAACCACTGTTATATGCCTCACACTTTGACATGGTCGTCATAATTTGTCACCCCCTAAACGCCCCAGAAATGAAGTGGCCCGGACCAAAAAAAGTGAATCCCGTCCGTTTGGCTTCACAGAGTTTATTCATTTTTTGTATATAAAACCACTGTTATATGCCTCACAGTTTGACATGGTCGTCATAATTTGTCACCCCCTAAACGGCCCCAGAAATGAAGTGGCCGGACCAAAAAAAGTGAATCCCGTCCGTTTGGCTTCACAGAGTTTATTCATTTTTTGTATATAAAACCACTGTTATATGCCTCACACTTTGACATGGTCGTCATAATTTGTCACCCCCTAAACGGCCCCAGAAATGAAGTGGCCGGACCAAAAAAAGTGAATCCCGTCCGTTTGGCTTCACAGAGTTTATTCATTTTTTGTATATAAAACCACTGTTATATGCCTCACACTTTGACATGGTCGTCATAATTTGTCACCCCCTAAACGGCCCCAGAAATGAAGTGGCCTGACCGAAAAAAGTGAATCCCGTCCGTTTGGCTTCACAGAGTTTACTCATTTTTTGTATATAAAACCACTGTTATATGCCTCACACTTTGACATGGTCGTCATAATTTGTCACCCCCTAAACGGCCCCAGAAATGAAGTGGCCGGACCGAAAAAAGTGAATCCCGTCAGTTTGGCTTCACAGAGTTTACTCATTTTTTGTATATAAAACCACTGTTATATGCCTCACACTTTGACATGGTCGTCATAATTTGTCACCCCCTAAACGCCCCAGAAATGAAGTGGCCGGACCAAAAAAAGTGAATCCCGTCCGTTTGGCTTCACAGAGTTTATTCATTTTTTGTATATAAAACCACTGTTATATTATGCCTCACAGTTTGACATGGTCGTCATAATTTGTCACCCCCTAAACGGCCCCAGAAATGAAGTGGCCGGACCAAAAAAAGTGAATCCCGTCCGTTTGGCTTCACAGAGTTTATTCATTTTTTGTATATAAGACCACTGTTATATGCCTCACACTTTGACATGGTCGTCATAATTTGTCACCCCCTAAACGGCCCCAGTAATGAAGTGGCCGGACCGAAAAAAGTGAATCCCGTCCGTTTGGCTTCACAGAGTTTACTCATCTTTTGTATATAAAACCACTGTTATATGCCCCACACTTAAACATGGTCTTCATAATTTGTCACCCCCTAAACGGCCCCAGAAATGAAGTGGCCGGACCGAAAAAAGTGAATCCCGTCCGTTTGGCTTCACAGAGTTTATTCATTTTTGGTATATAAAACCACTGTTTTATGCCTCACACTTTGACATGGTCGTCATAATTTGTCACCCCCTAAACGGCCCCAGAAATGAAGTGGCCGGACCAAGAAAAGTGAATCCCGTCCGTTTGGCTTCACAGAGTTTATTCATGTTTTGTATATAAAACCACTGTTATATGCCTCACACTTTGACATGGTCGTCATAATTTGTCACCCCCTAAACGGCCCCAGAAATAAAGTGGCCGGACCGAAAAAAGTGAATCCCGTCCGTTTGGCTTCACAGAGTTTACTCATTTTTTGTATATAAAAACACTGTTATATGCCCCACACTTTGACATGGCCGTCATAATTTGTCACCCCCTAAACGGCCCCAGTAATGAAGTGGCCGCACCGAAAAAAGTGAATCCCGTCCGTTTGGCTTCACAGAGTTTACTAATTTTTTGTATATAAAACCACTGTTATATGCCTCACACTTTGACATGGTCGTCATAATTTTTCACCCCCTAAACGGCCCCAGAAATGAAGTGGCCGGACCAAAAAAAGTGAATCCCGTCCGTTTGGCTTCACAGAGTTTACTAATTTTTTGGTATATAAAACCACTGTTATATGCCTGACACTTTGACATGGTCGTCATAATTTGTCACCCCCTAAACGGCCCCAGAAATGAAGTGGCCGGACCAAAAAAAGTGAATCCCGTCCGTTTGGCTTCACAGAGTTTATTCATTTTTTGTATATAAAACCACTGTTATATGCCTCACACTTTGACATGGTCGTCATAATTTGTCACCCCCTAAACGGCCCCAGAAATGAAGTGTCCGGACCGAAAAAAGTGAATCCCGTCCGTTTGGCTTCACAGAGTTTACTCATTTTTTGTATATAAAACCACTGTTATATGCCCCACACTTTGACATGGTCGTCATAATTTGTCACCCCCTAAACGGTCCCAGTAATGAAGTGGCCGCACCGAAAAAAGTGAATCCCGTCCGTTTGGCTTCACAGAGTTTACTAATTTTTTGGTATATGAAAGCACTGTTTTATGCCTCACACTTTGACATGGTCGTCATAATTTGTCACCCCCTAAACGGCCCCAGAAATGAAGTGGCCGGACCAAAAAAAGTGAATCCCGTCCGTTTGGCTTCACAGAGTTTATTCATTTTTTGTATATAAAACCACTGTTATATGCCTCACACTTTGACATGGTCGTCATAATTTGTCACCCCCTAAACGGCCCCAGAAATGAAGTGGCCTGACCGAAAAAAGTGAATCCCGTCCGTTTGGCTTCACAGAGTTTATTCATTTTTTGTATATAAAACCACTGTTATATGCCTCACACTTTGACATGGTCGTCATAATTTGTCACCCCCTAAACGGCCCCAGAAATGAAGTGGCCGGACCGAAAAAAGTGAATCCCGTCCGTTTGGCTTCACAGAGTTTACTCATTTTTTGTATATAAAACCACTGTTATATGCCCCACACTTTGACATGGTCGTCATAATTTGTCACCCCCTAAACGGCCCCAGTAATGAAGTGGCCGCACCGAAAAAAGTGAATCCCGTCCGTTTGGCTTCACAGAGTTTATTCATGTTTGTATATAAAACCACTGTTATATGCCTCACACTTTGACATGGTCGTCATAATTTGCCACCCCCTAAACGGCCCCAGAAATGAAGTGGCCGGACCAAAAAAAGTGAATCCCGTCCGTTTGGCTTCACAGAGTTTATTCATTTTTTGTATATAAAACCACTGTTATATGCCTCACACTTTGACATGGTCGTCATAATTTGTCACCCCCTAAACGGCCCCAGAAATGAAGTGGCCGGACCGAAAAAAGTGAATCCCGTCCGTTTGGCTTCACAGAGTTTACTCATTTTTTGTATATAAAACCACTGTTATATGCCCCACACTTTGACATGGTCGTCATAATTTGTCACCCCCTAAACGGCCCCAGTAATGAAGTGGCCGCACCGAAAAAAGTGAATCCCGTCCGTTTGGCTTCACAGAGTTTACTAATTTTTTGGTATATAAAAGCACTGTTTTATGCCTCACACTTTGACATGGTCGTCATAATTTGTCACCCCCTAAACGGCCCCAGAAATGAAGTGGCCGGACCAAAAAAAGTGAATCCCGTCCGTTTGGCTTCACAGAGTTTATTCATTTTTTGTATATAAAACCACTGTTATATGCCTCACACTTTGACATGGTCGTCATAATTTGTCACCCCCTAAACGGCCCCAGAAATGAAGTGGCCGGACCGAAAAAAGTGAATCCCGTCCGTTTGGCTTCACAGAGTTTACTCATTTTTTGTATATAAAACCACTGTTATATGCCCCACACTTTGACATGGTCGTCATAATTTCTCACCCCCTAAACGGCCCCAGTAATGAAGTGGCCGCACCGAAGAAAGTGAATCCCGTCCGTTTGGCTTCACAGAGTTTATTCATGTTTTGTATATAAAACCACTACTAAATAACTCTGGGAATAGGAAAAGCGCCACGACGAGCCATCAGTAATTAGCGAAATACTGATTTTAAGCAGTTAAATACCAAAACAACAAAAAAATTTAAGAATGATATTGACAATCCAACAGTGGAAGAAAAATGGGGAAAGACTAAACAAAAAAATCATATTTTGATTTAAGCAGTGTTCACGATATCATTGATAAAAATCGTCCTGTTCAAGAGAATAACTTAGGCGAAAGCTATAAGTCAAGAAAACCTGAAATAGCTTGTTCAAGTTATGTTGAACCAAGCAAAAACGAAAAATTGTCCTTTGAATATTTAACACCTGACTCCGAAAATGAAGATAATCATGAAATTGAATGTGGTAACGAAAACATGGGATATAATCAGACACCCTTAACAAAAGACACAAACAAAACTCTGAATAATTATCTGTTGTTTGATTCTGAATATTACCTAAAATCAGCTTGGTTTCATAATACTCTGGGAATTAGATTAGAGATTAGATTAGAGTTAGATAGCTTGACTGTTAAAATATCAGGTGAAGAATATCGCTCTTTAGTTTCCAAAAAACAATCTGTCTTCGAAGAATTACCCAAAAACGACACAAAAAGGCTCTATGACAGTATTATGGACTCTGTAACTATTTCTTTGTTAAAAACCAATCAAAATGATTCAATTATGTACATTGATACGGTATCCAGCCAGATTATTTTTTCGTCTAACGACATCCCCAAAAATATGTTTTGTATACAAAAATCATTAAACAATATTAATTTTATATTGCTGCCGTACAATTCGTTTAATGTTCACTGGATACTTTTCGTTTTGGACGTAAAAAATTTCACCATATATTATTTAGATCCAGCTGGGGGAACTTGCGACGAAAGCAGTATAGAATTTTCTAGAGTGAAAAGATTTTTAGTTACACGTAACACATATCACCCTACGGAGAAAATTAATATTAGAAAGTGGACAATCGGAAAAAATAAATCATTCCCACAACAGCCATTAGGGGATAATGAAAACTGCGGAGTTTATGTTTTGTATTACGTTAAGAAAATGATAGAGTCTGGAAACATTGATGATTTTTATACACACATGGATGCAAATTTCAACCCTGAATATTTTAGGATAATGCTGCAACAAATTCTTTTATTACATTCTGAAGATGTCTCTACAATATGCATGATTTGCGGAAAACCATCAAACGATAAGGTTGTAAGATGTAACACTTGTCTAAGATATAGTCATGTTGACAACTGTTCAGGTAGTCAAGATAACAGTGACGATTTTATTTGTAGACATTGTTCCTCCCATAAACCTCACCTAACTATTCGAGACAAAGACATACAACTGGATTCCACCGTTTTAAAACATTTTGTTTGGCATTATATTGTACAACTTGAAAATATCCACGAAACTAGAGATCACAACGAAAACTGTCGACGATATAGAGAAACAAACGATCTTAACCAAATTAAATGGGATTACTCTTCTGCATATATTACGCTGCAGAACTCAAACACAATTTCAAAAATTATTCATTCGTACCTGCCTTTTATTGAATATCAGTTTATTTGCTTCGTCTTACTGCCATATATTAACAGAAAAATATTCTACAGATGGTATGGGTACGACGAAAGCCGCGAGGAAGAGACAATGTTACGAATATTTAAAAAAGTTCACGGACTATCTGACGATGCAGACTATCCATCACCATACACATTAGATGAAGTATTAGAAAATGTGACAAGAAATAATTAATAAGAAAATATGTAGAATGAGAATCAAGAGTTCTCTAGACCACCTGAAGATGCCTCATACAATAAGGACTAAACAAATAATGGTAAAACAAGCTATTCTCCGAACTATACGTCCCTCCGAGCGCTGGATTACATACCAAAATTTGCCGTATTTTCTTTTAACACAGATTGTAAAATACGTGTTGAGAATGCAAGAAACTACCAGGACGAAGGAAACTTTTTCTTTAGTTAGGATGTCGTCACCTGCAGACCGGTTTCGAATTCTTTAGTTCTCGTCAATACAGGATAGACGAACATACATTTCTTCCGAGAAAGTAAATACTTGAAGCTGCGACGTCGAACTGCATAAGAATTACGACCTAGGCAGCGCCATCCATTGGCAGCTCCAAGCCTTCGTAGTCTATCCTGTACTGACGAGAACTAAAGAGTTCGAAACCGGTCTGCAGGAGAAGACATCCTAACTAAAGAAAACTATTCCTTCTTCCTGGTGGTTTCTTGCATTCTTAACAAGAATTTTACAATCCAACTGTGTTAGAAGAAAATACGGCTCGAGGGACATATAGTCCGGAGAATAGCTTATTAAACCATAATTTGTTTAGTCCTTATTATATGAGGCATCCTCAGGTAGTTGAGAGAACTCTTGAGTCTCATTCTACATATTTACATGTACCCCTGAAAGTGACAAGTAGACACCATACTTAAGACTGTTTTCCCCCAAATACGGATATGGAAAGGAGTAACCTTGGATCCGACAGAGTGGGGATGAAAAAAACAAAGAACATTCAGGTACCGATTTTAACAAATGAGCAGCTTCAGTTTCAAAACTGCAATCCTTCTTGCAACTGCAAGAAGGGTGGCTCGAAGCGATGCACTTGTGTTAAAATGGGATTACGCTGTTCAAAAATGTGCTCTTATTGTAACGGACAAGGTTGCTTAAATTCACATCAGAGAAAGATTTGCTTACAAAACACTCTATGAATGACTAAAAACAGTAAATATGGAAGTGGATTAGGCCTACGGGGGAAACCACTTTTAAAAAAGCGCGTCCAGGGTTCTACCTCCGGGGTGGTGAGGAAACGAGCTCATATTTCGTAGTACGGATTTATGGAAATATCGCAAAATGTATATAAAAACATCAAGAAAAAAACTAATATACGGATTATGTAGAGAAAATTCTGCTCTACTGTCTTTATAATCAACATTTTATTCCGTAAAAGTAGCAGGTTTAGAGGTATTTCCTTGTGAAAATGACGTCATACCGATGTTTTATCGAGCGCACCAAACTATTCACTAATTTGAAGGCTGATTGCGAGAAAAAGGTGGGAAATAGACACAGTTTATAGGACATTTTCTATGTAGAATTTCATAGATAATTTTTTACCCAAGTTGTTTAGTAGTAGTGACCGTTTCGGAGAAAAATGTAAAAAATGACGTCAACTCCGCTTTTAAAGTGGTTTTTCGTCAAAAAGGGTCGTTTAGTCCACGGGATGGGGGAACTTCTCACACCCCTTCAATCATATGAACATAACATATTATTTTAGTTTCGTTTGTGCATACTGGCTTGATCCATTTGTTGTTGTTTACGATTGTGTTGGCAAATAAAGGAATTTATTTACATTAAATATAATTTATATATAAATTATTTCTCGCAAAAATGCTAGTTTCCGTATACTAAAATGAGGGCCTTTAAAGAGCGTAAAAATCATTGCTAGCGGCTTAATTTATTCAATACTGATAGTACGATTTTTATTATTTTCTACTTTATTACTTAAGAATAGATTGTGTCACTTTTATATATGTATTTATGGATCTAGAGAAACCACCAAACCGATTGAAATACACTTATATCTTCAAAAATAAATATGGGCCATGATCTGTAGTATATATAATACGTCAGAAATAATATGAGTGGTAAAAAATAATTATATTTATAAGCGAACGAAGCCGATGCGAACGGAAAAACTAGTAAAATTAAATAGAACGTACGTTCCATTGAATCCTTATGAGCAAATTTTCTGAAGCCACACTAAAGGTATTCAATTGTTTTCTTCTGGCCACTTCATTTCTGGAGCCGTTTAGGGGGTGACAAATTATGACGACAATGTCAAAGTGTGAGGCATATAACAGTGGTTTTATATACAAAAAATTAATAAACTCTGTGAAGCCAAACGGACGGGATTCACTTTTTTTGGTCCGGCCACTTCATTTCTGGGGCCGTTTAGGGGGTGACAAATTATGACGACCATGTCAAACTATGAGGCATATAACAGTGGTTTTATATACAAAAAATGAATAAACTCTGTGAAGCCAAACGGACGGGATTCACTTTTTTTGGTCCGGCCACTTCATTTCTGGGGCCGTTTAGGGGGTGACAAATTATGACGACAATGTCAAAGTGTGAGGCATATAACAGTGGTTTTATATACAAAAAATGAGTAAACTCTGTGAAGCCAAACGGACGGGATTCACTTTTTTCGGTCCGGCCACTTCATTTCTGGGGCCGTTCAGGGGGTGACAAATTATGACGACCATGTCAAAGTGTGAGGCATATAACAGTGGTTTTATATACAAAAAATGAGTAAACTCTGTGAAGCCAAACGGACGGGATTCACTTTTTTCGGTCAGGCCACTTCATTTCTGGGGCCGTTTAGGGGGTGACAAATTATGACGACCATGTCAAAGTGTGAGGCATATAACAGTGGTTTTATATACAAAAAATTAATAAACTCTGTGAAGCCAAACGGACGGGATTCACTTTTTTTGGTCCGGCCACTTCATTTCTGGGGCCGTTTAGGGGGTGACAAATTATGACGACCATGTCAAAGTGTGAGGCATATAACAGTGGTTTTATATACAAAAAATGAGTAAACTCTGTGAAGCCAAACGGACGGGATTCACTTTTTTCGGTCAGGCCACTTCATTTCTGGGGCCGTTTAGGGGGTGACAAATTATGACGACCATGTCAAAGTGTGAGGCATATAACAGTGGTTTTATATACAAAAAATGAGTAAACTCTGTGAAGCAAAACGGACGGGATTCACTTTTTTCGGTCCGGCCACTTCATTTCTGGGGCCGTTTAGGGGGTGACAAATTATGACGACCATGTCAAAGTGTGAGGCATATGACAGTAATTTCACATACCAAACATGAGCAAATTCTCTGAAGCCAAACTGAAGTTACTCAGGTTTTTTGTTTGGCCACTTCAATTCTGGGGCCGTTTAGGAGGTGACAAATTATGGCGACCATATCAAAGTGTGAGACATTTAACAATAATTATATATGCCGAAAATGAGCAAACTCCCCGACGCCAAACCGAAGTTATTCAATTGTTTTTTGATCTGGCCACTTCAATTCTGGGGCCGTTTATAAGGTTAAGGTTTTTATTAATGTGATTTAGAGTTATACCCTGTGTCATCTTGTAATTTTTGCAAGCAACTATCATCAAAAAACTTTAACAATTATTACTTTTGTTTTTCTCTATATTTTCCAAACTCGTTGGAAAAAGTAAATCTGAATCTGAAGCTAACTTCAGGCACATGTAACAGAATACCATGTTTCAAGACATGTATTGATAATTGGCTATATTTTTCTTTAATACAAGAGAACACTTACCTGGAAAAGTAATAAAGTCCTAATTTGCTTTTCTAAGCCGATAAATTGTGATTAAAATCACACATAAAATAATCTTCATCTTTTCTCGAAATTATAAAATGGCTGACGGACAAGACAAAAGGTATCTTCCTTTCACCCCAAGGAGGAGCTCCCGTACAGCTCCTGAGCCGTACATAGGGATGGCAACGATACATCGATGTTTTAAAAACATCGATATATCGAACTTAAAATTCGATGTTTTTCCATCGATGTTTTAAACGTCAATGTTTCGATGCATCGATGTAACAACTGGAACATCGAACAAACATCGAACTCCATTCAACACGTGTTTGTGTGAACGTGCGACGATTATAAAACTGATAGCCTTTTCCTTGGTAGAACCAGCGCGAACTGAGTGTACGTGCGTTTGTGTCCTTTTCTACCTATATACAAAGAAGAATGATAGAAATACATTTGACGTGCCCTAAATTGACCAATGGAAAACGCTATGAATGGCCCGAATGGGAGTCAACGCTGGTTTGGTGAGAGAATTTCTTTCGATATATCGAATCCATCGATGTGACTTCCAACGATGTCGATACATCGAAACATCGATGTTTTTCTTTCGATGTTTTGAACCCATCGATGTGACGTCCGCCGATGTCTAACGATGTCGATACATCGATGTTTTTTTAAAAATTGCCATCCCTAGCCGCACACAGTTGTTCCATTCACCTGGGGCATCAAGCACCTGAACCGTTCGAGCCCTATCCCCCCTGCCCTCTCATGCATTACTTGAATTGAGCTTAATGTCAAACTTGTCAATTTGTTCCTTTGAACGGTGTCGAGTGACTCCGGGGCGGAGTCACTCCACACCGTTCTGAAAGGAACAAATTGACAAGTTTGACATTAAGCTCAATTCAAGTAATGCATGAGAGGGCAGGAGCGCTATGGCTCGAACGGAGGTGCTTGATGCCCCAGGTGAATGGAACAACTGTGTGCGGCTCAGGAGCTGTACGGGAGCTCCTCCTTGGGGTGAAAGGAAGATACCTTTTGTCTTGTCCGTCAGCCATTTTATAATTTCGAGAAAAGATGAAGATTATTTTATGTGTGATTTTAATCACAATTTATCGGCTTAGAAAAGCAAATTAGGACTTTATTACTTTTCCAGGTAAGTGTTCTCTTCACAGTCAGACACCTGAAAGGAATATTACTAATGGCCAGACAACCGAGAATAAAATAACCAGGGCTGCCAACTGACCTTTACTGATTTACTCTCAAAACTTTCCTGGATTACTCACAATTACTCACAACTTCAACATATCAATATCAAGACACCCTTGTTTTGTATAAACCGTAAAACACCGTAGGTACATTTGTTAATACTAATCAGTGGCAACTGATGGCGCTTTTGTTTTTATTTTACTACTGTGCAATGTTGCTAAACATCAAAAGCTGGTGTTGCGTGTTGCTAGGGTTGCCAACTCGGAAGAAAGCTAAAGTAGGAGCGCTTTCACCATTTTGAAAGGAATATGTTTGTGTAAATCACACAAGATACAGAAGGGGAATACCCGAGACACTGCGACACCTAGTGTTGCAAGTTGCAGTATCAAACAAACGAATCACTAGCTACCTTACTTATCCTCTTATATTTTTATATTGGCTAAGCAAGAGAGGTCACTAAAAGCAGTGCAAATCTAAAAATTGCAAAATTGTAATTACTGCTAGAGCGCCTAAAATTATGCCTAAATTTAGATTTTTAAAATTAAATTTTTAATAAATTATCAGATTATAAATCTGCATAACTACCAAGAATATACTACGTGAATATACGTTGATCTCTCGATTACTCACAATTTACTCACAATTGCCACTTACTCACAAAATTACTCACAGACCAGCAAATTACTCACAAATGTGAGGAATTACTCACAAATTGGCAGCCCTGAAAATAACCAGCAGTGGGACTCTGCGTCGTTATAGTAATCTACTATAGCTTTCTACTATAGAAATCTATTAGCGTTTTCTACTATCGTCAAATGTGCAACTCTGTTTAGTTGTAGACAATGATCGGGTATCTTCGGAACTCGCCAAAGGGTAACTGTCTGAGCTAAAAACATTGCGGAAATTCTAGGGATTTTTAATTTTATAACTAGAAGTTTTGGACAGAAGAAAAAGTTTGGTTATATTTATGTTCAAAAGCATAGTAGAGTTGGGAGATATAGTGATTTTTCGATATCTGTTAGAACAGAGATGGTGATTTAAGAATAGCCGATATTTTTAACGGTGATTTTTCACTACAGCGATTTTTATTTTTAAGGCGAAAAGGAGCAGCATAGTTGCTTTTACAAGACTCATATTCGATATAAATATTGAATAATGCAGCTACAATTGGAAGTAAAATTATAAGTTGATTTGGTTAGTAAGTTATTAGGGTAAAAATAGTATTTTTTCGAAACGCCCAGTGCCAGAAGCGTAGCGAATATTAATCGAAAATGGCCTTTATTCTTGATTTTTGCGCTAGATTAAGTTAAAAATATTACATTTTTTCCGAAATTAGAATTATAATGCTTTTGGTAATTTTGAGTATAGGTATACCTGAAAATGTTTTTATGACGCTGAATTTAAATACGACAATAAATTAATAAAATTATAATCTCTTAGGTACTTTTCAGATTTGAAATTAACCATCTAAAACTGCAAAAAAAATCACATTTAATAGCTTAAAATTGAGGACACACTGAGTCTAAAGGAGATTATAAAATACTTAATAACTCAAAACATAAATAACAAAAGAATTATAAACAATAGTATCAGAAAATATAATAAAAAAAAAACATTCCCTTTTATATCTAGCTATGTCCTGCAGTGGGACTCTGCGTCGTTATAGAAAACTACTATTGCTTTCTACTATAGAAATCTATTCGCGTTTTCTACTAAAGAAAATTTGCAACTCTATTTAATTGTAGATTAATGATCGGGTATCTTCGGAACTCGCCAAAGGGATAACTATCGGAGCTAAAAACATTTGCGAAAATTCTAGGGATTTTAAATTTTATAACTAGAAGTTTTGGATAGAAAGAAAAGTTTGGTTATATTTAATGTTCAAGGTTCATGTTCAAAAGTATTTTACCCTTTAGCTAAGTTCAATTTTTTCATTTTTTCCATGTGCCATCCAAAGCCCTTCTAGAACTAGTAACACCGAAGTATAGCTTATACAATAACACAGCTACCTAATTAAGTTAAACAGGGGCGCACCCAGGATATTGTCTCAGTAGTAGTTTGTAGGAGTGTTTCAGGGATCACGCGATTTGGTGGATTTTTCAATTATTAGTGCACTTTTTTAATTTTTGTGTGTCTAGGATGTTAGTGTAGGGGGAACTGCCCCCCCCCCCCCCCCTGGGTACGCCGCTGAAGTTAAACACCGCAACGCAAGTCGCAACGTCATCAGCCGAGAACTTACTGCCGCTGTCGACTGGTGACGTTGCGGTGTTGTAACTTAAAGAATGTCCTCACCTCACGGGCAGAAGAAGCGGAACAGCGGACAGGAACTTCGTTTGTTAAACATGGCAGAATTCAACTAATCATATAACGAAGCGCCTCTCCGCTGTTCCGCTTCTTCCGCCCGTGAGGACCCACTTTTACGGCGTTACTAGTTGTAGCATCTTTGGCTATTTATTTGGGGGCCTTTAAAGAGCGTAAAAATCATTGCTAGCGGCTTAATTTATTCAATACTGATAGTACGATTTTTATTATTTTCTACTTTATTACTTAAGAATAGATTGTGTCACTTTTATATATGTATTTATGGATCTAGAGAAACCACCAAACCGATTGAAATACACTTATATCTTCAAAAATAAATATGGGCCATGATCTGTAGTATATATAATACGTCAGAAATAATATGAGTGGTAAAAAATAATTATATTTATAAGCGAACGAAGCCGATGCGAACGGAAAAACTAGTAAAATTAAATAGAACGTACGTTCCATTGAATCCTTATGAGCAAATTTTCTGAAGCCACACTAAAGGTATTCAATTGTTTTCTTCTGGCCACTTCATTTCTGGAGCCGTTTAGGGGGTGACAAATTATGACGACAATGTCAAAGTGTGAGGCATATAACAGTGGTTTTATATACAAAAAATTAATAAACTCTGTGAAGCCAAACGGACGGGATTCACTTTTTTTGGTCCGGCCACTTCATTTCTGGGGCCGTTTAGGGGGTGACAAATTATGACGACCATGTCAAACTATGAGGCATATAACAGTGGTTTTATATACAAAAAATGAATAAACTCTGTGAAGCCAAACGGACGGGATTCACTTTTTTTGGTCCGGCCACTTCATTTCTGGGGCCGTTTAGGGGGTGACAAATTATGACGACAATGTCAAAGTGTGAGGCATATAACAGTGGTTTTATATACAAGAAATGAGTAAACTCTGTGAAGCCAAACGGACGGGATTCACTTTTTTCGGTCCGGCCACTTCATTTCTGGGGCCGTTCAGGGGGTGACAAATTATGACGACCATGTCAAAGTGTGAGGCATATAACAGTGGTTTTATATACAAAAAATGAGTAAACTCTGTGAAGCCAAACGGACGGGATTCACTTTTTTCGGTCAGGCCACTTCATTTCTGGGGCCGTTTAGGGGGTGACAAATTATGACGACCATGTCAAAGTGTGAGTTTTATATACAGGCCACTTCATTTCTGGGGCCGTTTAGGGGGTGACAAATTATGACGACCATGTCAAAGTGTGAGGCATATAACAGTGGTTTTATATACAAAAAATGAGTAAACTCTGTGAAGCCAAACGGACGGGATTCACTTTTTTCGGTCCGGCCACTTCATTTCTGGGGCCGTTTAGGGGGTGACAAATTATGACGACCATGTCAAAGTGTGAGGCATATGACAGTAATTTCACATACCAAACATGAGCAAATTCTCTGAAGCCAAACTGAAGTTATTCAGGTTTTTTGTTTGGCCACTTCAATTCTGGGGCCGTTTAGGAGGTGACAAATTATGGCGACCATATCAAAGTGTGAGACATTTAACAATAATTATATATGCCGAAAATGAGCAAACTCCCCGACGCCAAACCGAAGTTATTCAATTGTTTTTTGATCTGGCCACTTCAATTCTGGGGCCGTTTATAAGGTTAAGGTTTTTATTAATGTGATTTAGAGTTATACCCTGTGTCATCTTGTAATTTTTGCAAGCAACTATCATCAAAAAACTTTAACAATTATTACTTTTGTTTTTCTCTATATTTTCCAAACTCGTTGGAAAAAGTAAATCTGAATCTGAAGCTAACTTCAGGCACATGTAACAGAATACCATGTTTCAAGACATGTATTGATAATTGGCTATATTTTTCTTTAATACAAGAGAACACTTACCTGGAAAAGTAATAAAGTCCTAATTTGCTTTTCTAAGCCGATAAATTGTGATTAAAATCACACATAAAATAATCTTCATCTTTTCTCGAAATTATAAAATGGCTGACGGACAAGACAAAAGGTATCTTCCTTTCACCCCAAGGAGGAGCTCCCGTACAGCTCCTGAGCCGTACATAGGGATGGCAACGATACATCGATGTTTTAAAAACATCGATATATCGAACTTAAAATTCGATGTTTTTCCATCGATGTTTTAAACGTCAATGTTTCGATGCATCGATGTAACAACTGGAACATCGAACAAACATCGAACTCCATTCAACACGTGTTTGTGTGAACGTGCGACGATTATAAAACTGATAGCCTTTTCCTTGGTAGAACCAGCGCGAACTGAGTGTACGTGCGTTTGTGTCCTTTTCTACCTATATACAAAGAAGAATGATAGAAATACATTTGACGTGCCCTAAATTGACCAATGGAAAACGCTATGAATGGCCCGAATGGGAGTCAACGCTGGTTTGGTGAGAGAATTTCTTTCGATATATCGAATCCATCGATGTGACTTCCAACGATGTCGATACATCGAAACATCGATGTTTTTCTTTCGATGTTTTGAACCCATCGATGTGACGTCCGCCGATGTCTAACGATGTCGATACATCGATGTTTTTTTAAAAATTGCCATCCCTAGCCGCACACAGTTGTTCCATTCACCTGGGGCATCAAGCACCTGAACCGTTCGAGCCCTATCCCCCCTGCCCTCTCATGCATTACTTGAATTGAGCTTAATGTCAAACTTGTCAATTTGTTCCTTTGAACGGTGTCGAGTGACTCCGGGGCGGAGTCACTCCACACCGTTCTGAAAGGAACAAATTGACAAGTTTGACATTAAGCTCAATTCAAGTAATGCATGAGAGGGCAGGAGCGCTATGGCTCGAACGGAGGTGCTTGATGCCCCAGGTGAATGGAACAACTGTGTGCGGCTCAGGAGCTGTACGGGAGCTCCTCCTTGGGGTGAAAGGAAGATACCTTTTGTCTTGTCCGTCAGCCATTTTATAATTTCGAGAAAAGATGAAGATTATTTTATGTGTGATTTTAATCACAATTTATCGGCTTAGAAAAGCAAATTAGGACTTTATTACTTTTCCAGGTAAGTGTTCTCTTCACAGTCAGACACCTGAAAGGAATATTACTAATGGCCAGACAACCGAGAATAAAATAACCAGGGCTGCCAACTGACCTTTACTGATTTACTCTCAAAACTTTCCTGGATTACTCACAATTACTCACAACTTCAACATATCAATATCAAGACACCCTTGTTTTGTATAAACCGTAAAACACCGTAGGTACATTTGTTAATACTAATCAGTGGCAACTGATGGCGCTTTTGTTTTTATTTTACTACTGTGCAATGTTGCTAAACATCAAAAGCTGGTGTTGCGTGTTGCTAGGGTTGCCAACTCGGAAGAAAGCTAAAGTAGGAGCGCTTTCACCATTTTGAAAGGAATATGTTTGTGTAAATCACACAAGATACAGAAGGGGAATACCCGAGACACTGCGACACCTAGTGTTGCAAGTTGCAGTATCAAACAAACGAATCACTAGCTACCTTACTTATCCTCTTATATTTTTATATTGGCTAAGCAAGAGAGGTCACTAAAAGCAGTGCAAATCTAAAAATTGCAAAATTGTAATTACTGCTAGAGCGCCTAAAATTATGCCTAAATTTAGATTTTTAAAATTAAATTTTTAATAAATTATCAGATTATAAATCTGCATAACTACCAAGAATATACTACGTGAATATACGTTGATCTCTCGATTACTCACAATTTACTCACAATTGCCACTTACTCACAAAATTACTCACAGACCAGCAAATTACTCACAAATGTGAGGAATTACTCACAAATTGGCAGCCCTGAAAATAACCAGCAGTGGGACTCTGCGTCGTTATAGTAATCTACTATAGCTTTCTACTATAGAAATCTATTAGCGTTTTCTACTATCGTCAAATGTGCAACTCTGTTTAGTTGTAGACAATGATCGGGTATCTTCGGAACTCGCCAAAGGGTAACTGTCTGAGCTAAAAACATTGCGGAAATTCTAGGGATTTTTAATTTTATAACTAGAAGTTTTGGACAGAAGAAAAAGTTTGGTTATATTTATGTTCAAAAGCATAGTAGAGTTTGGAGATATAGTGATTTTTCGATATCTGTTAGAACAGAGATGGTGATTTAAGAATAGCCGATATTTTTAACGGTGATTTTTCACTACAGCGATTTTTATTTTTAAGGCGAAAAGGAGCAGCATAGTTGCTTTTACAAGACTCATATTCGATATAAATATTGAATAATGCAGCTACAATTGGAAGTAAAATTATAAGTTGATTTGGTTAGTAAGTTATTAGGGTAAAAATAGTATTTTTTCGAAACGCCCAGTGCCAGAAGCGTAGCGAATATTAATCGAAAATGGCCTTTATTCTTGATTTTTGCGCTAGATTAAGTTAAAAATATTACATTTTTTCCGAAATTAGAATTATAATGCTTTTGGTAATTTTGAGTATAGGTATACCTGAAAATGTTTTTATGACGCTGAATTTAAATACGACAATAAATTAATAAAATTATAATCTCTTAGGTACTTTTCAGATTTGAAATTAACCATCTAAAACTGCAAAAAAAATCACATTTAATAGCTTAAAATTGAGGACACACTGAGTCTAAAGGAGATTATAAAATACTTAATAACTCACAACATAAATAACAAAAGAATTATAAACAATAGTATCAGAAAATATAATAAAAAAAAAACATTCCCTTTTATATCTAGCTATGTCCTGCAGTGGGACTCTGCGTCGTTATAGAAAACTACTATTGCTTTCTACTATAGAAATCTATTCGCGTTTTCTACTAAAGAAAATTTGCAACTCTATTTAATTGTAGATTAATGATCGGGTATCTTCGGAACTCGCCAAAGGGATAACTATCGGAGCTAAAAACATTTGCGAAAATTCTAGGGATTTTAAATTTTATAACTAGAAGTTTTGGATAGAAAGAAAAGTTTGGTTATATTTAATGTTCAAGGTTCATGTTCAAAAGTATTTTACCCTTTACCTAAGTTCAATTTTTTCATTTTTTCCATGTGCCATCCAAAGCCCTTCTAGAACTAGTAACACCTAAGTATAGCTTATACAATAACACAGCTACCTAATTAAGTTAAACAGGGGCGCACCCAGGATATTGTCTCAGTAGTAGTTTGTAGGAGTGTTTCAGGGATCACGCGATTTGGTGGATTTTTCAATTATTAGTGCACTTTTTTAATTTTTGTGTGTCTAGGATGTTAGTGTAGGGGGAACTGCCCCCCCCCCCCCCCCCTGGGTACGCCGCTGAAGTTAAACACCGCAACGCAAGTCGCAACGTCATCAGCCGAGAACTTACTGCCGCTGTCGACTGGTGACGTTGCGGTGTTGTAACTTAAAGAAGGTCCTCACCTCACGGGCAGAAGAAGCGGAACAGCGGACAGGAACTTCGTTTGTTAAACATGGCAGAATTCAACTAATCATATAACGAAGCGCCTCTCCGCTGTTCCGCTTCTTCCGCCCGTGAGGACCCACTTTTACGGCGTTACTAGTTGTAGCATCTTTGGCTATTTATTTGGATATTTTTATTTCTGGATGAGATTCAGCGAAGTTGATCAAATAAAGCCAGTGTTCACTTCTTACGCGCATTTTACTACAAAGATACTTTTTGTTTGTTGCTTATTTAAAACTATTTAGTAAAAAATGTATGTATTTCGATCTCAAAATTTTCAACTGAGTAATTTGTATCCAAATTATAAGCAAGGTGCATAAAAGCAAAGTAAGGAGCTTTTACTGGTCCTTTTTATTTTTTATAAGCTCTGCACTTAGGACAATTTGTGGTTATACCTAATGCCAGAGTGAAAATGCACAAAATTTTGAGACTCAGGCTCATTAGGAATAATCTTAAACAGAAAAAGCAATAGTTCAAACATATGACCTCTAAAGCCTTCGTTCACCGAACACCGAACCGGCAGTGCTCTGATCCAAAAACATGTAAACAACTTGATCCATAACCTCACAAAACCGATAACTACAGCATTGGCGATGTCGTTTCAAGACGACAAGATGGCTGTCACATAATCGACTTCGAACCATACGCAGAGTACGAAACGATCGTTCCGTTTCTACAAATAGAATTCTATGACATCGTGGAGTCCCACTGCAGCGTTAGCGATGTCGCTTTCGTTTCAAGACGACAATATGGCTGCCACATAATCGACTTCGAAACCTACGCGGAGTACGAAACGATCGCTTTGTTTCTACAAATAGAATTCTACGACATCGCGGAGTCCCACTGCTGCAGCCGAACTCTATAACAAAAAAAGCGACGATGATCGCTTTCCACCAAAGAAAATAAAACGGTATGAGAAAAGACGGAACAGTGTATTTCCGTTGCAACACTGTTTATTGACAAAACAGCTAACCTCTTTACCGACTGAGAAGACTTGGCGCGGGAAACCCTGTCAAAAATTTTTAAAAATTTCTGAATGCGTTTCCCGCGCCAAGTTTTCTCAGTCGGTAAAGAGGTTAGCTGTTTTGTCAATAAACAGTGTTGCAACGAAAATACACTATTCCGTCTTTTCTCATACCCTTTTATTTTCTTTGGTGGAAAGGGATCATCGTCGCTTTTTTTGTTTTGGTCTAATTTTGACATCTGTCGTCTGTCGAATGGACGTAGTGCCCTCTGTGTCATGGTCGCTAACTAAAATGTGACAAGTGGCAGCTGCGATAATAGTAATATTCCTTTCAGGTGTCTGACGCCCCGGGTCGACTCGCCCCGGAGTCACTCGACACCATTCCGAAAGGAACAATTGACAAGTTTGACATTAAGCTCAAGCCATAAGTGATGCACGAGAGGGCAGGGGGGATAGGGCTCGAACGGTTCAGGTGCTTGATGCCCCAGTTGAATGGAACAACTGTGTGCGGCTCTGGAGCTGTACGGGAGCTTCTCTTTGGGGTGAAAGGAAGACACCTATTCCGTATTTAAAGGCTGTGTACCGTTGTCAAACCTGGTTAACCGCATCGGTTTCTTCGGTGACATTAATGACGGATACGTTACAGGGACCGCGTTAACAATCGTACCAACTTTTCAGATTACCGATACTTACGGGACACAAAACCGTAACCGATGTTGACAACGGTACACGCCCAAAGTTTCAGGGCCCTGGTCTGCACTTGACCTATATAGCAAGAGCATGATATAACCCACAAAAAATATTTAAGGGGGGATAGAATGGACTCTTCTGTATTGAACTTTTAAAAACATTTGAGCGCCATCTATGCGTTGGGGGGCAAGTTCGCAGTCTAACATTTGAAAGGAAAGTAATTACATTTTATGGTTTACATCAAACTGAAGTTCCCCGCAACTAGATGGCGTTGTTTTCGGCGGGATTTGTGATTTTGATTCTAAAAATATCTAAATAATTTATTTATTCTCAATTTTATAACAGCAATGTTAATATTAACAAAGTTATATTTGTACCACACACCAAAGTTATAACTTGATGCATTATTGTGGAATTAATTGGAAACAAATAGTCTTATGACTATAGTCATAATATATTTGTTTTCAATAATTATTATAAAATAACACTTACTTTAAATTAATACTTTATGATATTAACATTTATGTCATAAAATTAAGAATATAAATTATTTTGATATATCTACAACCAAATATTTTCTATGACACTACATAATTTGGACACCAAAAATGTCCGTGGAAAAAAACATATTCAGCATTTATTTCTTTAAAGTTTATTATATACATACCATAGAATATAAAACTGAAATAATAACATGTACAGTATAATGAATGGTGTAACAGGGCCAACACTACTAAAAAAAATTAAAAGATTGATTATCAGAAATGCCAGCAAGTTAAGGACTTGAATTTGATTGTTCAGCTCAGCGTAATTTCTTTAAAAAAAGGGACATGAAACCATTGAATATGTGTGGATTAAAAATCACTAAAAATATGATGGATGAACATTACTATAAATTAGCAGGGCGCAAAGTTAAGAAATGTTTCATCCTCTACTCTTTTTGTTTACCTAATTGTAAGACCTGTACATGCGTTAATTCATATTGTTAAAATATTAATAATAATAATAATAATAATAAAGGTTATTTAAATTAATGAAAAGTTAAATATTATTATATATATTTATATTATAAATAAACTTGATAAAACCCCCGAAGACATGCTTGTTTGTGGCAAATCTTATATTTAAAATTTAAAGTTCATATGAACATGGGTCAGCAGGTGCTTTGTTTCAAAGATACAGGATGTTAAATTTTTTAAATGGCTTTTACCTGTTAAAACTGATGTGCAATTATCTGTTGGGAAAACTAAACCAGTAAGGTGCTTAATAAACCTACATGTATCTCTTAAACGAAGTGAAAATTGAAAAATATTAAGAAGTAAGTTTTGTTAACAATTTAACATGCTATTTCATTGAGAAACGAAACTGTGAAAAAATCAGTGGCTTACATGTTTCTATTGCAAAAATATTGTACTGTCTTCTCATATGCACGCTCTTGGAGGACCTGTCAAAGTCTTTTCATAGTCAAAATTATGCTTAATTTAAGTACTTCCCACAACGTAAATTTCATCAAATTTGATGAATCTATTTCAAAAATATTTTGAAAGAAAATAAAAAAATTTAACACCTCTTTGAAACAAAGCATCTGCGAACCCATGTTCATATAACCTTTTTGCCTTAGTTTTTTACAAAGAATGTTCCTTTAAGTGATGGCATATGATTTTTGGAACACCCTGAAAATTTAAAATTATCCTATTGACTGATGTAATCTGTGATAAATTACTTTTTCAAAGAAAAAATGGAATGCTCATTTTTCTGGTCAACTGTAATCGAATAAGTTTTTATATTAGGGAGTTCAAGTAACTAATAAATAATAAGCAAATAGGGCAGTACAAAAGGAAACAAATGTTTTGATAGCAGTCGCAATACATCACAAAATATCCTTACATACTTTCTGGAGTTGAGGGAATCAATACACTGGAAGTTTGTTTACTAGTGCCGGCAAAGACATTTTCGTTTTGGTTATCACTTTGACAGATGTTTAATATTTCTAAGTGTGTGCTAGTAGTTGCACTGTCACTATTTGTAGGGGCTACAGATTTACTTATTTCTTCAGCAAGACCTAATGGTTCTGAAAAATAAATAGTTTTAGTTAAGGCAGTAACGAAAAATATTTTTCAAATTTTAACACCTTGTGTTTTTTGAGGATATTAGTAATAACTATACTATTTTTATATATTGTATTGTAATTTGTAACCAAATTTCAGTTTTCCAACTAAACCTGAAGTAACAAAATATATAGTTATTATACCTAGTTCTTATAAGTAATTACTAATACATACTATTAATAAAGTCAAACACCTATGAGAAATTTAACCTTCCATGATTAATCTCACTAGATATTTCAATTATTAATAGTCGTATAATAGTTATTTTGTTGATCTGCCAAATATTAGGCTATTATAGGTAGCCTTGTATAAGTATATCCTATTATTATTTCACTTTTATTTCTCAATTTTGACAAACAAGTCCAATACAACATAATTTGATGCAAATAAATTAATATTATAATTGTAAAAACATACAAATATACACACAGCTTAGTCCAAGTCATAAGCTGTATACATTTTACAAAAAAAGTATAATTACCTCGTAACTGGACTGATGGCACAACTCCTTTTTTAAGTTTTTCATTCATTCCAAAATCCTGAGGTACAAAATGGAGGGAGCATACTCTATAATTATTATATACCTGCTCAGGTAACATTTCTTTTATCAAGCGCCTATTGTCACAAACATTTACCCATCTATCACACGATATTCTATCCTTTGACGGATTAGGAAAATGATGTTTTGACTTATTTTTCCAGCAGTTCTCCATACCGCAGTAAGCAGGCATAGTTAAGGTGGATAGTATCTCAGGTAATTATTTAGATTAGTGGAAACAGCGAATTTTTTCATGAAATTTTGCACAGACCCTAATTTTGGGTCGTAGAACACGAATCCGAAGTCAGTTTTTGGGGGTCTCGTAAAAAATTTTTTTAAACTTTTAGGTTAGCTTTTTCAATGAATTTCTTTAAATTTGTTGGGTGAGCAAAAAGGTGGTCAGGTTTGCTCAGTTTTGATTGATATAGATACATATATATCTATATCAATCAAAACTGAGCAAACCTGACCACCTTTGAGCAAAAAGGTGGTCAGGTTTGCTCAGTTTTGATTGATATAGATACATATATATATATATATATATATATATATATATATATATATATATATATATATATATATATATATATATATATATATATATATATATATATATCTATATCAATCAAAACTGAGCAAACCTGACCACCTTTTTGCTCAGGTTGAGTGAGCAAAAAAATTTTTTTTTACGAGACCCCCAAAAACTGACTTCGGATTCGTGTTCTACGACCCAAAATTAGGGTCTGTGCAAAATTTCATGAAAAAATTCGCTGTTTCCACTAATCTAAATAATTACCGTATCTCAAACTCAAATATACTTTACTGTCTAAAGACACAGTATTCTTGTTGACAGCTATCTAAACAAAAAATCCCTTCAGTACTTAATTCAGCTGTTAGCCAAAATCGAAGATTTTTCAGGAATGATATATTAGGCGATTTTAAATCAGTGACCTAGTCATGACTACGTCACCTTATTAGGCAACGTTGCTCCAGATCCTCAGTGTTTAACCTAAAAAATCAAAGTATTAAGATTAAATGAGACAGTGTTGCCCAATCGTCTGACTAGATAATGATTTGGTCACTGATTTAAAAATGACTATTTTGGGGCGTAGATTATAAATCTGAACGCCGTTTTGGTAATTATTCAGATTAGCGTAAACAGCGAATTTTTGCATGAAATTTTGCACAGACCCTAATTTTGGGTCGTAGAACACGAATCCGAAGTCAGTTTTTGGCGGTCTCGAAAAAAAACATTTTTTTTCTCACCCAACCTGAGCAAAAAGGTGGTCAGGTTTGCTCAGTTTTGATTGATATAGATATATATTATGTATCTATATCAATCAAAACTGAGCAAACCTGACCACCTTTTTGCTCACCCAACAAATTTAACGAAATTCATTGAAAAAGCTAACCTAAAAGTTTAAAAAAAATTTTACGAGACCGCCAAAAACTGACTTCGGATTCGTGTTCTACGACCCAAAATTAGGGTCTGTGCAAAATTTCATGCAAAAATTCGCTGTTTACGCTAATCTGAATAATTACCGCCGATTTTGTCGGAACAGCTTAGTTTTTGAGATATTCCTTCTTAAAGTGCTCCTTTCACACATGTTAGGTTTCGGATGCATAATGAGGCATTGTAGTTTTTCGTCACTATTTTATATAGTACATAATCAAATTTAACTTCCTTCTTCATTCAAAGAGTAGAACAAGCCTCTTTTTTTAGTATTTTTAATTAAACTTTTACTTTATTATTATATTACACAAATATTAACAATCCAGCGACAAGACAGATAATCGTCGAGTGACAAGGACAAGACAGTTGACAGTTTGTAGCACCTTGGCAAATATGCTGAAATATCTGACCGACGCGTCGTCTGGTTGTGTGGGGGGAAATAAATGTAGCTCGAGCGGCTAGATTTATAGCAAGAGCATGATATAACCCACAGATATAACCCAACGAATACTAATACCACATGAGATGATTTCAGATGACCCGGGTTACTGTAACCGCCAGTTACCGTTTCATTTCAAGTGGCAAGTAATGACGTCATCTATGACCGCGGTTTGTCAAATTGATAACCACATCGGGGATATAGTTGTAAATTCTGGTTATGACTTTAAACTTGTTTTTTTTATATAAAACCTATAAATAATGGAGGCCACAGTAGTTATAGATGGTATGTTCTGCATCACTCCGTCCTCCGGAGGGATCTTATCTCGAGATCTATGACGTCATCTGTCAACTGTCAACCTTCATACGTCAGCTGTCACCTATCATAAGTCAACTGTCATCTGTCAGGGGTCATCTGTCATATGTCATACGTCATATGTCATACGTCATCTGTCAACTGTCAACTCTCACACTCTTCTACTCCAGCTACTTTGGACTTGGCTACCTAGGACGCTAACTACTTGGGCATTAACTACTTGAGATGTCACCTTTCACCAATCAGCTGTCACTCCTAAATCCCTAAGAACCTGATCCAACTATTCCAAACCTAAAATCTGCAACGATCCATCTGCTAGATAAGTATAAATCTGAAAAAAAGTCCTGCCATCGGTGGGATTAGAACCCGAGCCATCCGTGTGACGGTCCTCTTTCTTTCTTTTTAAAGAATTTTATTATTTCTGATTTTTTCTCAATTCGCCTAGGTTACAATGTATGTATATAAATATATAAACAAAAAGAGTATATAAGTATATAAACAAAATAAATAAAAGTGCGCGTCGTCTTGTGATGCCATGCATCCAGCGACACGGGAGACCAGCGGAGCTGGGAGCTGCAGCCGAACTCTATAACAAAAAAAGCGACGATGATAGCTTTCCACCAAAGAAAATAAAACGGTATGAGAAAAGACGGAACAGTGTATTTCCGTTGCAACACTGTTTATTGACAAAACAGCTAACCTCTTTACCGACTGAGAAGACTTGGCGCTGGAAACCCAGTCATAAATTTTTAAAAATTTCTGAATGCGTTTCCCGCGCCAAGTTTTCTCAATCGGTAAAGAGGTTAGCTGTTTTGTCAATAAACAGTGTTGCAACGGAAATACACTGTTCCGTCTTTTCTCATACCGTTTTATTTTCTTTGGTGGAAAGCGATCATCGTCGCTTTTTTTGTTACAGAGTTCGGCTGCTGATGTTAGCTCAGGGTAACCACAGGCGAACGCAGCATCTGATAGCAGCAGCTGTCCGAACGAGTTCCTGCAGCGCATGGGTGATTTGACATTGCGTGAGCTTAAAGATTTGTGAATTCCGGTTATCGGTTTAGTATTTTAAGAAATGCCGTAATAAAGAGGTTCTAATGGAAAAAGAATTTTAAAAAACCATTTTGATCTAAGGACTAGAAAGAACGTGTACTATTTTGCATAGGTTATAGTGTATCATGATCGTGACCGAAACAATCTGTATTTATAGCGTCCTGCGTCTTAATTGGTGCACATACACGGTCAGTGTAGCATGTGCATCAGTGTTGTGCATGGGTTGGAGCGCGAACCCCCCAGCCATTCCGCTGCCAGCAGCAGATGACTGAACGATCCGCGCACCAATCCGGTGCTAGAAAATTCTCAGCCTCTTATTGGCTCAACAGAGCTCCACTTAGAGAGGGTGGGATTTCTAATTTTCGGATTTATATGTGTATTTTATATGTGTGTCTGTCAGTCGGGTGGGTCCTCAAAGTAAATTGGTAGTTTCTTGTAAATCGGTCCGTGTTTTATGTCAGGGTTGAAACGTACGTCCGTAATATGTTGTGTTAGTGGAGAATTTTGAAATTTTGTTCTGTAAAATTTGTAGCTAGTTTCGGTTACATGTTCGTGAATTGTCTCAGCTGTCAAATGTCACCTGTCAACTGTCACCTGTCACTTGTCAAATGTCAAAATAAAAATTGAACATACGTCACGTGTGAAGGATGACGTCATAAGACAGAAGAGAAAAATTAGTCAGCTGTCACTTGTCATTTAAGATATGTCAACTGTCACCTGTCACTGATGAAACGTCAAAATTAAAATGTAACATACGTCACGTGTTCAAAATGGCGTTAGAAGACATGCGTAAAAGTATGTCAGCTGTCACCTGTCATTTAAGATCTGTCAACTGTCACCTGTCACTTATGAAACGCCAAAATTAAAATTTAACGTAGGTCACGTGTTCAAAATGGTGTCAGAAGACATGCGTAAAAGTATGGCGGCTGTCACCTGTCATTTAAGACATGTCAACTGTCACCAGTCACGTGTTAAACGTCAAAAGAAAAATTTAGCATGCGTCATGTGTTCAGGGCGGTGTCCGAAAGCGTTTAAAAAAAGAACGGCGGTGATCGGCCCTTTGGTCTCGGAGATACAGTTTTTTGCTATTAGCGCTCTAATGGCTCAGGTTGGAGAGTTGAAATTTGGATGTAGGATAGTAGAGGCTGAGATCATTCGATTAGTGAAATTATTAAATATTAAATTATTAAATATATAATTTAGGAATGTTATTTAAGTTAAGAAGAACAGCAAAAATCTGTATTGGTACATGAGAATTTACTAGGATGTGGCTAACATTTCCGGCTGATAAGGCTTAGGTCGTGCAGGATGTGATTGTCATTTCCGGTGATAAGGTTTAGGTCGCACAGGATGTGGTTTCCATTTCCGGTCGATAAGGTTATCACTGGTTTTAATTTATGCATGGTAACCGCATCGTAGGTAGCGGATGTAGATAAAGAATATGGAAAAAATCGGTTTTAATTAATAATGTTGTCGAATTGTCTTACAAATATTAAATATTACATTACTTAACAATAATGAACAAGCTATAGTTATAAATATAAGTAAATTCAAAACTGAGTTTGATGATGATGGTGTGCTAGTTAATGTATCCCCACGAAGTATTGTCTTCCAATAGGTTTCGCAAACGGTGTTATCTCGAAAGACGAACTTTACTTTGTAGCGAAGAAGGTTGCTTGATGCTGCTGCTGCTGCTGTCGTAGGAATTTTCATAGAGAAAACAGGTGTTTGCTGATGGTCTATTCTTTCGTAAACCATATGCAGCCACGTATTATTGGAGGGAAAATCCTCGGTTTCAATCATGATGGCGGCATCCTTAACATTATTTGGCATGTATACGTAGAAGACGTTTTGCACTAACGCAACGAGCAGAATGTACGTCGAACTTAACGCTGCCATGACCGAAGTCAAAGTGATTTAAAACTTGGAATGATAGAGATTTATAAGGTCGTATATGTGTATCAGTCCGCTGTACGATAGCACCAAAAGCGGTATTAAGAACAGAGAACTAACATGGAGAGTTGGGAGAGGTTCCTGCTGCTGTATCTTCGTCTTCTTCTTCAAGCTTTGGGGTGATGATGATGGTGGAACTGTCTTTTTCAGTTGGCGACACTTCCACAATACTTTCGCTAGCGGACAATGTTGGGAGTACTTGTAGTGATCGGCTAGCGGATCATCTCCCTCTTTCCAATCAGTAAACTCACAGCGGCAAAAGACACATTGGACGATATCCAATCGCTGGGTGTAATAAAAACCAGCCTGTGCTAGGTCTTTAGGACTAACTTTATTGGTACAATTTGCAAACGTGATCAGTCGTTCTTCAAAAGTCCGAATAAAGCCGAGACCGTCGTCTAAGCAATCAGTACAATCTACACTACGACCAGTCATTTTACATCGGCTTTCTACATAGACTAATCGAGGTATACTAAGAAATAAAACAGACAAAATAGGTTATATACTTTTATTCCAGATCATTTAAAAAACAATGTCGGAAATTATACAATAACTTAGCATTATTACAGGCACAATGCCAAACATTAAAGTCCTTATGGTAGAAACATTCCACAACTTTCTTATATTTACTTAATTTAGGTTCAGTCTTTAAAGGAATACAAAATATAAGGGAAGAATGAAAAATCTGCTTCAAACAAGTCGCCTTTAAATCGCCCTTAACCAGAAATTTCGGAGAGTCATACTGAAACCATATGTCATGTAAAACACTTTCAAATTGGTTCAAGTCCAAACAGCCAGACCCCCACAGTAGTCCATGGTAGTTTTCCTCCAAATATTCTACTATCTTGAGATCTTCAGACTTTAAAAATTTCCTGACATATGGAGGTTTGAAGAGAAAGCTGCAAAACCGTACGCCATCATACACAGCCAACTCCTTCGGTATAAACCCACTGGCTAAGGGGTAACCTTGAAGATCGATGCAAACTTCCTGACGTTCTTTTGACATCTTGCACAGACACACTTATGAGACTCAAAGACGTGTGTTTTAAGGTTATGTAACAAGTCACGAAAGGTCTGAACAGGTTACAACTGACTGCAAGGAACGTCGGAACAACTATGAAAACTCTTCCGGAAATCGAGTGGTTTTATGAGTAACAGTAGGATAAGGGTGGGAGGAAAAAAATAAAGGAACCTAGAGTTGTAAAAGATTTATTATTATAAGTCATCAGAATACATATACAGTTTATCAAAGTCATCTAACAATTTTTGCAGGTTGTAATGCAATAATTCCAACATGTAATAACTCTGTTCAGATGGGTTTAAATTACACAGATTGGTTACAATTTGAAAAAAGTTATCCTTAATATTAACAAAACATTTTGAATACTGCAAAGTATCATCATAATAGCTTCTAAATTGTAAACGTTCAACTAACTTTAATCTATAGTTAATTAAATGTCTAATGCTAACAATAGAATTTATATCATTGGAAGAAAACGTAAAAGTTACATCATCACCATTAATCTTGAGTCTAAGTAATCGATCGTTCAAAAGAATAGCACTGGATACGGTAAAATTTTCCGATGAAGACATCCGCGTTGTTGTCACACTTCCATCAGTATCGGCAATCATCTTGTCGATAATCTCCAAAAACTCGATCCAATCAGAATGGCAGAGGGAGAGCTGATGTTGTTCGGGTGTTGTTGTTGTTGTTGTGGTTAGTTTTACACTTGGCATCATCCCCCTGGCAATACTAAGGCCCACAATTACTGTAACAGTGCCAGTAGGATAGCAAAATTCACCCAAGAGTTTCTTCTCGTTGCGAATTTCTCGGTTACTTCGGAGAATCATACTGTCCAGATATGTCCAATAGGGCGATGAGCTTCGGGAACTGTCGTTGTCGTCTTCCATCACCTCAGAAGCAGCAGCAGGAACAGCAGGAGCAACAGTAGCAGCGGTACAACGTTTACTGGCCATGGTTCGCACTAAAATAATGACGTCAGCCAACGTATTAGGATTAGTATGAGTTGAGAGGAAACTATACCCCCACTCCACATTTATTGATGTTAAGTTCGAGAAACAGCAGTTTGGATAACGCCCATCCGCTTCCCATCTCGGGGAATTCTGAAGCTTTTTTCACTAGAGAGATCTGATATTCGCTGTAAAAGTCCTCCAAATTAGTGTTGGGAGAAATAACACTAAATTTTGTATTAAACGATTTTATGTCTTGTTCCTGTGTGGATGCCAACAGATAACGTCCATATAGCTCCATATTAACTTTAAGCTGGGGATAAGTCTTTAAAGGATCAGTGAGTAGAGTAATAACCATATCTTTTAGATCTTCTAAATATTGCTTAACATCGGTTGGAGGTAAGTCACTTGTCAGATGGTAAGTTAGTATGAGGTGTTTAAAAGCAGTTCGAACTAATTTTACCTGAGAGTACAAGTTCTCACTACATTGCTGCTTATGTTTTAGAGTGCGCACTATGAGATAAAATTTCACTATCACACTCTTTGCAATACGGCATAGTTTTAACTGATCGAAAGCTGGAAAATGCTGTCTATTTATACAAAGAACGAGCGTTTAAACCACATCCTTAGCCATATCTATCCAACTGTTATGGGACTTATCAAACCCAAGCCATTTTACATACATCTTTTTGCCCTTTTTACGCAAAATTTGTTCAATAAGAAATACATCAGATTGTTTGGTTTTTTGCAATTCCTCTTCATAGAATCCACCACTAATGGGTTGAGCGCTCGTGTCCTCGAGCAAATAAGTCGTTGGATTGGTAATCTTAACCTGAGATACTTTAAACAACTCAGTGGTCCAATTAGGTACATAACCCTTTTCAAACACGTGCTTAGCCATACTGATGCGAACAATGTCGCCAACTTTGAATTTTTGCTTTCCCACAACCTTTAAACGACTATAAACCGAGTTCAATATTTTCTTCTCATTACTCTTGCTAACATCCTTCGGCTTCATGCGGATTGTGTGATGTTTGGTGTTATTGTAAGTATTTGTAACTTGTTCCAACAAGTCGATCCATTTATGATTGCCATTCAAGGTAAATAACTTAAACAGGTGTTCTTTGAGTGTCCGAATTACTCGTTCGGCAATAGAAGCCTTTAAAATACTAAAGGTACTGTAATGATGTATCCCATGCTTCTTCATAAGACTTTGAAAGCTAGCGTTGTAATACTCTTTCCCATTATCTGTCACCAGCTTTTTCGGAATCCTCCGAGACTGTTTGAGTATATGATCCATGGCATTAGTCACATCCTGAGCATTTTTCGACTTTAGAGGCCGGGTCCAGAGAAATTTGGAAAAGCAATCAATTACAGCCAAGATGTATTTAAATCCCTTGTTTTCACGAGAGTACTGATCGAGCTGCGCAAAGATCGGAGGCAAACGTATCGTCTAAACCATACTGGATAAATCTACGACGTTTAAATTTGATTCTAGCTGGTTTATGTAGTTCCTTAACAACTTGTTCTCTAGCCTTCGTAATGCCCTTGGCCATTATTTCTCAAAGAATGAGGTTCTGCAGCAAGATATCGAATTATATACGTCTAAATTTTAGATAGTTGGTGGGCGGGACGATCCTTTCTTTAGCAAATCAAATGTTTGTAATAATTTTGAGAGTTCTTCACGAATATTTCCCATATCCGTCCTGACTGGTCTGAGAGCATTTTGAATAGCCTGATTGGTGTAAACTTTTAGGAGTTTTTCGAGGTCCTTGAATTGGGTAGAGAGACGATCCAGGTTTGTATTCAAAACTAAAGTCTCACTCTTGAATTTGTTGTCAAGCAGCTTAAGTTGGTTGGATAGCGAGTCTACAGAACCCTTATTAGTTTTTGTAAAGGTCTTCATTTGTTTTACAATACTACCGATAGAGTTGTTTACTTTTTGTTCCAACACCGTTATTTGTCTCAGCATCTCCACGTGGGATACTTGTATTTTATCATTCAACGATCTATCAATGGTAGTAGAAAGTGAAGTCAGCATACTCTCTACAAACTTTTTATTTACAGCGTCAGCGATATCTGCTGGTGATTTAACGTTACAAAGCCGATGATCTCGAATATTGTAATCACCATCTTTTGTAAGAGTGATCAAGTTGGGTGCTTGCAACACTCTCACTCTTTTCTGATTAGACGACGTGGGCAACGAACGTCCAAACTTATTCATGATTACTGCGGTACTAAGGCATAACAGCTTTAACAAACTTATTTATAGAATTCAATTACTCCAAGGTGTTCCAATTCGTGCAAAATGCTCCAAATCTCGTTCATGTTATTATTGTTGCCAACCTGATTGGAAGCGTCTAGCTTTTTTAACCTGTCAACCAGCTCATTTACGTCATCATAGTAGACATATTCTTTGGGTTTTTCGTTGTATTCCATTAAGGCAGATCCAGATTTCTCAGACTTCGATTTTGTCAATATTTTAACCCCGGGCGAAGGAATTTTACTGGTAGCACCTTTAGAAATCAGCGGTTTCACAATGGCATTGTATTTGTGGGATCTATTACCTTTCAACTGACCATTGTCTTTCAAGTATAAATCTGTTCGCTTTAGAATATCTCTATATTGTTCTTCATCGGCAGCAGTCTGAAATTTAGGATTCTTGAGAAACAATAAATCGTATAGTCCCAGAGTTCCTTTGTACGTAAGGGAGCCAACTTGAATATCACCATTCTTTAAGAAATTCACCGGTTCTGAACCTAAGTTCCAAGAATCAGTCACTAAATCATATTTCAGACTGTTAGCATCTATTTCGCTAGAGCCTGTCCAATATTGTTTCAGATATTCTTGAGCAATCTTCGGATACTGCTCGATAAAAGTCACAAACACTTCAGATTTTTGAAGAGAATCTTCAAAATTCTTTCTTATGTGTTGCGCTGATTGTGTCGCAGGATCCTGAGCTGGTTCTTCAAACACATCATCAGCAGCAGCAGCAGCAGCATCATCCCCGTAGTGAGTTTCCTCGGTTAAAAATTGTACAGGCGGTTTTACTTCTCGAGTTACTATGGGTGGTTTAAATTTGGGTTTTACACCAACACTCTGTTCCCCTTTAATGTTACGTTTCTTAGATTTTGCAGTGGCGGCGGAAGCACTCACAAGCTTATTCAGAGGATCGGTAATCGGCATTAATAATTTATTCAGAGCTGCATCTTCTTCGCCTCGCTCCAACTTTAATGCTAAATACTTCTTTCTGATTGTTCGTGCAGCTTGGATAATCCTACGTTTAACGTCTTTATCGAGGTGGCTCATGGGGGTAGACATACTAAAAAAACAGACCCTGTTCTGGAAAAACAGCTAAAAACAGACCCTGTTCTGGAAAAAACAGCTAAAAACGGACCCTGCTTCGGGAAAAACAGCTAAAAAACAGACCCTGTTCGGGAAAAAACAGTGAAAAAACAGACCCTGTTCTGGGAAAACAGCTAGGAAACAGTTAAAACAACTACGAAACAGACCCTGTTTCTCGAGACTTAACACATCTAGCTTCTAGAACGTCAAGTGTTGTACTGAGTCCCGAGGGCTTAGGGTATGATATATGTATCAAACTGGCTACGATATCGGCCTTTAGCAATATCATTGTCTTTCACCATTACTAGAAATCCATACCTATCTTTCCAACATTCGGAACAAATATGTTTAAATGCATCGAATGTCATGTCTGTATTAACGTGATCGTCGTAGATATGTTTCAAGTTTAAGTCGTCCTGCTTAAATAAAATTAATACATTAGCATTGTCACGAACCAGCTGTTTAGGTATTTTCGAGTAAGTTTGCGATAAATAGAATGAATCAATCGCATGATGTCGGCCCATACAAAAATAATTACGTATTTTATCCTGCTTCTCACATGCTACATCATCAAATATGAATACAGAGTGAGGCCGGGCACTGGCAGGATCTAAAACTTCATCATTATCGCTGTAGCCGAAATAGCCTAAACGGGAATGTTTCATAGCCTGTTGAAGAAAGTCGTACTTGTCTTGCTGCAGAGATTTGGAATACACGTACACATTCTCGAATTTTAAACCATTTTCATCAATCAAAAGACTAATCATTACATTGGTTTTGCCACAATTACTCGGACCACAGATTAACGCTCGAATTGTAGAAGGCAAAAGTTGACCATGTTTGCTACTGAGGCACTTTTCTTTTTTCATATCGCAATTATAAACTTGGATTTTGAGTTTCTGTTTCTCTTGACGCATCTCTATAAATACTACTCTACACCCTCCCAGGGCTTCATTACGAATGAAGACTCTGCAGGGTGCAGGTGTGTTAAATACAGCTATCAACAAGCTCCCGTTCGAGCTTCATTTGCCTGGTTATTCCTATTGCGGTCCCGGAACCAAACTTCAAGAGCGACTGGCTCGAGGCGATCGACCAAAGAACAAATTGGATAGTGCTTGTCGCGATCACGATATCGAATACGCCAAGTCGACAGAGTTGGAACAAAGACATCAAGCCGATCGAGTGTTGGAGAACCGAGCTTGGGAACGAGTAAAGGCAAACGATTCCAGTTTTGGTGAAAAAGCTTCAGCGTGGTTAGTAACTAACGCTATGAAGGTAAAACGCAAGTTGGGTGCTGGCAAGAAGCAGAAGATGAAACCCCTATCATCAGTGGTCACTCTGCTTAAGAAACAACTTCGACATACGGGTACTGGTGATGTTAGGAAGAAAATGACTCTCAGTAAAATAGTTAAAGCTGCACGAGTAACGGTCAAGAAGGTGGGAGGACGTAAGAGGATCAACGTACCACGAATAATACCCTTACCGAAACAGGGTGGGTTTCTACCACTTATTCCCATATTTGCAGGACTTAGTGCCCTGGGAGCACTAAGCGGAGGCGCCGCGGGGATAGCGAAGGCCGTTAATGACGCTCAAAGTGCCAAGGAGAAGTTAAAAGAATCGAAACGACACAACGAAACAATGGAAACGATTGCATTGGGAAAAAAGGGTAGCGGCATGTATTTAAAGAAACACAAAACTGGCTATGGATTGTTTTTACGAAAACTGCCAAAAAACTACCAATAAAGCTACCTGAAAAACCGTTATCCGATCATGATATTAAGTCGTACGTCACCCGTCACAAATACCGCATTTTAGAGGAGTATTTATGCTAAACACATTACCGAACGCACCCCTTAAAACAGAGTGTGCCGCCGAACTCTATAACAAAAAAAGCGACGATGATCACTTTCCACCAAAGAAAATAAAACGGTATGAGAAAAGACGGAACAGTGTATTTCCGTTGCAACACTGTTTATTGACAAAACAGCTAACCTCTTTACCGACTGAGAAGACTTGGCGCTGGAAACCCAGTCATAAATTTTTAAAAATTTGTGAATTCGTTTCCCGCGCCAAGTTTTCTCAGTCGGTAAAGGGGTTAGCTGTTTTGGCAATAAACAGTGTTGCAACGGAAATACACTGTTCCGTCTTTTCTCATACCGTTTTATTTTCTTTGGTGGAAAGCGATCATCGTCGCTTTTTTTGTTACAGAGTTCGGCTGGTGATTAATTTGGATCGGAACACAGGCTTCGGAACACATTGGGTAGCTTACAAGAAACACGGTAATCGAGTTGTTTATTTCGATAGTTTTGGCAACTTGAAACCACCCAAGGAATTTGTCAGGTACATGAAAAATGTGAAAATCTATTTTAATTCCGATCAGTATCAGGATTATGGAATGACCAATTGTGGACATCTTGCTCTAGCATTTCTCTACAATGAAACTTTATAAATGCAGGTGTTGATGCTTATTGCTAGCAGTCATGTCACAGACATTCACGTTAAAAGGTCGCTCTCACCGACTTGAAGCATACTTTGTACCTCCCATAGAGCTCGATTCCAGGTTTGATTACTCGTTAGCATTAATTTCGCTAAACACTTGGAACACGATTCCCAATATCGAAGAGGGACGAAACAAGTTTTATTACATTGTCAATAATCAGGAGGAGCGAGTATTGGAAATACCAACAGGATCCTACGAGTTGGAAGATATCGAGCAGTTTCTACAACGTAAGCTCCTAGATCCCAGTGCTCCCGCAGACGAACGGAATCGCATCTTATCGCTTAAACCCAATAACAATACGTTAAAGTGCGAGTTAACCAGTGTCTACGACATAAACTTTAAACCAAAAGACAGTATTGCAAAAGGTGTTGGGATTTTCACCTCAACTGTTAAAGTCTGGTAAATTCCACGAATCAGATCAACCTGTGGAAATTATACAAGTTGTTACTATTCGAGTAGAGTGTAACATCATTTCCGGCTCGTATTACACAAATAATCCCTCACATACTCTGTACGAATTTTCACCAACTGTTGACCCCGGCTACAGTATAAATATCGAGCCAAGGAATCTAATCTATTTGCCTGTGAACCAGAAAAGCATCTATAACATTACTCTCACGCTAGTAGACCAGGATTCTAGACCTCTTAATTTTCGAGGTGAAGAAGTAGTAATTCGATTAGAACTTAGACGAAACGGTTCTAGTATTTAAAAGGTATTTAAACACTAATACCTCAGCCGGCAGATCATTCAGTGGTCAGAAGTCGAAGGGGTCACTCACGTTTTCAAATATAATATATTTGCAGTCTATAAGCAGTCCTTACGGCTACCATGTCAGAAAAACTTCAAATCTTCAATCAGATCAAGAGTGATGACTCGGTCATTCGCGAAGAATGGCACACTTATCACCCCTTTACCAACTCGTTTAATAACAATGACGAAATCGAGATTGTTATCAATCAGCAAGATGTCTTTTTGGATATGGGTGAAGCTCAACTCTACATCGAGGGTACGTTTAAGGTGGAAGCAGATGCCACTGGTAAGACCGGTACTTGCGATCTAACCAATAATGCTGGAGCCTTTCTCTTTGACAACATTTCCTATGAAGTTAATGGTAAGGAGATTGAAAAGATTCGAGATCCTGGTATTGTTAGCACCGTTAAAAATCTGCTATGTTTAAATGAGCAGGAAAGCCGTGCTCTAGACATAGCTGGATGGAATTGGCCAAGTGGAACTGTCAAGACCTTGGATGAAACATCTAAAGACTTTAATTTTCGTATCCCACTTTCCCTATTGTTTGGCGTGTTTGCCGATTACCACAATGTATTAATGGGTAAACAGAAAATTAAACTGGTTCGTGCTCGTCGTGATGACAACTGCTACAAGTCCACTGGTACTAAGAAGGCGACAATAACCTTAAAAACGGTTGAGTTGAAAGTGAAGCATATTTACCCGAGTGATGCAGTAAAATTAAGGCTTTTGGACAAAATTGCCAAGAACAAACCGATATATATATATATATATATATATATATATATATATATATATATATATATATATATATATATTCCGTTTAGAAACTGGGAACTACATGAACTACCTGCTTTGAGAACAACAAGGCGTGATATTTGGACCGTGAAGACCATGTCTGAGAGAGCCCGATACGTCATTGTCTTTTTTATGAAGAAGCGAAAAGATAACTTTGAAGCTGATTGTACCTACTTTGATAATTTAGACATCACCGACGTCAAATTGCATTTGAATTCTGAAGTTTACCCCTATGAGTCGTTAAACCTAAACTTTGTCAATAGACAGTTTGCAGAAGCCTATCAGATGTATACGGACTTTCAAAAAACCTATTTGGGGAAGCAACGGTCGGAGCCGCTCTTGGATTTTCTCGCTTTCGCTGGCAGAGCCCTATTTGTTATTGACTGTTCCAAACAAAATGAAGCCCTCAAGACTAACACGATTGACGTTAAGTTGGAGTTTCAAAGTTCCGAAAACTTCTCGAAGGAGTCCCGTGCCTTTTGTATAATTATTCATGATCGAGTTCTCGAGTATCAGGCTTTAACAGGTCAAGTACGTGATCTGTTGTAATCAGTTACTATTCAACCCTCTCAGCACGATGAAGTTTGTTGTGGTTGACGTTCAGGGATTCAGCGTTCCAGAATTTCAAGCTAAAGAATTGGCTATTTACGATGGAAAGCAACTCAAAAACTATCTTTTCAAACCCGTTCGGCCGTTTTATGAGCTGTCCTATGATTGCCAGAAGCAAGTAATGTTTCTATATGGGAACCGACATGGTTTATACTACAATTCCGGCGAAACCGATTACAATGAACTTCACCGCATTATCTACAACGATCTACGGGATGTTGATGTCATCTATGTGAAGGGGCATGTAAAGAAGACCTTCTTACTGGGAGCTTTTTCCACGATGAAATATCTTAAGCATATACCCGATATTGTTAATTTAGAATTTACTAGGGACAGTGTTGCTGTACCGAAATTAGCTCTAAGTAAAACCACTTGTTCTTATCATGGTTTAGAATATTGTTCTTGTAGTGCTAAGAATTCAAAAATCCTGTATGAATATATTTATGATTTTTTACCTAAATAAAGAAGTTAAACTGTATTCCCTGTTTAAATTTATCCTATATTATTAGGCCCCCTTGAGAAATTTGGTCATTTAGTCTCGAGCTTATGACAAAGACAGTCGACTTGTCAGTTAGATTAGACGAGCATTTGAAAAAACTGCGCAAGTTGAAAAGAGACATTAAGTTTTACCAAGACTATAAATCTTTGGTTAGACTGTTTGTGAAACTTACCATTTCAACTTACCAATGGCGGCCTCCTCCTCCTCCTCTTCCAGCTGGGATAGGGTGTTTGAATCTTCGTCTCGATGTCCAGATGTTCCAGCGGTAGTTCTGAAGACTAAGCCGAACCGAGTTTACGAGATTGATGACTTTATAACTGTCATTTTTACTACGTCCGAAGAGGAACGCAAACAAGTAATTTTGGATACTATTGGTTATGGCAAAATTTCTTTCTCTAGTGAGGAATTTGAAGAATTTTTAAGCACTTTTGATTGTTTCAATACCCATTGGGTGGATATATTTATGATAATTGGACAGTACACGATAGTGTTTCATCGCAATGGTGAGAAGAGAAGTCTCAAGTTTGAAGATGCCACAACAGACAAGTATCTATTTCGATGGACTGAGAAGCTAATACACCTATTTGCAAAACATGTTTATGAATTGTATAAGCTTAATATTGAATATTATACTGTTACTAAATAAATAGTCTAACGTTAATTTGTTTTTTTTTCTTTGTTCTAACTAAGGAAATAAGACGCCAATATAAACACAAAAACAAGCATTTATTAAAGTGGAAAAAAAGTTCAAAAAGCACAAAATGTGACCGAACAGCGGTCTGTAAATAGAGTAAAATAATAAACAATAGAAAAATAAAAAAAGGGTAAACTTGGGTAAAATAAGTTAAAAAAGCACAAAATCTGACCGAACAGCGGTCTGTAAATAGTAAATATAGTAAAATAAACAAACAATATAAAAAAATCAAAAAAAAATAGGGTAAACTTGGGTAAAATATACATATAAACAATCAATGTAAAAATAAAGAAATAGGGTAAACTTGGGTAAAATATACATATGAACAAATAATAGAAAACTAAAACACTAGGGTAAACTTAGGTAAACTTAGGTAAAATATACATATAAAGTAAATAAATGAATACAATAAATAGGGTAGACTAGGGTGAAAGAAATTAATACAATAAATAGGGTAGAAATAAATGAATACAATAAATAATAAAATAAATAACATATATGCTTAATCTAATATCACAGCCTCGAAAGTCATACATTTAGCTACCAAAGGTGATTAAAGTAAAGTTAGCTGTCCGTGATCAGTCTTCGCTCATGGAATTTCCGATGATTCCTTATACTTTTTAATATCTCTATGACCCCAAGCAAGCGTGTTCTCCAAGTCGCCGGGAATAAGGTAACGCTTATCGTCCGCGTGTGATAGCGCTACCTTATTTTTCAGTTCGACATACATATCGTGTAAATGCGAACGGAAAGTGTTCATCTGTCGATGAATCTGAGTTCCTTCTACGTCAACCGCCTCCCTATAATCGTCAAGAGTTAGTTCGGATTGGGTGACGTAGTCGGGAACTCCCTTAGCTTTTTTGGTTAACTTTCCCTCCACATTTACACAATATGCCTTCGCCCCGGTACCGTAGAAATCCCAAATGATTTTTCCTGCATACTCATCTTTCATTTTGCCCAAAATTGACTGGTTTACAGGAACATCATGTGGATTTTCCTGTGAGAAATTAGACGTATCGAATCTATCTAAATTTTGTGTCATATCGCTATAGAAATTTTCGGTTGTAATTTTCAAAACAAGGGAATCGGTGTCAGTGTAGAGTAATACCGCGTTGTTGCCGTATTTTGGCTTAATATACCCGTACAAAAAGTCATACATAATAGTCTTGGATATTTCCAAGATGCTGAAACCCACGTAAATCGGTTTATTATATGTGACTTTTTGTTTTTTCATCTGGATAGCTACCAGGTTCTCGTTAAAAATAGTGCGATCTTTAAAATGAGGTTTCGAGATTAACGCTTCGGCTCCCAACCTTCTACCAATATTTTCCCAATGAGAAACAAGTTTATCATCTACCCGTTTCTCCACATTTTCCATTGTTTTCCCAAACACGGCGTTGTTCATAAGTTTGAAAAAGTCTTTTTCAAACTTATTTTGCGCTTGATTGCGCATCGCTGTGTTTAGGTCAATGTATTTCTTTAGCCACGGTGATTGGTCAAAAGATATAACGCGATGAATTTTGGTGAGCTTAAGCCCATAATCTAAAGCCTGACGCAAATTTTGGTGATGAATTATATATTTACTTTTAGGTTTAAAATTTGGAATTAATTTTTCAATATCTTGGAATTTTGATTCTGGTGGCGCTATTGATTGTGGACAAAAGGGTAGTTCGTTGTGTAAATAATGCAACTGTTCGGGATATTCTAAATCTACCTCTAATATATAGCCAGTTTTAGAATCATTCGCGACATTCATGTAATCTAGACTTTGAATTTCGGTCTCATCCAACCACTTAAAATTCCCCGTTATATATAGATTGATGGCGTCCAAATACATGATGTAGGAAGTAGGTTTGGAAGCGTCATAATGAGGTATAAATTTATTATTTGCAAAAGCTTTTCTAACACTACACTGACTGACCCCACCGCGAATACCGTGTTTAAAGAAATGTACCATGTCTAGATCCGTCAGTAATTCTAAGCTAATGGCTGTGGCCTTGAGTGCAGCGTCCAGTTCAAGAGAGGGCGCGGTGAAGTACTGCGCAGGATCTAGACCGTAAGTGTTAAGGCACACGTCTCTAAAGCTTTCAAAAACATCTGTTAACAATAATACGTCGGATTTTAAATAAATATCTGAATATTCGCCTAAAGTTTTACATTCAAATAAATTCCACACAGCCCCAGCACGCTTGTAATCCTCGTTACTGATATCTTCTTTTTCAGTTGGTTATAAAAGTCTTTCTGTGATGGCAGTTTACTATCATTCAATTTCGCGAAAATATCCATGTAATTATATGGGAATGTCGAATAAGCTGAAACTTATTTTCTTCCCCGAAATATTTTCTCACTTCTCGACATTGTTCTGGTTTTAAATTTTGACTAAGTTTATCGAGACTGCTGGCCATGAAACGAAAACTGTCGAGGAAGCGTAATTTTAAAAATACCTGATGCTGTTTACCGTTCTTGTTTTCGATGTTATCCACCAAAACATGTTTAGTAAAGGAGATATACTTTTCCTTGTTTTGAGGGATAACATCGAGCTTTTCTTCGTTGGAAGCCAATTCCTTAACAAACAGGTGGGAATCAAAGTTGGACATGTTATGGAAAAAGATGGGTATAAATTGAGGGATTTTGTAATTTAGGTTGCATACAGAGTGCGCGGGGCCACGATATGAGCCGTCTGTATGATTATGTTCGTGCACACGATCGTTTAACGCTACATCAAATGGCTTTTCGCAAATATGACACACCCTAGCTTCTTGATGCTCCCTCTCTTGTTCCGCAGAAATAGGTGTCATGGGTACTACTTCCTTCATAAAGCGATTATAGATTGATTTACAATCAATCTCTAAGCGTTTTACGAATTCTTTGTTAGCATCCGGACCCCTATAACTTTGGTAAATCGAATGAGCGTCGTCAAAGTCGCATTTGATGTAGTAACCGAACGAGTACGGAACATGTTTGTGCGTTCTCACAGTGTATGACGTATCGGGATCCTGCGCATTTTCCTCTGTATCCAGGGGTTCAAGGATTGTCTCGAAATCGGCATAAACAACAAAAGGTACTTTTAATTTTTTTTCAAAGTTTGTAAATTTCAAAATATTCTCGGGAATCTCTTCACCATATTTATTTTTTTTTTAATTTGTCGTTTGGACTTTAGCTAAAACGTGCCCGCAATCATGCTCCTGATGAGCCTTTAATTTTTGTTCTGAATAAAAATACGATAAACAACCATCACATAAATACTTGGTACCGCAATGTGAAGATAATTGTCTTGAGATCAGGCGCGATAAACTTCTTATTAAGCAGTAATGACTATTTCCATAGTCATCACTGATTACTAACAAATTTACGTGTCGCTCCCTATTACGAGATTTTGTAAAGTATAAGGGACCCACGACTTCAATAATATTTTTACCATCTTCGGACCCTTTCTCCAGTCCGTATACGTTGATAGAAATATTATTGAGTCGCTCAAACTTAGTGATGTCGATAAGTTTAATCGGAAATTCCATACCTGTAAAGTCCAGTTCGTTCTCAAAAGGAAAATAGTTCGCGACTCTGTTTGCATTTTGAGTCCGATCCAAAGGATGTAAGGCAGCTAGGACAGACCACATGAAACATTTCTGATCTGAATTCTGGATGTTTAGAACAGCTTTCTTTGCTTCAATCTCCTTTGGCAGCGGGATGTAGGAAGATGGCTTTAGAGGCTGGATCTTATTGATACCTAATTCTAAGTGGAGGAGTTGTTGGAGCGCCCATCCTGTAACAATAGAAATAATTTTTAGTAAGAAATATTAAACAGTTTTAAACTTTTTTTTTGCAATAGTTTTACACTTACCACTATCCTTTTCCATAAATTCCGAATACTTCCGGTCAAGGATAGTTCTGAACTGCTCGAACAGCTCCTCCAAGTCCGTAGCCCCGTTCACCAGCTGGTATTTGGTGTTGAAGGACTTCACCTCCTCTGACTCGTTCGACTGCAGGAGGAAGCGGCCGAAAAGCTCCAGACCGACCTTAAGCTGTTCATACTTTTGCGCAGATGTCTCCCACCAACTTGACGAATTTTTGTTTTAGCTGCTGTAGATACTGCTTTACGTTGGTGGGATCCTGGCTTGAAGTAAGTCGGTACGTTGCAATTCGGCTCCTGAACGATATTCTTATCAGCTCTACTCCTTCCTCCTCCTGCATCACGCAGCATTTCTCCCGATGCCCCAGGGTCCTGAGATGACCGCCCCATCGGTTCGTGGGGACATCTAGCCGGCATGTTGCACAATGCTGCGTGGACGATGTTGTTGGTTCTAGAGATAAGAAAAAATAATTAGTATCTAAAAACAATTCTAGTCGTAAAAGATTTTTCAATTTTAACTACTCACCATCTGTCGAAACGAGTCTTGCTCTTTTCGCCATGGATGTCTGCGTGGAATCCGCTGGTCTTTTGGGGGTCGGGTGTTTCTCCTTCTGGTGGCGAAGAAGAGCCCCCTCCGACTTGAAAATCCCACTGCAGACGTCGCAGATCTTGACTGCTAGGCGGCAATCTCCATGACGATTGAAGTTGTCCTTCCTGGTGAACGCACGGCTACAGAATTTGCACACAAACATTTCCTGTAAAATAAAATATTTTTGACTGAGGAAAATGTTTCCGAAGCCCTTGCTGGTATACTACTACTACTATTCTGTGACTCCGAGATGTGAGTGGAAACCGAACATACATCATCTTTCCCTACTAGCTGTTTGATTAATTTTTTTTCTGGCACTAAATTTTCAGTTTTTTAGCATAACTTCCAGCAAAACTAACGTTCCTGAATATCCACTAGAGAAATTATTTTTTAAAACACTATTACATGCATACAGAATACTTCGCCCGGTTCTAGTTTAAAAGATTTATTGTTTGGATGGTACGTCACTCTACTGCTAAGGCAAATTAATAGTTCAAAAATAATATTTTAAAAGTACTCAAAGTTCCTGCGTTTAAACAAAAAACAAATAGTGAAAAAAGAAATGTTCTGAACACTGTCAGCGACTTTAACATTTTTTAAAACACTATTACATGTATAAAGACTACGAGTACTTCGTCAGGTTCTAGTTTCAAAGATTTATCGTTTGGGTGTTACGTCACTCTACTGCTAAGGAAAAATCCTATTTTTAAAATAATAGTTTAAAAATAATAAAAGTATCTACGTTTAAACAAAAAAAAACAAATATTGAAAAAGAAATGGTTTAAACACTGCCAGCGACTTTTAATTCTAAAAAGTCTGCTTGATCTTAATCTATATAACTTAAAAAATAAAAACGGGTTTCAGACAAAAATACTTTTATATTATTCGATTCCCGATTCTAATATTAGTGCGAATAACTCAAGATTTCCATGAGGTTCACTTAAACGCGAATTTAAAATCATAATTTTGTACACTAAAGTTGTAAGATCGACACATAGACAGACTATTTTATTTTTCCTGACAAAGCGGCACTCGGTTGTAAGACAGACACATCGACAGACTATTTTTGATTTTCCCTGACAAAACGGCACTAATATTCTTGTAAATATTCAACATTTCATTTTTGTTCATACGTGCAGACTACAAAACTTTAAGCTAATATCAATCGGTAGGTACTTACCCAAAAATTTCACAGTACACTTTCTTCACACAAAAAACAAAGAACAAAGAACACTCCGACTGGCTGGCAACGAACTTAGCGCACACAATCAGATTCAGACATCGACTGTGCTTTGCAAATTGCCGCTTTCCCCCTTTTATGCTTTTCCTTATCAGCCGGAAACTGACGGTTCCTAACAAGTTAACGACGCAGTTTGCTGCTTCAAATAAAGTTAATAATTTCTAATTGTGTGTTTTATTTATCAGTACAATACTAATATTTTGCAATTCTTTCTGTTGTTCGCACATTCGAGCCCACCTTATCACCGGAAACTGCTGACCGCAACTTCCTGTGTTGCACGCGGCACTAATACATATTTTTGCTCTGATTATTCCATAAAATACAATCAAATAATATTCATACATTCTATTTCTTCAAAAATTTTAAAATCTTAATTTTTACCGCTCGGTTCTACGTACATATTTGCTTCTATCTAAACACACATACCGACTGTTATTTTACAAGTAAATAACTTTTTCAACTAATTAATATTCTCCTGATAAGGACGGAAGTTGCGAAGGCTGACGGCTTCCGCCGTCCTTATCGCTGTATACTCATTTCTATTGCCACTAAAACACATGTAAATACGTTTTGATTTCCTTGCAAACAATTTCAAACTAAATCATTAATTTTCTTTAATTGTTAATGCCCTTACCTCTCGGAATTAAGAACCCCGAATAGCGCTATTACTTTATTTAAATTTTTCTCTTTTCTTTGATACCCATCATGACTTTTATCATATTCGACCCCCCTTTCCATCGACCGGAAGTGCTACCGTCGACTGTTTAAACAGAGCTGTTTAAACAGGGGTGTTTAAACAACCCTGTTTAAACAGAGGTGTTTTTAACAGGGTAGTTTAAACAGGGCTGTTTGAACAGAGCTGTTTAAACAGGGGTGTTTAAACAGCCCAGTTTAAACATTGGTGATTTTAACGTGGGTTGTTTAGTTGTTATTAACTTAAATAAAATTCCTAAATTATATCTTTCATCGAAAATTTACTATACAGGGTGATGTAAAAATTTTGAAATCTAATTTTTTCCTCAAAGTCGAGATTTTTGAAAAATAATTTGATAAATCGAATGATCTCAGCATCTACTATCCTACATCCAAATTTCAACTCTCCAACCTGAGCCATTAGAGCGCTAATAGCAAAAAACTGTATCTCCGAGACCAAAGGGCCGATCACCGCCGTTCTTTTTTTAAACGCTTTCGGACACCGCCCTGAACACATGACGTATGCTAAATTTTTCTTTTGACGTTTAACACCTGACTGGTGACAGTTGATATGTCTTAAATGACAGGTGACAGCCGCCATACTTTTACGCATGTCTTCTGACACCATTTTGAACACGTGACCTACGTTAAATTTTAATTTTGGCGTTTCATAAGTGACAGGTGACAGTTGACAGATCTTAAATGACAGGTGACAGCTGACATACTTTTACGCATGTCTTCTAACGCCATTTTGAACACGTGACGTATGTTACATTTTAATTTTGACGTTTCATCAGTGACAGGTGACAGTTGACATATCTTAAATGACAAGTGACAGCTGACTAATTTTTTTCTTCTGTCTTATGACGTCATCCTTCACACGTGACGTATGTTCAATTTTTATTTTGACATTTGACAAGTGACAGGTGACAGTTGACAGATGACATTTGACATTTGACAGCTGAGATTTATATCGCTGATGGAAGCCCTACTAACGTAGACTTCGACGACCTACTTCAAATTCGCCCCCTTTATTAGCACGGCCGACGTTCGAATTTTTTTATTGTCTTTACCTACTTAGCGGTATTCTAACGGGAGCTCGACTGGTTCGATGGTAATGCATTGGACCGTCACACGGATGGCTCGGGTTCTAATCCCACCGATGGCAGGACTTTTTTTCAGATTTATACTTATGTAGCAGATGGATCGTTGCAGATTTTAGGTTTGGAATAGTTGGATCAGGTTCTTAGGGATTTAGGAGTGACAGCTGATTGGTGAAAGGTGACATCTCAAGTACTTAATGCCCAAGTAGTTAGCGTCCTAGGTAGCCAAGTCCAAAGTAGCTGGAGTAGAAGAGTGTGAGAGTTGACAGTTGACAGATGACGTATGACATATGACGTATGACATATGACAGATGACCTCTGACAGATGACAGTTGACTTATGATAGGTGACAGCTGACGTATGAAGGTTGACAGTTGACAGATGACGTCATAGATCTCGAGATAAGATCCCTCCGGAGGACGGAGTGATGCAGAACATACCATCTATAACTACTGGCCACAATAGAAGCTATTAAAATGAAAATAAATGGTAAAGATATATATATATATATATATATATGTATATATATATATATATATATATATATATATATATATATATATATATATATATATATATATATATATATATATAACGGTGAAGAAAATATTGGGGAAACTGTCTGTATGGTAGTGCTCGACACGTGTTTCGTGCTTATTAGCACTCATCAGTCGCACATAACCAAGTTATTAGATGGGAAACTTGGAAGTTGAAAAAACACAAAGAGTTCACAGACCAGGGACCTGCTAGCACATTTGCGGTTGTTTTTTGTCAGGAGACCCAGGGATTTCCGGGCAACACCCAACATCACCACGGAGGCTGCAATAGCACCTGCGTGAAACCTCTACCCCAAGGGATATAACAATATAAAGAAATAAAGAAATATCGACAGGACTATTTATAAAAAAAGGTGAAGAAAATATTGGGGAAACTGTCTGTATGGTAGTGCTCGACACGTGTTTCGTGCTTATTAGCACTCATCAGTCGCACATAACCAAGTTATTAGATGGGAAACTTGGAAGTTGAAAAAACACAAAGAGTTCACAGACCAGGGACCTGCTAGCACATTTGCGGTTGTTTTTTGTCAGGAGACCCAGGGATTTCCGGGCAACACCCAACATCACCACGGAGGCTGCAATAGCACCTGCGTGAAACCTCTACCCCAAGGGATATAACAATATAAAGAAATATCGACAGGACTATTTATAAAAAAAGGTGAAGAAAATATTGGGGAAACTGTCTGTATGGTAGTGCTCGACACGTGTTTCGTGCTTATTAGCACTCATCAGTCGCACATAACCAAGTTATTAGATGGGAAACTTGGAAGTTGAAAAAACACAAAGAGTTCACAGACCAGGGACCTGCTAGCACATTTGCAGGGTGCAGAGGTTTCACGCAGGTGCTATTGCAGCCTCCGTGGTGATGTTGGGTGTTGCCCGGAAATCCCTGGGTCTCCTGACAAAAAACAACCGCAAATGTGCTAGCAGGTCCCTGGTCTGTGAACTCTTTGTGTTTTTTCAACTTCCAAGTTTCCCATCTAATAACTTGGTTATGTGCGACTGATGAGTGCTAATAAGCACGAAACACGTGTCGAGCACTACCATACAGACAGTTTCCCCAATATTTTCTTCACCTTTTTTTATAAATAGTCCTGTCGATATTTCTTTATATTGTTATATCCCTTGGGGTAGAGGTTTCACGCAGGTGCTATTGCAGCCTCCGTGGTGATGTTGGGTGTTGCCCGGAAATCCCTGGGTCTCCTGACAAAAAACAACCGCAAATGTGCTAGCAGGTCCCTGGTCTGTGAACTCTTTGTGTTTTTTCAACTTCCAAGTTTCCCATCTAATAACTTGGTTATGTGCGACTGATGAGTGCTAATAAGCACGAAACACGTGTCGAGCACTACCATACAGACAGTTTCCCCAATATTTTCTTCACCTTTTTTTATAAATAGTCCTGTCGATATTTCTTTATTTCTTTATATTGTTATATCCCTTGGGGTAGAGGTTTCACGCAGGTGCTATTGCAGCCTCCGTGGTGATGTTGGGTGTTGCCCGGAAATCCCTGGGTCTCCTGACAAAAAACAACCGCAAATGTGCTAGCAGGTCCCTGGTCTGTGAACTCTTTGTGTTTTTTCAACTTCCAAGTTTCCCATCTAATAACTTGGTTATGTGCGACTGATGAGTGCTAATAAGCACGAAACACGTGTCGAGCACTACCATACAGACAGTTTCCCCAATATTTTCTTCACCTTTTTTTATAAATAGTCCTGTCGATATTTCTTTATTTCTTTATATTATATATATATATATATATATATATATATATATATATATATATATATATATATATATATATATATATATATATATATTGAAGATAGAAAGGAAATTTTGTTGCAACTCTTGAAAGATAGGTACTTTGTTTTGATATATAAAAATGTTAGCACATTTAAGCTGAAGCCGTTAAGTACGAGAACAATGTACTGTAGGTCAGTGGATACAATCCGAAAATGAAGTACCTATAAATTAATGCAATTTGTCAAATATCTGATTTAAATTAGCGGTATAACCATGGACCAGAGCTGGGCAAGTACTCGAATACTTTTACTCGTATTTCGATTACGGGTAAAAAAAGTACTCGTAATTTTTACTTATAAGTATTTTTAATATGAAGTACTTATTACTCGTACTCACAAGCAAATTTGAATCTACTCGTAGAATGTACTCGTAAAATACGAGCAATATTTTAAGAGTAGTCGCGGCCAGTCGACCGGCATTCCTTCGTGCGTCTTTAAAACATATCCGTGTGATGTTTACATCAGATCATTGCCGATTGTAACATAACATAATAATTATGCCGCTGAGATTAATTTTCAGATTTTCACCGAGCGGCGCGCTTTTTAACTCTGCCGCGGTCTATGATTTATGGTTGAAATACTGCAAAAACATTTATTTCTTGGGTGTTTCATTATTTTTGAGATTTTGTGGTGTCAATGTGTTTCCCACACACATTCACTTTATTTAGTGTTCTATCTTTATTATAGATATTTGTTAAGTGTTAAATCGAGTGGTGAGTGTTAAGCACTTCGGAAGAAAAAGGTTTGTTATTATTTTATTTGTTTGTTGGCATTTTGGATAAGGATGTTTAGGTTTTTATTATGTTGGTTTCTAGGTCGTAGAGTCGTAGTTACAAAGATGGAAAGTGGTGAAATTAATATGTCTGAGCATGATCCATATTCCACCGATTCGGAAAGTGTCTTTAATCCTGAAATCGACCACGATAGTAGTTCTGATAGTGAGAGAGATGTTGTTACTATTCCAGGAAAACGCAAACGTCAGTCTAAAGGTACTGAGGACACTTTAAAGCCAGCGGATGCTAATGAAATGCAGGACTGCATCCAAAAAAGGATTTCCAAAAATGCTATTCTAGACGGAAAATTTTTTGAGGTAATTATATAGGTATTAATTTTTTTCGACAAGCGAAGTACCCGCTCTCCGCACACTTTTCCTTTGAGAAAGTAGCGCTTTTTTGGCCTAGTCCGGAAAATCGCTGGTAAAACCCTGGCTCTCATATTGTTCATATTGAAGGGATTCTTCCCGGTCTAGTCCGAGAAATACGTATACTTTACGGACTAATACGTATTTCCCAAACTAGGTCACAAAAGCGCTACTTTCTAAAAAAAAAGGCATCCGGAAAGCGGGTATATCTTTATTCCGGACGGTTGGCGAAAAATTATCATTATTAATAACATAATAATTAATAGCATTAACTTTGTAACTTTAATTTATAAATATTTTATTTTAGGTCAAACAAATTATGGGTTTCAACAATATTGAAGAAATTTGTAAAACTTGCCAGCCAAAAATAAAAAATATTAAAGGCTCTGTAATAACTACGACCAATTTTGTGAAACATTTGAAAGCAGCTCATCAGAACGCCTATACAGAGTATCTTAAATACAAAAACGAAAAAAGGAAACTTGCTAAAATTGAAAATAAAGAATCTAAAAAATCAAAATCGACGCCTGCTAAGCCTAAGCCGCAAACCACTTTGCAAAAATTTATGGCAGTTCAGCAAGGTCCAAAAACAATAACCAAGAAGGATTTCGAAAGCAGACTGATTAGATTCGTAATTAACACAATGAGTCCTTTATCAATAGTAGAACATCCCAGTTTCAAACAGTTATTTGATGGATTTAATCTAGAAATCCTTAGCAGAAACACTTTGACTCGTCGTATCTCGGAATTTTATCAAGAAAGGCAAGCAAAATTGAAATCCGATTTATTAAATGTCCAATATGTTTGTACAACGGCCGATATTTGGTCAGGAAAGAAAAGAAGCTTTATTGGAGTTACCTGCCACTGGATAAATGATGACTTCAGCCGACAATCAGCAACACTGGCCTGTCAGCGGTTTAAGAGCACTCATTCTTACGATAGAATCGCTAGTATTTTAGAAGATATATACATGAAATACGAATTAGACACAAACAAAATCGTCGCAACTGTTACCGATAACGGTTCAAATTTTGTTAAGTCATTTAAAGAATTTGGAGTGACACTGCCTGGCTCATCTAGTATGCAAGATGATTTTTCCGAAATTGAAGAAAATATAAGCAGCGATGAAGATGAATTAGATGAACAAGATACTGAAGAAATAACATTTGTAATCATTGGTGATAAAGGTGAGGTTATTGATAAACAACATAGATTACCCAACCATTTACGTTGTGCAAGTCATACAATTAATTTAATTTGCACCACTGATTGTAACAAAGTGATTAATAGCAACGCGGTTTTAAAATTAAGACGCTTTCAAGCTATGGCCAAATGCAATACATTATGGAAGAAAGCAGCCTTTCCGAAATCTGCTGAGGTTATTTTGGTAACTTTAGGGCATACACTTTCTTACCCGGGAGCCACACGTTGGAATTCTTATTATGATTCCATTAGCCAAATTGTAACAGACAAAAACAAAATGATTGATTTATTTCAATGTGTAAATTTAAAAAACTGCTTCTATGAAAACGAACTTTTATATTTGGAAGAATACTGTCAAGTAATGGAACCCTTGGCTGCTACCCTAGATGTATTCCAAGGCGAAGAAAATATTTGAAATGGTCTTCTGCTTCCATGTTTAGCTTCATTAAAAAATAAACTTGACAAATTATCGAAAAATTTTTTTAAATTTACATCACCTTTACTTAAAGCGTGCCTCGACGGGTTGCAAACTAGATTTAAGCTTTTCTTTACATTAGATCCACAAGTACAAGCTAGCTTCTGTTGTACATCCGCAATTTAAGTTACGCTGGTATAACATTATTAGTAAAGCATACCCACCTGACTTACTTCCTCCAAACTTAACCTCGATAGAAAAAATGGTCTTAAATGAAGCTAATAATCTTATCGACGCTATAGATTTAGATGAAACAACTGATGCAAAGGTGGCTTGTGACGCTTTAAGCGCATTTTTTGATTTCGACGAATCTGAAACATCTGAGGTCGTTCCCGGAACAAGCTTCTCTCAGAAAGAAAATACTTTTTCCAAGACAAATTTAATAAAAAATAAAGCAGAATTGGAATATTTTAGATACATGAGTGATACACGAACTAATTTAAAAATGCTTGATGATTATCCGACTATAAAAAAAATGTTTATGAAATACAATACGCCTCTGACTTCGTCGGCGCCCGTAGAGAGACTATTTTGTTTTGCTACAATTATTAATAGCCCGAGGAGGCACGCTCTATCCGATACCAATTTCGAAAAACTTGTAGTTTTAAAAAACTGTGTTTAATTTTTTACCGCTAAGCGTTTTAACATGTTATATTTCTGTTCTAAACAAAGTTTTTAAACTGTATTTGTTTAGAATAGATTTTTGTTTTTGTTTGTTCCTATGTTCATTCGGTCATTGTTCCTAAATATTTTGTTCCTGTATACTTATCTATGTCTAAAAAATGTATTATTTAGTACTTAGGTAAATAAAGAATATTTTCATTTAACATTTAAAGTGGCATTTCTTTGTTTTTATTGCTTATTTCATTATTATGTTAATTTTGTGAAAGTACTCGTACTCTTTACTCGTACTTTCACGAGTACTACCCGTATCCGTAAACAATCTCTACAAAATTACTTACGAGTAAAATACTTACAAATACATTTTTCGAGTACTCGTACTCGTAAAATCTACGAGTATTGTTTTCAGTACTCGTGCCCAGCTCTGCCATGGACCAGGGTCCCTAAAACAGGTACTCGGTCGGTATGATTTAAGTTCATCTTTATATAGTTGCTTATTATTTTCCATTGGTCTTAGCTGAGCTGAGATAGCCAGATCCGTGTGTCTTTTTTTTTGCCTCATTTTTTTTATCATACCCTCTCTGACTACCTCGGCTCAGCTAAGACAGGTGGCAAATAAAAAGCCTCTATTATTTCATAATTCTAAATTAACGAAGACCACAAGTTTTGTGATCCCACCACACACAACTCGCACAAGGAAAGGGTCGACAAATACATAAAGTTCCAACCATTGAAAGTGAGGTTAGTTTCGTCAAAGCGGTTAACCAGTTAATTTCATATGGCTTCAGGCATGACATCATAATAATGACGTTGCTTAGTTACCAATCTGTTACCTGATATTCAACGGTAAGGCCATGTGGAATCATCTATGGGTGAAACTTGAATTGAATAAGTGGAAACACGACCGTTACACCATTAGTATGCCATCGTAGAAAGAGGTGGCACTGTAGGATAATTCTTCTGCAACCATCATTTCACTCGTTCTTGGAACTTTCAGAATTTCAGACAGCTGACGACTTGCCAAATTTCGCCGCGATCTGTGACTGGTCGGTGCAATAATTATTTTGTGTTTTAAACAATTTCATTCCCAATTGTTGTATTTTTTTAATTCATTTATAACGTAGAAACTGTTGCGAATTTTAGGATGGTTTTAAGTGAAGTGAAGTGAAAGTGTATCGTTGTGTTGTAATACTAAAATGTGTTTAAAGAACAATCGTAAGAAAAGACCATTTTTTGTCTGCCAAGGTATCAAACGTCAAAGATAATAATATTATTTATAATGGATTTTGACCTGCTGAACAACGTGATGTGATTAGAATGTACTTGATACTAATGTTCCCGGAAGCATCCGGTAATTTTAATTGTGCTATCATGTTCAGCAGGTCAAAATTCACAAGAAATGTCATTTTTGTCACCTGTCTTGATAGACCAAAAAAGTATTTTTTAACAGTGTTCTTTGTGGTTGTTCTTTAATAATTCTGCTTGTATTTAAACAATATCACAGATTACTCCTACCAGATGCGAATCTCTTAATAACTTTCCTATATCAGGATTTCGCGGTCTTGGCGCTACGGACAGAGCGGCCCGGTCGCGTCGAGCGTCGATGCCGTGAATGGAATTTTCCACGCATTTGGTAGGTTTTAATTCAGAGAAATTATGGATTATATTTTAAAATATTAAAACATGATATTGTGTGGCATTTTATATAAAATTATATCATTAACAAATACAAAAACGTATCTCGTTTATTAAAATTACACTACAACCTAGTACAACCACAATTTAAACCATAAAATCAACGCAACAAAACTGATGTAATAACATTAGCCTGCTCTCTATTCCACCGAGACGCTCGCACACGCTAACAGCGAGGAATTCACCGTTCGGCGACAGATTAAATAATAAGGTGCATCGCCACCTTATAATTTCTCTAAATTGAGCCACCGTCGAAAGCGTACGATTCGCATCTGGTAGGAGTAATCTGTGACAATATCTTTAATATCTGTTTTAAATAATTCTGGGTTGCAGTGCAGGCAGAGAAATTACTTAGCCTCGACTCAATGTTGTCAGTTAATTTTTTTAATTTTTCTTCCCTCCACCCCCTAATTTTTTTAGAAATCCTGGTAGACGATGTTTTAATGCTGGTTTTACATTTGTGTAGTATCTATTCCTACATGAATTTCAGCATGCTAACATGAATTCGTATAACAATGTGGATTATCTTTCGAGCTCAGGAGTTAACGGTATTTAGTAAAAGATATAGTCTCAACTTTATGAAAATTTACACATTTAGGTACATGAAAAACTACTCACATATAAAAGAAACATATCCCATTTATTTGCATTTTGGGCTATTTTGTAAATAACAATGTGATAACAATAACTGTTTGGTAAATAAAGCCGACATGTACATACTTTGTAGTTTTATTATATAATTTATATTTTACATATTATACTGTGTAGGGTTTAGAAGTATCAGTATTTGATTGTTAAAGACTATTATTGATTTTTAGATTGTTTATAGGTAATTTCCCCTAAAATATAATTTAATCAGTAAAATCATCAATTTATAGCTGGTTTTACTGAATACATAATATTTTATTGTGTCATACGAAAAAAAACAATAAATCGTCTTTAAAACAATCAAATACTAGCTTAAAAATAAATTAATATTATATTGAACATACCATTTAAACTACCCGCCACCAGAAAACGAGCTGGAGCGACATCTGAGAACACGATGGCATACTAATTTATTGATTTTTATTTAAATTTCGTGTTTCTTCATTTTAGTTAGAAGTTAACATTTCTAACCTCTTATATATTTTTTCTTTTGACTAATACCTGCAGCCGAACTCTATAACAAAAAAAGCGACGATGATCGCTTTCCACCAAAGAAAATAAAACGGTATGAGAAAAGACGGAACAGTGTATTTCCGTTGCAACACTGTTTATTGACAAAACAGCTAACCTCTTTACCGACTGAGAAGACTTGGCGCTGGAAACCAGTCTCAATTTTTAAAAATTTCTGAATGGGTTTGCCGCCCCAAGTTTTCTCAGTCGGTAAAGAGGTTAGCTGTTTTGTCAATAAACAGTGTTGCAACGGAAATACACTGTTCCGTCTTTTCTCATACCGTTTTATTTTCTTTGGTGGAAAGCGATCATCGTCGAAGAAGACCACTAGCGTTGATATTTGTCGCAGCACGGATCGAGTCGAAGGTCATATGAAATATCAATCAAACGTCAAATTACAGCGACTATTAGTCTGGACGTTTGGGAACGGGAACTAAAGGTCCTGCGCAGGCGCAATTTAAAACTTCGCGTTTTTGGTTATTTTAAAATATTTTAAAGTAGCACATAAAACTTAAAAAATTATTTGGAATCAAAACCAAATAGGTTTGATGCCAAATAAGTTCATATGTTTTAAATACACTTTAAAATATAACGTCTAGTATGAATATGAAAAGGAAAATCAAACTTCATGAAGTTGAGATCTGTAACTTTATTATCAAAAAGAAACCCAAACATAAACATTTCATAAATAGCTTAAAACGATGCAATACTTTATAGACACTCACCCTTACCTAAATTTTAAAACAACAAAATTTATAGAAATCAAAAACAATATAAGTACATTATATTCTGGTAATTTTTTTTATATATAACATAAACCAAGAACACGATTTTCTCAAAATTAATTTAAGGCATACAGAAGAAATAAGACAATGGGCGCGTTCCACTAGTCGATCGCAACGCTCGCGATGCCCACCGAGTCGTTCCAGAAGGCGACCGCGGGCTTTGTGATCGTGTGTGAAACGTCATGGATGACGTCATTGTTGAAGACTGCTTCGAGCCCACAACGCCTATGATTTTGCAGTGGGTTAATGCGGTCGGTTAATTATTTCGCGCCCTAATATGAAACGAAAAATGGCCACTGAGGTTCTTTCCGTATAGAATTCCGAAACAGATTCGATTATTGAGACAGGGGTGTCGGTTGACGACGCTCAACGTGCACGGAGCGGTACATATTAGTTTGGTTGTTTTTTTTATTTATAGTTATTAGGGAATCCAAACCACGAAATCCAATATGGTGGCCTGTGGGCAAACAAAAATGATCTTGAAAAGTTCCCCATAAGAAGACGTGCAAATTGACGGTGATTATCGATTGTATTTTTCATAGTTTTTGAGAGGTGTGGTTGCTAAAATTCGTATTATTTGTCTTTAACGTGACTTGTCAACCCCGAACTTTATTTATGTAGCAATGGCTAGGATTTATCTGCAGAATTTATTGGCAGACAATCCTGACGTTGGCGAGAGGTAAGTTGAGGTAATTTTTTATTTATTTTATTTAAAACTAGCTTAAAATGATTATCTATGTATTTCTCTGAAAATAATTAACTGTTTTATGTTTTTAGGTAGCTACAGAAGTTAAAACTAATTGGTTCTTTAGATCATTTTACTTTAAAAGATGATCTCTATTGATCGAGTTCCTCCAGTTTCCAGTATGGGTATTGTTTTATATTTAATCCTGACACACAGTTATTACACCAAATGAAAGCAAAGTCTGCAGTGTTATACCTAAATATTTTGAGGCAGGATTTGTAACAAAAGTTTAAGTAAAGGTGGTTAAGGATGCGTATATTTTAGTCAACAAGGTATGTTTATTTAGTAATTTTCTAAACTTTGTACTTTGTTTACTTTTCAGTAACTTTAAAATAAAAATAGAAGGATAAGGTTTACACAGTGTTTTTTTTTGTTCAGGTAAGACATTCTCAAAGAGCAAACTTAAGACCGTTAGATGTGTGGAGTATTATAGCACAAGACGAAAGCATATGTACAGTACATTGTTCATATATGGCCGTTGGCATCCGATTTGTACAAATAAATAATCTATAATGTGTGTCATTTTGTATTATTTCTATATTATTGTTTGTATTGTAGTTTGGGAAATAAATAATGCATGTTTTATTTATATGTACATATCAGGCGCGGCCCGTGAGTTTTTTTACAGGTGGGTCAAAATTTTGTGGGCAACTAGTGATATCAACGCAACAAGCAAAATACACTTTTTTAATTAAGGAAGGTTTTTTAATAATGTGCCAGGAAATTATTTACCTACAAATAAACACCGCAAAATCATAAAACTGGTACTGCAGTATATCGAACATTACTACTCTAGATGTTTATGGCTTTTTTCTGTGTTTTAATACTCTAGATTAGTAGATTGGTAGCGGCAATATACTAGTGGATACGTTTAGCGTCTCCTCAATAGAGGTCGCGCCTTGTACTAGAAGCCCAGAATAAATGGTGTATTTATGGTCAGAGCTAAATGTATGATTATTCGTAAAATAAAATTAGAAACGCTGCCGAAACTCCGTTCTCTTTAATAAATACAATACTGGCGACTAGACATAGTAATACGATCTTTGTCTACGCACGTGCAGGCTGCAAGCTCTGTAGTTGATATGAGATTGCCAACAATTTTAAAAATATTTTATCGAGGAACAACTTGTTGCCAATACACCTTTTAGAGCCGATCTAATTTTTTAAATAACAAAAATTAAAAAAAAAAGTTTTTGTCCCAATACAGATTTGAACCCTCGACCTTCGCGTTAATTCACCTTTCTTTCTTTTTAAAGACTTTTATTATTAATTATTGAAGGCAGATGGCCCTGGTGTACATAACATGGTATATAACAAAATGTAACAAAATGTATATACTAAAAACTACTAGAACACGCGCCAGAAATAAGTGCAAAATACACCCTATTGGCGGGCAGAAACACCGGCGAGCCGGCGAGCTCATGTAGGCTCTGGGGACACCAAGCGCACCGTTGTTTGCAGTTATTTAGGCCTGTGTCCGATGAATTCTTTCAAGGCATTTTTATAATGAATTGCAAATGAATGCTTGAGAGAAAAGTGGTATGGTGGAGCTAAATTTGGTTATTTGGAGAGCGTATGTAAATTGTTTGCAGTGGAAAACTTTTGATAAAAACCACCTCGATATTTTCTTTTATTAGGTACCTATCTAATTAGTTTTTCTTTTTCCGAACCAAATGTTTTGAAATAGTATATTTTAGGGGGCGGTCTGAGAGTATTTCCATAGTGGGAGTGGCCAGATATTATGGGTGGGCCGTCGACCAATTGTGTCTCTTTTAACTTCCTAAAACGCGTATATCTGTTCCTCTCTTACTTTTAATGAATTTATATCGTCCATATAAACCTAGAAGATCAATTTAAAATATGACCCAGCCCGGAGCAAGCTTGGATATCCTTTGACGATGGCTTGGCTTGATTCTTTCTTGGGGAGTTTTCGCATGGAACTTTCAAACAAAAGATTCTTTTTTGGTTTTAAAAAATTTAAAAATAAATTATTAGGTAGATCACTGAAAATTTTAGGTGGGTCATTGACCAAATGACCTTATGGACGGGCCGCGCCTGATACGTATTTTGAATTTAATAATATCTTGGTATGCATAGCTAGATTTGCTTGAACTAGAAAGATATTTCAGTTAAAAAATAAATTACATCGAGATCAATTGTCTAGTTATTAATTACTAACTTAATTAAAATATTCCAAAAACTAAAATAAATTGTCAATATAAGCTGAAAGTTTTACAAGGGGCCAGGGGGCACCACCAAACAAATATCTTAAGGTTTAGTTTTCCGTTGACATAACCGAACACTAAAAAACAATGCTGGGTTGTTGACATCGGTGGCATATTAAAGGTAACAGTTATTTGTTAAAAAAAGTGATTATCATTTTTAAACTTTTCTAGGTAGATAAAGTAGTTAAGTTAACCGAGACAATAACTTGGAAATCATTAATCTGTTATACACTGCTTGCTGCAAACTCTTTTAATTCTTTAACATATGCTCTGTAAGATTGTCCCTTTTGAGAGCAGCTAGCCATCGTTCCCTACGCCTTTTGGACAAATCATTTAAATTAGTTAAAAACCTATGCTTTAAGATGGTAGGCACACAATAAACACTAATCTGGTCTCTGTGGGAGCGACTTCTACAACCGACTGCAAGACAAGTCATCGGCATTATTGTTTGGTCAATACACCCACTAAATCACTATAAAAATGTATTTTACTGCAACAAAAACCTTATCAGCGCTCACTAGAACAGTAAACAAACAAACTAAAACAACCTGATGATTCCTTAATAAATATATACAATTTTATCGGGATTTAGGATGCGGACGCTCAAATGTAAACAAACATATTCCTCACAGGGTATTCCTCGCAATGTTTGCCCACAGGCCGCCATATTGAATTAATTTGACACATCGTTGGATTGCCTAACTACACGCTCGCATCGCCCAAAAGTCGTTCCACTTGAATTACCAACAACAACGCTCACAAGCTAGTGGAACGGGAAAACCTGTGGTCGCGAGCGTAAAAGTTGCGATCGACTAGTGGAACGCGCCCAATAAGAAAAAGTCCTTAATTCCTGTCAAAAAATAGACGTAACTTGCACTGCCCTCGTGAAGGAGACAGGCCGTAATGTAGGGATCGTGACGTCACACGAATAGGCGGTACATATTATATGATAAAAATGAAATGCAATCATTATCTTAAATCCGCTGAAACATAAAAAGAATCGTTATAAATAATCTAAAACAATTAAATTACTCTAAAAAAATTTAATGCCTTTAAAGAAGTGCACAAATTAAATAGTTAATGGTTAGAACGCAAAATTTATAGTTAAAGTTCTGGGATAGTTCATGCAAAGTTAGTACTACTTATAATATATTAAAAAATGAGTTTCACAACATGACATGGATTAAACGTATAAAATGATCAAAAATAGTTATTAATACAATGTACATTACTTGATTAAACTCTACATAAAGCTCTACAAGAAGCAAACATACCACTACCGGAATACATGTAATATTAATATGCAACTTTATTTTAATTAAATTATATTTTGTACCAAACAGCAATCACCGATTAGGAAGCCTAACAAACAACCATAACAAATTAATAATAAAAATATACCTAGGTTACCAAGGTAAGGGCGTATCTCGAGGCGTATACAGCTATTTATTTAAATAAATATTACCTATCTAAACTAACAATAGACATGGATACTCAAAATTAAAAAGTACACATCATTCTACATTATACGACATTGACATTATGGTATAAACTGGCTTAGTCCACCTTCATACTCCCTTGGCCCCCTCATAATATTAATCATTCGTATTTACCCTTGAATTCCTTCGAAGAATATTTAATAGGTAATCGCTGCCAAAAGTGTTTATACTGTTTAACGTAACTATGTCATACCATCAGTCATAATATGGTACTTATCGATTTCAATTTCTGTAAAGATCTTAGATACCGAGTTAGATATCTATCAGCTATGTGAAGTTGGTACCTAGACCCAAAACATGCCTACATACATAAAGAGGTTACCTTCTTAAACTTCTACCTGCACCAAGTAAATAGTATAATTCAACGGTACTCAACCCTAGTTTTAATTTTACTGTAGAGGTGATACGTAGACCCAAAACATGCCCTTGTATAAGCTTACCTTCCTAAGTTGGTACCTACACCTACTTAAGCTAAATAGAACAATTCCCATTTTACCAGTTATTAGTGATGTGACTTATGTACATGTGATACGTAGACCCAAAACATGCCTACAATGAAAGTTAAGTTCCTAAACTTCTACCTACACCGAGACCTACACATGCTTAAGCTTAGAAGAATTACCATTTTACCAGTTTTTAGTTAGCCTATGCATATAATATGCGACTCTTGCAGAGTTCATACGTAGAAACATAGCCCCAAAACATGCCAAATCAACTAGGACTGTAATTTAACCTCAACTTTTTGGTTATGTGGGTACATACAGGAAGTAAAAAGACGTAAAATATGCCCTTATATTTATATATAGTGCCAAAAAATACTCATTCTACCAGAAACATTAAAGAATTTGCATGATTTTTAGGGTAATAAATTTATCAAAACCTAACCCAAAACACTAATTTACTTACCATCATTTCTAGTCGCCCGGAGTTCTCGAATTAAATATTTCTCATCAAAATGTTTAATGCATATAGATGTATTTTTGGTTACTTGTAAATTATCTCTAGGGATCTTTTTCAGCCACAATTCACACCTCTGTTTGTCTTTTGGGAAAGAAAAACTTGCAACATATTCGCCGGTATTATAGTTTGATTTACATCCCGGAGCACACAACTTTGTGGCATTTTTTAAAACAACAGTCACAAATATTAACACAAAAACTAATATAATAGCCCCAACGTAACTTTTAGGTCATTAAATATTAGCGTAAGCACAAAATTTAATACAAAAAAAACCCCAAACTAAATAAAAACAGTAGGACGCGCAGGTACCTAAACGTTTATAAAATGTCTCGTTCGACCGACTGACCGCCCAGTTCGATCAGCTGATCACGGAAAATGGATGCGCACCTGACGGCCTGTCTCCTTCACGAGGGCAGTGTAACTTGTCTTGATAATGTCAAACCAATGGTAGTCTGTGCTTTTGGACGCCTCATATGACATGAAAAAGGAAAAAGGATTTCAGGTTTTTATAATACAATACATTACAATATTTGTCACGTTTGCTCAAACAGTCTGATATTCTTCTATGAAACTGTAATTGGAATTTTTGTCAAAAGAATATTTTCAATAATTTTTTAGAGTTTTGAAAGCTGTAAAACCGAGACGTGACGTTAATGCACTAGAACTGAAACACAAACACTTAATACTTAGACACTGTAAAATATACCACTGAGAAATTTATAGATATGAAAAAAAGCTACATTACCATGGTTCGTATGTCGATTCTGTTTTGATAAAAACAAAATCTATGGTAGTCCCTGCTGCAACATACTTGTTTGCCTGTTGTGACCCTTCCCACAATTCAACAAGAAACCTATAATTAATAAGTACATGACATTAACACTTTAAGTACCTACATTATAACACGCAACTTATTTAGGAAAGACACTGGAAGGTTAATTTACAACATAATTTTATCTGTATAATAAAATAAAAAATTGCTAAAAACATGTTGATGGCTACAATTGATCTATTACTGCTATTGCCAAGAAAAAAGTTATGTTCTTTGAACAGCTTTCGTACAAAAAGAAAATTGCTGCCAGGATATATAAAACAACCAAGCCTTTTAGCAGCTTTCCTTATTTTCGCTTTAAAAACAAGTTATATGCCATCATAATAATACAAGATAGGTATTTTATTTAAACGACTAATGTTTGTGAGTATTTTATTTAAAAGATTTCACTGAAACACTATACAAATTCTACTGGCAGCCTTGTCGAGCACTCAATGCAACACACGAAATCATAATTCATAATTCAAAATGTATCCACACTGAAAAAATGTGAAGCCCTCTCTAGCCTAGCCTTCAGCTTCGATAGAACTCCCACACAGTTGCAGGAATACAAAGCATTGAGAGCGGAATTAAATGGACGCATCCAGGAAGGTGAAACTGGCTTGAAGATAAAATATTTTGGTGGTATCCCGAAAATAATAAAGTCAAAAAACTAATGGACAGTAATAAAATATCTGCATTTCACATTAACATACAGTGTATTGCAAATAAATTGTCAGAGCTTTCTATTTTTCTTCAATATAATAAGTTCGATATTGTATGTATCTCCGAGCACTGGCAGGATGAGTACCTAATTAAATTAATTAATATACCTAATTATAAACTTCTCTCTTACTTTTGCAGGGACACCAATAAGCATGGTGGTGTAGCCATATATATAAGAGACGGGATGATTGGTGACTTCGTCCCTATAGACATGAGTAGGTATAGTGTGGAGTTTCTGGCTGAATTCTGTGGTGCCTACAACAAACGCACCCATACATTGATATATCTGTTTACAGACCCTGTGGTGGCGATGTCGATGATTTTGTTCAAAATTTTGAGAATCTTATAAATGATATGTCAGCAAAATGTAAAAATTTGATTATCTTAGGGGACTTTAACATCGATTTTCTTAAATATTCTTTACCACTAGAGAACTTGGTATGTGTAATCTCATCCTTCGGCTTATATGCCACTATTAGCCAGTTTACAAGGGTTTTCCGTGGTAGCAGCTCTTGCATTGACAACGTCTTAACTAACTTGAATGATGATCAGTTCTCTACATTGGTTATAGACCCCTGTCTCTCTGACCATTATGGTCAACTTATTACTTTTAAATCTGAGGCGATGGTTCGACCTAGTCAAAGAACCAGTTCGCGCCCCATTACTCAACGAGGTCTGGATAATCTGAAGGCTGATATTCTGCTGGTGAATTGGAATGCCTTTTATCTTAGTACTGGGGTTGACTTCTTAACAAGTTTTCTGATAACTACTTTTAAAGAATTATTGAATAAGTGTTTTCCGGTGCAGGCAGTGAAACCTAAGTGTGGAGGGCAGATCGTTAATTGGTTCGGGCCTGATCTCGCGAGTTTAAGGGACACTTTGAGAGCAGTAAAAATTATATCTGATCATAGGGGGGATGATGACTCTAGGAAAGTATATAAAGAAGTACAGAGAACATATAAAAATAAAATTATTGAATCTAAACGTAATGCTTATGATAACTTTTTACAAAACTCTAACAACAAGATTAGAGATAGTTGGAGACTCATTAATTCTGTGAGAAACAAGGAGAACACCAAGATCAGTAGCAATATTTCGAATTCAGAATTTAACGATTTCTTTGTCTCTGTGGCTGAGAACATCATCAATGCCTTGCCTGCGCTTGACCAGGACCTAGTTAATAACACTCCTGTTGCTGCTGGGTCTTTTTTCATTAGTCCCGTGACTGAGTATGACGTTCTCTCTGCGATTTACAGTCTTAAGGATTCTAACTCCCTTGACATCTATGGCCTTAATAGTAAAATAATAAAACATCTTGGCTCCAGTATAGCTCAGCCACTGGCACATCTCTTTAACATGTGTGTTTGCGAAGGTATATTCCCTGATGAGTTTAAGATTAGTAGGGTGGTGCCAGTTTTCAAGAAGGGGAACGTTGATGATGTCAATAACTATAGGCCTATATCTATCATCCCTATTTTTCGTAAAATATTTGAAATAATTCTCAAACCTAAAATCTGTCAGTTTCTGGAGAAGAATCAGCTTCTTAATCCTAACCAGTTTGGTTTTAGACCAGGCCGGTCAACTGTTGGGGCGGTTACAAATTTGGTGGAGAGCATAGTCGGGGGCTTTGAGGAGGGTAAAAATGCTGCAGTTACTCTGTGCGACCTAAGCAAGGCCTTCGACTGTGTTGATCACCAGAGGCTGCTCACAAAGCTGGAAAACTTTTTTAATATCAGGGGGATCTGTTTGAAGTTCTTCTCGTCTTATCTTCTTAACAGACATCAGTGTGTTGGATCTTGTGATAATTATTCTGAAATAAAAAGGGTAACATTTGGAGTTCCCCAGGGCTCTATATTGGGGCCACTGCTCTTCATTATGTATATTAATGATCTATATTACTTTCTTCTGCCTGAAACCTATATTTTATATGCCGATGATACTACGGTTATCTGTACACATAAGGATATTGGTGCTTTACAAGATAACATTTCTTCATTAGAGGACAAGGCCGGTTTATGGTTTCTCCATAATAAGCTTAACATGAATACAGATAAGACTCAGCGGCTTACTGTCTCGAGTGACCCGAGACTGACTGAGGGTGGAAAAGTGGTGATGTTGGGTATATCACTTGATGATGGTCTAAGATGGAGTGGCCATATAGACATCCTTTGTAGAAGGTTGTCCTCTGGCGTTTTTCTATTGAGACGATTAAAGCATCTTGTCAGTGGGAGGGCGCTTAAGTGTTGCTACCATGCTCTTTTTGAATCCCATATTTTGTATGCTGGAGTTAGTCTATGGGGAAATGCGACGGAGTCTCGAAGGATCTTTATCCTGCAGAAGAAGGCTGTTCGCATTCTGGCAGGTGCTGGTCTGAGAGATCACTGCCGTCCTATTTTTAAAGACCTTGGCATTTTGACTTTTCCCAGTCTTTACATCTGGTGTAGCTTGATAGATATTCATAAAAATAAATCTCACTTACTTACAAACTCATACTATCATGATTATAGTACAAGACAGGTACATCATCTGAGACCTAAAAAGTTTCGGCTCAATGTTTCAGCCCGAAACTCTGCACCTGTACCTCTCTACAATAAGCTCTCTCTTGAAACTCAGAATTTAAACTTAATTCGTTTTAAAAATAAAACTAAAACTTTCCTTGCACTAAATGCCTTCTACAGTATTGATGAATTCAAGCATTGGCCGAATCCTATCTGAACTCTCTTAATATAGTTTATTTAATAACCTCTATCTCCTGCAACTCTGTACACCTTGATAATCTGTATAATGCTAACTGAATAGTTTAATGCCTCTGATGGTTTATCTGGGATATAATGTATGAGTTTAATTTCTGTACCACTTTTTATTTTTGGTTCCAATTTGTGTATTTCTGCGGTTATATTTTTATGTTGTAAATTGTTTTTTTTCTTTTTTCATGTATTGTATGTTTCACATGTTTTGTGTATATACCTATGACGATTGTATGACAAAGTTTGTCGAGAACATGAAATAAATCTATCTATCTATCTATCATTGCATGGTGCAATATTAGAATTGTTTCTTTTCGAAGCTTAACAGCAAAGAGTAAATAAGGTGTCGTATTATTTGCTTATAAATGAAAAATTTCATCACTTCCTTTCCTTCTAAAGTTAGTCATAAATACATTTCGAAGCATTTCTCTTGAAAAACAATGGTATTGTAATAAAAGTAACCATACTACAAACAAAATATTTTAATTACTTACCTGGAAGAGAAAAAATAATCCATCTTCTTGTTAGAATGCTATATAAATAAAAAGCTACAGCAAAGTCTAAAATACTAGCGGATACAGACAGCTTGCGACGAGCATTCCCAACTTGTCGGGCGGCATCGGATGTTTTCGTCAAATCTAATTAATATGATATTACTGTATGTTCTCGGAGTAATTTCTTTTGTAATAAATTATTATTATTGTTGAATGAATCAATATTTCAAAATTCAGTGTAGAGGAGAGGAATTAAAAATATAAACACATCCAAGTCAGAAATGAATAAAAAAGTCCACTTCTGTGGTCTTAAAAAATATTTTAATAATTTGGGATTATTTTTTTTAGCTTAAAACATAAATGTTACATTTTTAGGGATAAAATGTGTAGTGTGCTAATTAATAAAGGTACCCAGTATTTTTTTACAGAAACATAATTGTATATTCAAACAAATAAAGGTAATAAACGGTTTTTCTCTTTGTTAAACAAATTACATAATTTATATAATATTCAATGTTCTTTTTTGCAATTAAAGAAGAATAAGAGAGAACTTTTGGTATAAAACACAAATTTTAGTACGAAAAAGAATTTCTCTGTATACGTATGAAGTACAAATTTGATATTTAATTTTCTATTACCTAATATTTTTCTGTATATCAGAATTTTTGTCAAATAAATGGTGGGGCTTGATGAGAAATAATTACACATTATAGAGTTTCAAAATTTTTAATTGTAATATCAAATCAATCAAATCAAATAAGCTTTATTATCGGAAGATCACACATAATCTTATTGACAAAGCCAAAGAACACATAGTCATTTAATACAAAAAAAAAATAAACAAAACAATCAATACAATGATAATACAAAAACAAACCAAAAAAACATAATTAAGTAACTTATATAGTCCGAGATCCCGCTGCAGGATTACTACGTTCATCGAGTTTTTGCCTATTGACCCAGACGTCTTGGTTCGAATCCGGGCTCGGCCGGATCTTTTTTTTAAATTTTTGTCCTTAAAATCGGATCGGAGGGCACCCTAAGGTCGGAAGAGGGTTAGCACCTGGTTAGGGGCCCTGGCCAGTCTCTTTCCTCGCAAGAGAAGAGGGATCGGTGCGAAAAAATCTAACAATCGTTCGGCAAAATTCGGGATGCATATTATATTCCTGGTATTAGCTAGACGTTAGTGAGAAGTTTTGGTTGCTGTCCCGCACTTGGCCGCAACCTCTTCGCAGCCAGGTGTAAACAGGTATTGCTTTGTTACATTTATACGTTTATTAGGTATATTCATCAATTATATATCAAATTAAAGTTAATTTTTTTCTGTGTGTGATGGAATACCTCTGCCTATGTAAAAGTGGCCGCAAATAGGGGTTGCTAGCTGTTAAAAACAGATTAGAGTGAAAAAGAGTTAGCGCGCTACATAGTTCGTTAGACGAGGATGGTGATTGCCAGCTGTACGAGTTTTTAAAGCCAATGTGTTCTCAACCAACGGCGCAAACAGTAGTGGGAACGACTTTATAATACTCCAAAAAAATTATAATTAATAAATTTTTGTTTAGTTGTATTTAAAATTACTCAAATATATCAAAACATCCATTCTTAAATAAAAAATCGAATCGTCTTTTCTTTAATATAAATAAGAAAAACAAACATCATTTTTAAGACAGATACCTGAGGTACCGATATATTATATGTATAGTAACTATAAACTAAATCATTCTTAAGTTAAATTAAAAGTTTTACTTATGGTTTGCGTTTTGCAAAAATCTTCAAATTCTTGCTTATCTTTTAGTTTTAAAACTGTAATTTTTTTCAGACATTCTCTATAATATCCGAAATTAATTGTCCATAGATTCCACTGTTAATAAAATGTCATGGTACTTATATTTTTTTTTACGACGAAACAATAACATTAATAAACACTTTTTAAATGATGCATTATTACAGTCAAGCACATTATTCTTTTTATTACACAGAAAACAATTCTTCATTTTTTTTACATTTAAGATTTATTTTAACAAACGTAACAATATATAGAGTTAAGTAAAACAACGTTGTGTATTAAGAGCTCCAAAACAAAATGGTTAGAATAAGAATGTCGCGCTTTAGTTGAAAACACTAGCGATCGACGCATGCGCATTGGCTTTAAAAACTCGTACACCTGGCAATCACCATCCTCGTCTAACGAACGACGTAGCGCGCTAACTCCTTTTCACTCTAATCTATTTTTAACAGCTAGCAACCCCTATTTGCGGCCACTTTTACATAGGCAGAGGTATGCCATCACACACAGAAAAAAATTAACTTTAATTTGATATATAATTGATAAATATACCTAATAAACGTATAAATGTAACAAAGCAATACCTGTTTACACCTGGCTGCGAAGAGGTTGCGGCCAAGTGCGGGACAGCAACCAAAACTTCTCACTAACGTCTAGCTAATACCAGGAATATGCATCCCGAATTTTGCCGAACGATTGTTAGATTTTTTCGCACATATCCCTCTTCTCTTGCGAGGAAAGATACTGGTCAGGGCCCCTAACCAGGTGCTAACCCTCTTCCGACCTTAGGGTGCCCTCCGATCCGATTTTAAGGACATCCGAAATTAAAAAAAAAGATCCGGCAGAGCCCGGATTCAAACCAAGACGTCTGGGTCAATAGGCGAATGCCTTACCCACTGGACTACGTGGCTCATGCTAGGAAGTCGGTAAACTTACAAACACTATACAGATATTGAATGAAAAATCAATTAATATTATTTTAATTAAAAATATTAGCGGCCACATTTTGATAGGCACCCTGGCAAAAATATATTCCCCAATTCATTATTATATGTAAAAATTAGATTTTGATTAAAAACTCGATGAACGTAGTAATCCTGCAGCGGGATCTCGGACTAATACCACCGTATACAGACAAAAGTCTGTATACGGTGCTTATACTAAGCAGTGATACATAATATTTGTTAAAACGTATACACGATGGATTTCTCAAGCTCAAGCGAGTAAAAATTACCGCAAAACAAACGTTCATCACGGAACATAAAAGGGTTTGACGGTTGACGTTCATTCGTATCGCAGCGCCGCCTCGCGTTCGGATATTTCGTAACGCAACCTTGCAAGTGGGAATGCTCGTCGCAAGCTGTCTGTATCCGCTAGTTCTAAACTAACCAGCAGCACAAATCCATATAGCTACGCAAAGCTATATGGATCCGTGCCAGCAGCCATCAAAGAAAATAAAAAGGGTTTGAGAAATGCCGGTTGCGTGTATTCAGTGCGAAACACGAGCCATCTATGAGCCACCTGCATGGTAACTCTGTTGCTAAAATGGACTTTTTCTTTACCGACTGAACAGTGACATCACCGGTCGGTAACCCACAAATTCCCTACTATACCGACTGGTAGTGCGGGAAAATTTCAAATCAAAATAAGTTTTGTTTGGAACATTACAATAAATATAAATTATAAAATTTACTTTTTTTTAATAACTTTATACTGAAATGGCAACATTATATACAATATTAAACGTAAAATAACTTCATAGTAAAGTATATTTTGTTTTTAAAAGTCAATGTGGCCCATTCTTGAGTATTGTTACTAAAAAAAGTACATTTTATAAAATACATTTAATGCAATGCTACAAACAAAAGCTTAAAGTTGATAAGATTTCCAACCAGTTTTTTTATTACCGACACTGTCATCTTCAGGTAACAATAAAATATTAACAAATGTTTTAATAAAACAAAAATTTTTGTTAAAAAAACATTTACTGGTCAAAAACCACTATATCGAAATCAATAGCAAAATCAATTGTAATACACAGAGACATTAAAAAATTCTGATTTCTTGATCTTGACTTCTCGTATCAGCAATGGGGCCTCCTTGTGGTATACTGTAAAAAAAGAAAAAAAGCAGTATCTTTTGCTCATAAAAAGAAAATAAATAAATTGTCGCCTGTAAATCTATTATCATTGCTAATTAAAACAATAATAATTAGAATTAATTTTACAGGACTTTTCTGTAGGCCACAATTGATCTGCAATACTAAGTAAAAATGTTAGAAACCAATACGGTCATTAATTCATATCGACGCTAGAGCTGAAACTTAAAAGGGTGAATTTATTATAAAAATAAATAAAGAATTTAGTAGTATAAAAAATGAATAGTAATACATATGTACAAAAAAAGTATGATATAATCAGAAACATATTTGATTTTAGTTTTTTAGAGCCATGATTTACATAAGCATATTTACAATGATAATTAAGTATGTGTATGTACAACACACAGTTAACAACTTCAACTTTACATTTTAAAAACATTCTAAATAGTTCCCCAGGTATAGCTTCCAGGCGGCAATATTTACAAAACGTACCTACATAGAAAGACGAAGAAATTCTATACACCTATCACAGAACAGAAATGTTTGGAACATACAAATATATTATACACATACATGCATTCTTAACAACTACTGGGTATCATACAATATAATGTCATTATGTCATTTTCAAGGCACTGATCACTAATCACTACTTCAACTAATTCACAATCATCGCTTTCTAAAGTCTGTTCCATTGTGAGTAGCTCTTCCAAGTTTTTTTGCACTCCGGTACAAGTGGTAAGTTTGTCAAAATCGGTTATGTCGTCACAATTGGGAATTGATTCAGTATCGGGTGGTATGTCAACATCGGTTATTATCTCACAATCAGGTGTCTTACAAATAGGTGACGTATATACATTGTCAACGGTTAAATTAGTATTGTGACATAATTTTTGCTTCTTGAATCGATTCGTTTTTTTAAAATGACCTTTAGAAAACTCTGGAGGCTTTTTCTTATCGTTACAGTATTTGAAAATAGATAACTTAATGCATTTATTAATTAGTTCATCATAAACTTCAACATGATCTTTACAAAATATAAACGATTGAAAAACTGATTTGTAGCAAGATTTTATTTTGTGTTCTAAATGATATTCATGTCTTCGAGTTTCAAGATGGCCTTTTCTATTTAAACTGATCACTAGTTACTAAAAAAAGCAGTTGATTGCTAGTGTGTGGTGGGTCGATTTCCACACACATAAGTGTAATATGTTTTTTCCATCCATCCATGCCTATATCTTTCAAATCTATCAGCAATTCCATGATCCAAAACAATTACATTGCAAAACACAGACTTATTGGGCAAATGTCACATTATTGATTTTATTTTTAAACTCAAAAAGTGTGTCGAAATCATGGAAATCTTAATTATTATGAAAATAAATATGTTTAGAATAATAAAATTTATATTAAGGTACAAACAAGAAAAAAGTTGTATAATAGAAATCTTAATTTTGATATTAATTTCATAGCATAAACTGTTTAAACATATAAAGCTTACGAAGACAGGAATTAAATAAATGTTAGTAGATTGTATCACAGCCTGAAGATTATTATTACTTAATCCCCTATTTCTAAAACAACAATGGGTCAAGCATCCCAATTTATGTAGCAGATAACTCAGTACCAAGTATAACAAAAAAATTGCCATTTTCTAATGATTATAATACTATTGTACCAATATGATATAACATCTAGCAAAAATATCAAAGCTATTATTTTATCAAAGGCTAAATTTATTGAGATTATCTTACGTTTTAAAATAAAAAAATAAGAAGCTAAACATGCACAAATGGAAAATCATCAGTTTTATAGCCTATATAATTAGCTTGTACGTAAGAATATTATATATACAGCAAGCGCATTTTATTAAAGGTTTTTACAATAAAGGAATATTACTATTCCGTTCAGGTGTCTGACGCCCCGGAGCGACTCGCCCCGGAGTAACTCGACACCGTTCCGAAAGGAACAATTGACAAGTTTGACATTAAGCTCAAGTCATAAGTGATGCACGAAGGGAAGGGGGATAGGGCTCGAACGGTTCAAGTGCTTGATGCCCCAGTTGAATGGAACAACTGTGTGCTGTACGGGAGCTCCTCCTTGGGGTGAAAGGAAGACACCTTATGGCCATGGGCGAGTAGGGAGGAGCGTCTATTTGCAGGAGCACCTGCCTCCAGCGCTCTAATCCGATGTTGCCATTTTTGTCCTGATTTGTTACTTCTTGAAGCAACAATTTATTGTTAATAATTGTTCTAAATATATTTAAAATGCCGGTATTTTGTGTCAAATGCGAAAAACTATTCTCCTCTCAGCCTAATCTTAACAGACATGTCCGGGAAGTTCATTTTGGCGAAAGTGATAGTATTGTTTTGTATTTTGTAATTATAGTTTTGTTCAGGTTTTGTTCAGGTTTTGTTCATGTTGATATTATAGTCCATACCATTTAGAATGTTGTATTCTGTAGTGTATGATGTTTTTGGATAAATAAATAAATATAATTTCCCATATGCTTTATTGTCCAAGAAAATGAAATTTCTATTAACAAAGCAGTCTATAAATAGGTATTAGATAAATATTAAAGGTAAATTCCATTTGTAATAAAAGTAACAAATTATAAAAATTGAAACCTACTACTAAGTACTATAAGAAATCAGATATAGAACACGTCAGGTATCTGTGTAAGAACAATATAAAACTTTGTAAAAATGACGAACTCCCATTTACTTATATCCAAACACTATATTCAAAAAACATCATTATAGTTATTATAGTATTATTCCTCTAAATTGTAATAATTCTTTTGTAACAGAAGGTTAGAAGGATCGCCGGTATATCACCACCAGGCGCGGCCCGTGAAATTTCAAAATTGCATATCTCTGTTGCTACTTATGGGACCCATACCAAATTCAGGTTTTTTAATAGTGAGCCTACTAGGAATGTTTTGGTACAGAAAAAAAATATTTTGCAATTTGCGAAAGAAAGTTGATTTTTTGAATTGACCCACCTGTGTAAAAAATTAACACGCTTAGATATTTTATTTATTATTTTTTTTAAACAAATTTTACATCATTTTGTCGACAATTTTTAAATTTTAAGAGAAAAAAATGTGTTAGTAGAAAGTTATAGTCATTTGAATTTTTTCAACCGAAAAATAATTTAAATTTTCGGTTGCAAAAAATTCAAATGACTATAACTTTCTACTAACACATTTTTTTCTCTTAAAATTTAAGAATTGTCGACAAAATGATGTAAAATTTGTTTAGAAAAAATAATAAATAAAATATCTAAGCGTGTTAATTTTTTACCCAGGTGGGTCAATTCAAAAAATCAACTTTTTTTCGCAAATTGCAAAATATTTTTTTTCTTTACCAAAACATTCCTAGTAGGCTCACTATTAAAAAACCTGAATTTGGTATGGGTCCCATAAGTAGCTATAGAGAAATGCAACTTTGAAATTTCACGGGCCGCGCCTGATCACCACCCTTAAAAAGAGGAATAGCCACTGCTCTCTTTTTTAGACATGATGGAAATTTCCCCGTTGCAAATGATATATTGAATAAGAACTTAGTTATAAATACTTATAGGCAATAATTTTAGGAAATGTTTCGTATTATATTTTTTGCAAGTTCTTGAAGTCCTATCCATGTAATATGGATTTATGGAATAAATAAATGATATCTATCTATCTATAACATGATTATGTAAGAGATTTAAATAAAATAAAGATTGTTTTCTTGTTAATTTACTTTTATTATTTCTGCCCTAAAAACAACCATTAAAAGTGCACGCCTTTTACTGTATTGTCATTTCAATAAAATTAACTTATATTTTATTTACTTTACAAGTCACTTCGTCAAGGAAGCAAAATAGAAGTGATTTAAGATTTAACAGAACAACAGAACTATTTTAGTTTAAAGGGTTCTCATGGCGCGTCGCGCACGCGTATAAGAACAAGGAGTAGATATTGCAGATTTGGCAACATCGGATTAGAGCGCTGGCGGCAGGTGCTCCTCAACGAACTGCTGATATAACCATTGTCATTGGTGTCTTGTTTTCACCCCAAGGAGGAGCTCCCGTACAGCTCCAGAGCAGCACACAGTTGTTCCATTCAACTGGGACATCAAGCACCTGAACCGTTCGAGCCCTATCCCCTGCCCTCTCGTGCATCACTTATGACTTGTGCTTAATGTCAAACTTGTCAATTGTTCCTTTCGGAACCATTGAACTGCATAACAAACTGGAAGGGTAGCGAAATGAGCGACAGCCGAGGCAAATTTTTCAGTAGAAAGAGAAGGAACATAAAAGGGGTTGTTGTCTCTTTCTTACGCGTTGGTTTAAACGCTGAATAGATTTGTAATTGTGTTAAAACTTTATTTATTATTAACTTGGGGATATTTATTCATATATTCGTGGTTTTAGCTTATTACTAACAACTTAAACTACAAATACCTTTACATAAACGTATATTTTTAAACCTCTTTCTTTTGAAAAATGGAAAAAAAATAAAGATAGCATACTGTATTAAGTGAAAGTATTTTTTTTAAAATTATATATTGTATGATTTTTAATGAAAACATAATTACTTTTTTGTTTATCACTGATTTTATTACAGAAGTAATTTGTAAGTTACATTTTTTGTTAAAAAATAAAACAAGTTAACGACAAAAAATATTATTTATTAACTTACAGTAAATTAACAATTTAAAAAAAAATAACTTGGTGAATTTTTGCCTTATACTGGCCGATGTTCCTAGTATTTTTAAATTTGCTAGTTTAGAATTTATTTATTTATTCATTCACAAATTGATCATAAAAAAATGACATATGGTTCGTCGGTTTTAAAATTCCTAAACTCTAAACAAACTCATTCACACTTACATTCAAGCTATTATCTCCCTCGGCCGTTTACGTAGTTTCACCCTCACAGTACAACCATACATTCCCTCAGTCACATACTAAAGACAAGTACACAATAATTTTCCTTAGAATTTCACGTCAAAAAATTCTTGAAGAGAATAAAATCTATTTTGTAACAACATTTGTTTTATTTTATTTTTAAAGATGTTTCTGTTATTGATTTCTTTAATTTTACTAGGCAAATGATTGTATATTTTAATCGGCGTTACATAACTGCTATCTGCCGTACGGGAGAGGCGATGACAAGGCAATCTGAGAGCGTCCAAGGTTCTCAAAGAATGTTGATGGGGCATATCACCTGCCCGTTTGAAAGTCTGTATGTTATCCTTAACGTATAAAGCACATTGCAGTATGTATATTGCTGTTACAGTTAGAATTCTAACATCCCTGAACAGTTGGCGACATGAGAATCTCATTTTTTTAAACATTATTATTCTTATTATTTTTTTTGTAAGATTAAGACCTCATTAATTCGCTTACAATTGCCCCAACACACCACCCCATACGACAGAGTTGAGTTTACATAGGCGTAATAATATGACAGAAGTACACTTCTGTTTACAAATGATCTCAGTCGCCACAGCACGAATGAGTGACGGGCTAACCTTTGCAGGACGTTTTCAATGTGGATACTCCAAGACAGTTGAGAGTCTATTCTTATTCCTAGAAACTTTGTATAATCTACCTGTTTGACCGAACCAGCTCTAGATTTTATATAAAGGCTAAAATCACGTTCCTTCGTGGTAAACACCATCGATTCACTCTTTGATAAGTTTAATAACAGTTTATTATCATCGCTGAATTCTTGCATATTACTTGCACAATCACTAGTTTTATTACTCAGTTCTTTGACATCTGAGGCAGTTACTATTGCGGAATCATCATCTGCAAACATTGTTAGTTGTTCGGTCTGGCTCATTTTGCCACTCTTTATACTATCAATAAATATTAGAAAAAGTAGAGGTCCCAGGACACTTCCCTGAGGGACCCCTATATCAACACTCTGCAGGCCAGAGCAATACTCCCCGTTACCCGCTCTCAGAACCATCCTTTGTTCTCTCCCCGTCAGATAAGAAGTCACCCAGTCATAGGACAGACCCCTCACTCCACAGTTGAATAATTTAGTTTTTAATATTGTGTGATCTACCATTTCAAAAGCCCTTGTGTAGTCGAAGAACAGGCCGCTCACCATACTCTTAGTATCCAAATTTTTTATTATAGAGTTTACAGCTGACAAGACAGCATCTTGTGTTGACATTCCTGTAAGAAAGCCGCACTGCCCAGAAAATAGCAGATTCTTTTTATTCAAAAAGCCAATTAATCGTATGTAAAATATTTTTTCAAACACCTTTGAGAAAACCGAGAGTACAGAGACCGCCCTGTAGTTCTCAATCCTGACACTGTCCCCCTTTTTGTATATTGGGGTAACAACTGATTGTTTTAAACAAGAGGGGAATTTCCCCTCCGCAAATGACTCATTTATCAGATAACTGAGGATAGGTGCCATCTGACTGGAAACTTCACTAAGCAACGAACAGGGAATACCGTCCGCCCCCGCAGAGTTCCCGCCCGCAACCGCTTTCATAACCCTATACACCTCATCAGGCTCCACCGGAGACAGAAACATAGACCCACTTGTCATCTGTTCCCCCCTGTAAACAGTTGTGGGTTCTACAGAGTTAGACATTTCTTTAATGGACTGCAGGAAATATTTGTTAAACTCATCTGCATCTGCAATAATGATGCATGCTACACTTTGTAAAAAGTTCAATAATTTTTCTAACTAACTGAATTTCATGGGACTCATAATAATAATAATAATAATAATAATAATAATAATAATAATAATAATAATAAGCTTTATTGTCTAACAGCAGTGGCACTCTGTAAGAAAAATAGCGATAGCGACCGGTGTCTCTTCGAAACATACCGAACGGTGATAAGTAAGAATTTGCAAAGAGACCCCGATCGCTTTCGCTATTTTTCATACCGAGTACCACTGCAGATCTACCTCCATTAATAAGACAATGTTATGTATTAAAACCTAAGGAAAAATTTTATATAATACCATAATACTTAGTTACTACTCTATGAGGGGAGAAAAACACACTTATAAACTATAATCCATACAATCTACCTTCACAGCCCATTCACAAAGTTTAATGTGTTAAAAATATATAAGTGACACAATCAACTGGTCCCTCATACACAATGTTAAATAAATTTGCTTTTCACTGACGCTACAAATTGAGCAATAGTGAGGCCATTCATATCAATGTCAGCGCAGGCAGGCAGGCAGTGTTAAATATACTCATTGACTGAAAGAGCGGGCTTTTTACTAAAAAGTTAGTTGAGGGGTTAGGAATATGAAACATAAGAGGGTGTCTAACTAGGCGTGGGGGTACACCAAAGTTGACTTGGTATAAGAGATCCGAGCAGTCAATTAGTGATCTGCATAATTTAAATAAGAATAGACATAGCATATATTTTTTCCGGTCATGCAGGGATGGGATCAGATGCCTATTGAGGAGTACGTTATGATCAATACCTCTAGGAGGAAAGCCTCCATCGGATTTAAACCAAAGAAATTTTACGAATTTACGTTGAACATTTTCAAGTTGAGTTATGTATTTGTTATATATGATGCCATATAATCGCGCCGTACTCAAGTTTGGGTCGTACATAACTGTAATATAATATTTTTAATGTTTGTGTATTCGTAAAGCCTTTGGAATTCCGCATGATGAACCCCATCGACCTACTTGCACTATTACAAACCTGATCTACATGAGCTGAAAACGAGAGTCTGGGATCGAAGGTAATGCCAAGGTCTTTAAATACCTCGCAACGCTGAATTACGGTATTACCTAAAGTGTACATAAAATTAGTAATGTTTAGTTTATTTGCATACGTCATTGCAAAGCATTTGTCCGCATTAAGTGGCAAATGGTTAGTATGGCACCAGTCATTGACAGCGTTTACATCCCTCTGTAAGCCAATGCAGTCGCTAAGGCTCCGAATAACTTTAAATAGTTTGACATCGTCCGCAAAAAGTAGGACTTCGCTCGTGATATTTCTTGTGATATCATTGATAAATAGCGAAAACAAAAGTGGGGCGAGATTGCTACCTTGAGGGGCACCACTGGTTTCCACGAACTTGTTGGACCTATGGCCGCTAATTTCCACATACTGAAACCTGTCGGTCAGGTACGATTCTAAAAAAGATATAAGACTAAAACTGAATCCCATGTCAGGTAATTTACCTAACAAAATTGAATGATCAACTCGATCGAAGGCCTTCGAGAAATCGGTATAGACCACATCCACTTGTTGACGGTTATCTAAAGCTTCAGCCGTAAATTGGGTGAAACCAGCCAAGTTACTAACAGTACTGCGATTGCTAAAGAATCCATGTTGCCTTTCGGATATTATATGCTGAACTTGCCAGAAGATGTGCTCATATACAGAAATCTCAAATACCTTAGCAAAAGAAGAGAGTATGGACACAGGCCTATAATTCGAAATTTCATCAGCATTGCCTTTTTTAAAAATAGGACTAATTCTGGCTTCCTTCCAAGTGTCGGGAAAAGTGTTTGTTTTAATGGCTAGATTGAAAAGAAAAGATAAGGGCTGGAGCAAGGCTGGCGCTCAGTCTCTAACAAAGAAACAGGGTATTTTATCAGGGCCACAAGTCGGGTTGTTTTTACTTTTTTTCAGAGCGTTACCTATCGATGTGTCAGAGAGATGATCAAGAGTAATATGAGGGCTGGAGTTATTAACACCCTGAGTCCGGTTGAGGGGGCTGTCATCTGAAGGACTATACACACTTCCAAAAAAGGCAGCGAACGCATTTACAATTGAAGAGGGATCGGTATACTGCCTTTCACCATTAATCAAGGTTACAGGTAGCGCTGAGGAAGTTTTCCTGGAGTTAACAAAGGACCAGGACAATTTAGGATCAGTATGAATAGATCTTTCAGCTCGAGACATGTAGTTTTTGAATGCAAGGTCAATCTTTCTTTTTATACTTGCTCTAATATCTCTATATTGATCTCGAAAGATTTGTGACTCGGGATTTTTTTTTAGTTTTTTAAGTAGCCTATGTTTCCGTTTTATACTTTTTATGATATCAGATGTAAACCACACTGGAAAAGATCTACTGCGAAATACAGATTTAGGAACCGAATTATCGAGAACACTGTAAAGTGACTCATAGAACCTCCCACAGGCAGTATTGACATCGCTGGCCGCGTAAACATTAGACCAGTCAACATTTAGCACAGAGCTATAGAGCAGATGAAAGTTGGCTTTTCTAAAATTATATTTATTCTGGGAAATATTGGGTGGAAACTTATGCCTTTTGCCAGGATTAAGTTGCAGAGATATGGTGAGGGCAGGGTGGTGGTTGTCCTCATTAACAAGCGGAATAGGTTCTCTGGATACATCGCATTCGATGTTCGCGAATACTAGATCTAATACTCTATTGAGTGAGTTCACGACTTTATTGAATTGATTTAAGGCAAAGAAATCAGAGAAATTATTGATCATTACTTTTTTTGGATCACTCAGTCTGTCATCGTGGAAGCTGGGTATATTGAAATCACCCACTATTAAAATTTTGCTCCCATATAAGCAGTACATACCTTCCAGCTGCTCAAGAAACACAACAAGTTCGTTAGAAGTAGTATTGGGTGGTATATAGGTGGCAAGGATGTAAAATGTGACAAAGCCAATTGTTAGTTTACAAGCAATTAAATCCGCCCTGGGAACACTGTTACGAACGGCCTCGACGTCGACTTTCGCCACCGAAAATTCACTCCTTATCGCTAGTGCTACCCCCCTCCCCCCCTCCTAGTCACACCCAATTCACTGAGGTCTCTATCACAACGAAAGACTTGGTATCTATCATCAAAGAGTTCACTGGACAAAACATTGTCCTGAATCCCAGTCTCGGTAACAATAATTATGTCATAATTCTCCCGACAGACGGAAGTGTAGAAATCCAGCACTTTAGTATTCAAACCCCTCACGTTCTGGTAGACGCAGGATATTTCCAAAGTGGAAGCAGTTGAAATACTGTTAGACCCTATTGGTTTAAAGAGTCCCTAAGGGTGACGATCCTCGGGACACCATAGAAGTATTTTATTACCAGATTGGTTTCACCACCATTTTGTCTCTCAATTAAAACGTTCTTCAGTTGTTTGTATTCCTCCACTTGCTTGGGTGTCCTATCAAAGCTCAGAGAAATTTTTTTGTAACTCTCAATGCTCTTCAGTACCCTGGCCTGACGAATAATAGCTTTGACATCAGCTTGAGACTCCATCACCACCCTCAAGGGCCTAGCCTTTGCCGGATTAACACCACCAACGCGAAAGACTTTGATAGTTTCGATTCTTGCTTCTGGATAGGCCTTGATAATTATGTCAGACGCTGTAGTCAAGTCTTGGTGCACTCTTGAGTGGGTGTCCGTCTGAACCGCCTCACTTACCCCAAATATCATTAAATTTCTCTGGCGTAGTAGTCTATCGTTCACTTCACGTACCGATTCATTAACAACTCCATCCGATGGGCCGTTTCCAACACTGTCATTGTTTGCTAGTTGCCTCCTTATGTCGGCAATATCCGACTTAAGCTGAAGGTTGACCTTTAGTTGATCCTCATATTTGCTTAAAAGTGAGTTATACTGGGATTCCATGTGAATTAGTTTATCCATGATATCCTTTAGGGAAACCTGATTATAATTACTCTGGGGTATGTCTTCATGAGGATCGTTTGCTGGAGCCACTCCTGGTCCAATAGAGCGTCGGTTTCGCGGGCGGTTTCTGGAATGGTCGGTCTGATGCTCCTCCTTATCGGCTTTGCAAGAATCTCACATCCATGTAATCTTGTTTGATTTTTTCCACAATGATGCTTGGTTGTCGAACTCTTTGTTGGTGAGCCCTGAACAACCTTTGTGGAACCAAGAAACACACACCTGGCATGAAATTGATGGGGAGTTAGTATTGGTACGGCCTTCACACTGTGAACACCTTGTAGTTATGTTCTTCTTTGTAGACATAATGAATATTGTGATTGAATTTTTAACCGGAGCAACTATCCATGCAGATTGTCCGTTCCCGACCAAATTATTGTGAACACAGGAAGGAGCAAAAAAGGAGAAAACATTCAGTTCGTTCAATTGACGGGGCACGTGCACATAAATTAAGAGGAACAGTAACGATTATGCCCCGATTCCATATAACACGGCACCTTTAGCTCGGAAAGAAATAGTCTTATGAATTAAAAACTAATTAATTCGATCAACTATCGCGAATAAACCACTGTTTCTTTCAGCAACCCAATAATAGGTAGTTAATATGGTCCGGGACGACTGATAAAAACTCCTGAGTTACTGAATGCAGAGGTCAAAATTGATTTTTTCTTTGGGAAAAATATTTAACGGCTGTATTACTAAGTTTCCTTTTTTAAATTAAAATTGCCACATAAAACCTTTTGATCTTGAACAAAATATTAAAATAGTTTCTCGATAAAGGTACGTAATAATGTCATATACTATTTTTGAAGCATATAATAATCCACCCCGTGTTACACTGTTAGTAAATTTCTTAAAATCTTTAGGACTACTATACTCATGGTCATGGTCATTCGTGTTCTCTGATATATTTGGAATGGCATCAGCTTTAGAATTCATTTGGTAGATCCTGCTCTTTCTATAAACTCTGATGATATAAAATGTTCCGAACAAAGTTTGCTTGATCTGGAGGTTTTCCATCTTCTCGGCGAATAGCTTTTATCCAACACTCAAGAATTTCAGGTCTTTTAAATGGAAAACTAAAATATATATATATATATATATATATATATATATATATATATATATATATATATATATATATATATATATATATATATATATATATATATACATATATATATAATATATATTATATATAGATGGAAATATTATTACTAAATAGGTACTTGACATTTATAATAGTATATTTTCAGTCATATACAAATAGTAAGGTTAAGTATGTTTTGATAGTTTAAATAAAAATAAACCTTATTTATTACTTACCCATGAAAAGAAATTGCCTTTTTTGGGTTACATTCATTAGAACAGTTATAGGCTGCACAAAAATTAACCATTCTGAACAAAGCTTGAAGTTGTGGCAACCAAAACAAAAAAGTTTGCCAAGTACCTGGATACTCGCCAGATAATTTCACTCAAAAATCACAATTGAAGCACTCCTACAACTAAAATTATACCTAAAGAACTTTCCTAATGTCTTTTAGAAAACGTTTTAGTAAAATAAAAGCAAGACACCCACAAATTTCCACTAATCATGTAATTATACGAATTAGTTCTTAAAAGCTGCCATTAATGAATACGTGCGCGACAGAGATGGCATTCCCTTTTATTAGCCATCTCACTCTACTGCGAAATGTGCCTCAAAAATCCATATTTGCGACACGGCCGGGCCCATTCCAGTTCGTAGATGGAGTTCAATGTTCGGAACGGTGTCGAGTTACTCCGGGGCGAGTCGCTCCGGGGCGTCAGACACATTACTATTTAGGAGCGGCTAGATGCGTAGATGTTATCCGCGCTGTTGCCAGATTGTGTTTGACGGACATCTCACTTGTTAGGAGACGGATGATGTTCTGACGGCTGTAAGCACATAATAGTAATATTCCTTTCAGGTGTCTGACGCCCCGGAGCGACTCGCCCCGGAGTCACTCGACACCGTTCTGAAAGGAACAAATTGACAAGTTTGACATTAAGCTCAATTCAAGTACTGCATGAGAGGGCAGGGGGGATAGGGCTCGAACGGTTCAGGTGCTTGATGCCCCAGTTGAATGGAACAACGGTGTGCGGCTCAGGAGCTGTACGGGAGCTCCTCCTTGGGGTGAAAGGAAGATACCTAATATGAGATTACCAATAATATAAAAAAAAACTTATCACCCGATGAAGTGCTAACCCGTTTCTGATACACATTTTAGAGCCGACCTAATTTTTTAAATGACAAAAATTTTAAAAAAAAGTCCAACCGAGCACGGGCTCAAACTAGGTCTATAAGCATTTCGTTTTCAAACATACTTTATTGTTTCATATTAAATTCATATTAATTATTATTTACAACACTTTCTTACAACTACTATATATAATTCAATTATATATATACAAGATATTTGACAATAAGTACATAATTATGTACAAATACAAAATTGCCAAGGCGAAGCAGCCAGGCCATGGCTGGGGCTGATGGTTGGCCCTGGGTAAGAAGATGTATTGTTTAAATAATGCTTACAGCTCCATCCGACAGTGATCTCTTGGAGTCATGAACATTTGTTCTCTTATGAGAAAGTAATTATAATTTAATGAATTAAGCTTAAAATTTAATTTGTATGTCACTGGAAAGGTCTATAAGCAGATACTCTACCCCTGGACTGTTGCTGTTGCAAGAAAACCCGGTGCCGTTATATTTGATGACATGACTATGACACATTGGCGCGGCTGCGCATTAAAGAGATCGTACATGAAGTGTCGACATGACATTTGACAACGTCGCGGATAATTTATCTACGGATTTAGCCGCTCCTTGTCATTAGGCATACAAAACATACCACTATATAGAATATTAACTTTAAAGGTCAAGTCCGGTCCATTGTTTTGTAGTTTCCCTTCCAGTCCCGGGATGGCGCCACCATTGAATAAATGTTGGCTCAGTTTTCTTCTCTCACATAATCGAAAATTAGTTTTAGTTCCAAGTGCGTCCTTGTCGTAGCATTGTCTAGTTTTGCGACTTGCGTAGTGGAATTTTAGGATTGTGTTTTGAGAATTTGACAAGAATAAGTTTATACGTTGGTGGTTGTTGTATTTTGTGCAGAGTTTTGATTTGTTAAAAAGTAGTTAAGAGATGTCTGTGTGTTTTCGAGAGGCAAAAGCTTCTAAGATGAAGTGTTGCGTCCCAGAGTGTAAGGAATACCACAGTCAACGCTTCCGTTTTCCACATCCGAGTCAGGCAGATATGTTTGAGCAATGGCTCAAAAATATTAACAATCCGTTGTTAAATAACATGAGTTATGAGGAGAGGTTTAGAGTTCATGATATAGTTGTGTGTGCTGATGTGGCCAAAATGTATCGAATGATTATGGTGCATGAGGACCAAAGGTGTCTTCAAAAAATATATTGGAGGGCTAATCCCAGTGATGTGCTTCAAATATATAAACTAAACACTGTTACCTATGGTACGGCTATTGCCTCGTTTTTGACAATTCGATGTCTAAAGCAACCTGGTTTGGAGTTTGAGGATAAATACCCTAAGGCGTCTAATATTATTCTACATAGTTTTTTTGTTGACGATATGCTTTTTGGTACAGATACCATTGAAGAGGCAGTAATGCTAAGTAAGCAGGTATCAGAAATTTTAGAAACTGGTTGCTTTATTTTAAGGAAATGGATTTCAAACTCATCTCAAGTTTTAGAGAAAATTATTGGTTGGGACTCCTCTTCTTGGAATCAAGAATTTATTTTTGGTGATAAATCTGAAAATAAAACACTTGGAGTTTATTGGTTATACAAGAGTGATGTTTTAATGTATCATATTTCTTTACCTCATTGTGAAAAATATACAAAGGGCACAATTCTCTCAACTATTGCAAATATATATGACCCTCTTGGTTTATTGTCGCCATGCATAATCCTAGCAAAAATTATTCTGCAGAAATTGTGGTGCGCAAAAATTGGTTGGGACAAGTCTTTACCGTCAAATATTCATTCACTATGGCATAAGCTGCGACCACATTTGGCAATTATAAATGATCTATCAATTCCTAGGCAAATGGTATGTATGAATATCGATGGCGTTGAACTTCATGGATTCTGCGATAGTTCCATAGAAGCTTATGGTGCATGCCTTTACCTTAAAAGTACTAGTACTAATGGTCAAATTAAAATCTCATTAGTCTGCTAAGGCCAAGGTTGCCCCTTTAAAGGTAGTAACATTGCCACGCCTAGAGTTATGTGGAGCATTGATCTTAGCTCAGTTGGTACACAACTTTAGACAATCTGTCAGTTTGAATATCTCAAAAATTTACATTTGGATGGATTCAACTGTTGTCTTGGGTGGGATTTCTCAGTCTCCTCATAATTTACATACTTTTGTTGGTAATCGAGTTTCACAAATCCAGACATTAACTTCTGTTGACGATTGGCGTCATATTAGTTCTAAAAATAATCCTGCAGATATTGTATCCAGAGGTTGTTTTCCAGAAAATTTGATTCAGTGTGAAGTTTGGTGGCAGGGGCCTAGTTGGTTAATTCAAGATTGTTCAAATTGGCCCAAGCCAATAGGTGAAATGACTGTATTGCCTGAACTAAAGAAAGAAGTGAATGCTTGTCGGGTAGTTCCTGAAGTCTTCCCGATGTACAAATTCACAAAATTTTCTCGGCTCAAACGCAGTTTCGCATATCTTTGGCGTTTTTACAATAATTGTAAAATTGAAAAGCGCTCTAGATTTACTGGTCTGCTTTCATCGCATGAATTAAATAGCGCAAAACAACGTTTGCTTATTATTTCTCAGAAAGAATCCATCTCTGATGAATATCCTTTGGTGTTAGAAAACAAACCTTGTAAAGCGCCCTTGAGCTTCCTAAACGCATTTATAGATTCCCAGGGTGTCTTAATGCTGGGGGGTAGATTACAACTATCTAATTTGGATTATGCTAAAAAGCATCCTGCTGTTATTTCATGTAAACATGTGTTTACAAAGCTGCTTTTCTCATTGGAGCATATAGTTTTGCTTCATGCTGATCCTCAGCAGTTGCTGGCGTCCTTAAGGGAGCACTACTGGCCACTTGGAGGTCGCAATTTAGCCAGAAAGGTTGTTCATAAATGCATAACTTGTTTTAGAGTTAAACCCAAGTCCACTGGTCAAATAATGGGTGTATTGCCAAAGGATCGCGTTATACCTACACCGCCTTTTCACACAACAGGGGTTGACTATGCTGGTCCATTCAATTTAAAGACAAAGAATGGTCATGGTACAAAATTACTAAAATGCAATGTATTCTTGTTTGTTTGTTTTTCCACTCGCGCTATACATTTGGAACTAGTTTCTGAATTAACATCTGAAGCTTTTATAGCCACTTTTCGTCGTTTTGTGTCTCGGCGTGGTGAACTAGCCCATGTTTGGTTAGACAATGGTCTCAATTTTGTTGGAGCCAATTCTGAGTTGAAAGAACTTGGAACTTTTTTGCAGAAGCAAGGTACAAATTTAGTTGAAACTGTCGAAAATGAAGGTGTGAACTGCTCAATCCCCAAACTTCGGTGGTATTTGGGAAGCGGGTGTTAAGGCTTGCAAACTTCACATGAAGCGTATTATGGGAAAAACATCTTTAACGTTTGAGAATTTTTACACGTTACTAACCCAAGTTGAAGCCACCTTAAATTCCCGTCCTTTAGTCCCAGTTTCTCCCATAGAGAAAATATATAATAGAGAAATAGTGTCATTTGCGAATGTGGCAAATTTACCAAGCTGAATCCGTAAACAAAGACGGTCTTCTGCGGGCTTGCGCCTTGTCGAACGTTTGCCTTGTGATAGACAGGACCGTACTTCAAAATTTATTTCACATGACGTGAATCTTTTATCGAGTAATAAATGCTAAATATATTACTTGTAATTATTCCTTTTATTAATGATAAAAATGTAACCATTAGTGAGATTTTAACAAAAAGTGTATAGTTTGTTGGCTTAAATCTGAGTTTTCTTGCTATACAAAACTGTCGATAATTCCTCGAAAATAGCTCAGTTTATACATATACAGTGCGTCTCTTTAATGCCCCCCCTCTTAATTTTTTAAACGTTACATTTACAAAATTGAAAGTTGAAATAGAATATAAACATATAGTATTCTAAACAATAGAAATAAAATATGCAACTGTTTTAAGAAGTAAAATAGTAAATCAAAAAAATTACATGTGTATATTTTATTGGATTGGCATCCCATCCTGTATAATTATTGAACAAACCAAGTTCTATGGTAAGATGTAAATATTTTTACACCTATTTACCCTTCTAATCCACTGATATCTTAGCGATCCTTTGGCGAAAGCGCTTTTTTCTTTCGCCATCCCTTTTAAAATACTCCCCTCTACCCTAACCCACTAGTATTTTTAGTGCCCCTTTGGCAAAAGCGCAAATATGTCTTTTGGACCCACTCACCCTTATGCAATATAGGGGAAGGAGGCATTGACACTATATATGACCTTCTTACACCATCTTACCCCTTATACAATGCCCCTAATACACACATACCCCATCAGTGCCTTTCTGACACCTTGACCACACTCAATATACGTCACTGACAAATATATCTACTTCTCCGTGTGTGTATTCACTTCAACACCGGAGTGCATTTAAGATAAATTATATTTTTTACCTACTGTTCTTTCACATATTGATATAATTTAAATTTGGAATTAAACTATTTGTATTTATGCACTAATTGTAAGAAATAGACTACGAAATAATTCCTTATATTTAAAAGTTGGATACATAATTGGCGAAACATGAAATGTCTGTAACACTTTGTAAAGACTATTTTTGTATCGAAATAACAAGCTTCAGAGGTTCGCTATATTCGCCACCCCAACCAAAAATACCATAACATAAAAATGACTGAGATTTTTTCGGCCCGGTTCTGATCGCCGAGTTGCGTCATTGAGTTCAACAACCACTTTTACGAGACGTCCCGAGTGCGCATGCCTCGAGAGGACCGTCGTTTAAAAATCTGACTGGCGCCCAATGCATACAAGCGCACTTTTTCGCCCGTACATTGGACGGATTCAGCGGTCTCGCGAATACGTCAGCAGCCGAACTCTGTAACAAAAAAAGCGACGATGATCGCTTTCCACCAAAGAAAATAAAACGGTATGAGAAAAGACAGAACAGTTTATTTCCGTTGCAACACTGTTTATTGACAAAACAGCTAACCTCTTTACCGACTGAGAAGACTTGGCGCGGGAAACCCATTCATAAATTTTTAAAAATTTCTGAATGCGATTCCCGCGCCAAGTTTTCACAATCGGTAAAGAGGTTAGCTGTTTTGTCAATAAACAGTGTTGCAACGGAAATACACTGTTCCGTCTTTTCTCATACCGTTTTATTTTCTTTGGTGGAAAGCGATCATCGTCGCTTTTTTTGTTATAGAGTTCGGCTGGTGATGGTCTAAATATATGTTGTCTATGGTTTCTCCTGATCCTAGTGATTATGATATCCGTACACCAGCTCACTTTTTGATCGGCAGAAGATTAACCGCATTACCAGATGTGAATGTCAGTGATGTACCTGACAATCGTCTTTCTAAATTTCAACACATTCAGAAATAATATCAACATTTTTGGTCACGTTGGTCAAAGGAGTATGTGATTCTAATTCAACAACGCCTGAAATGGAAATACCCACAAAGAAATCTTCAAGTTGGTGAGCTCGTCCTTATTCGTAATGATAACTTACCTCCTCTACATTGGAAGATTGGACGAGTTAAGGAGCTTCACTCTGGACTCGACAAACAGTGCCGTGTTGTTTCTATTCAAACGAGTCATAGTGTGTTTAAAAGACCTATCTCAAAGCTTTGCCCTTTTCCAATTGAGGACAATGCGTAAACTAAATGACGTTACTAGTGTTTTTTGCGCTATTATCAATTAGTATAATTATCATAATGTATTTTACATGTACCCTTTGTACATATAGGAATAATCATCTTTGCAAAGGTTTTGTGTTGAAAGTAGCCCTTTCAAGGTGGGGGGTATATGTTATATACTGTTAGTAAATTTGATCTGTTTATGAAATTATTTGTCTTCACTGTTTTGTCGAAAAACATTGAACGTGCTATTTAACATAAGGACATTGTGCTGTCAAGCCCTAAAGGGTGACTATGGAAACTATACTCAGATGGCTTTGGTCATGGTTACGGTTGACATTTAAACAATGGGTTACACTTCATTTGTCAACCGATTGGTTGACAAATGATGTTTAACCCATTGTTTAAATGTCAACCGTAACCATGACCAAAGCCATCTGAAAACGTCTTATGTTTTTATTGTGGTTCACGATACACTTACAACGGTATGCTACGTTGTGACGTCACTTCGAGAAAAAATCTTAAATTGACTAGACGCTTGCACCCCTTGTACTTAAGAACAGGTCAGTTTATTGTTGGGTACTGTGTTGAGTTGACGTTTATTAAAATATCATTGTCATATTTCATTTGCTCAGGTAAGCGCCTAGTCAATTTAAGATTTTTTCTCGAAGTGACGTCCCAACGTAGCATACCGTTGTAAGTGTATCGTGTTGTGGTTGTTATCAAAAAATCATTGATATGTCAAAAAGGTTGTAATAAATAAAGCTACAATTTTGTTGGAAATTGGTTGTTTGTGTTAGATTCCTGTATTTTAATTACACTAAAATCGAGATAGATGGCGACACCCGTAATGTTTCTATATTTAATGTTGGATAGTCTGATTATTATATAGTTAAGTTGGTAGTAATGATTTGAAATATTGGTTGTGAAGTGAAGTTTTTGTTTCGGTAAATAATAATGTAGTAGTAAAAATTAAGAAGTGAAAAAAATAGATTGAAAAGTTCAAGGAGTTTCCCGAGTTTTATTCATACAACATCAGGTTATGGGCCCAGATATGGGAAAAGTTATGGAAAGCAGTGAAGCATAATCCGAAGAGTGAAGTCAGAGAAAATTTGTTGACCAGAGAAAATTTGCCGGTCATGGTATTTCGATAAAGATAGCAAAATAAATCAGATAGTAAATTAGAGTGAGAAGTAAGGAGCAATTATTTAGATAGAGATAGCAAAATAAGCAGATAGTAAATTAGAGTGAGAAGTAAGAAGGAACTGTCAAAAATATGGTAATTATTTAGATTACCGTAAACAGCGAATTTTTTCATGAAATTTTGCACAGACCCTAATTTTGGGTCGTAGAACACGAATCCGAAGTCAGTTGTTGGCGGTCTCGTATGGTTTTTCCAAAAAAAAATTTTTTTTGCAAAACTTTTAGGTTAACTTTTAGGTTACCTTTTTTATATAGATTCCTTTAAGTTTCAACAGTTTCACTTAAACATATCTGTAAACTTATAATTTTTATTTTATTTCGTCACACAAAACACCACATTTAGGTAAAAATAACTAAGAAAATTGCTTTTTCCTATAGAAAATTCCATTTTATCGCTACTAGATGTCATTATTTTTCCAGCTGTCAATTTTCCGGCGTTCCCACGTTTACTTATTTTTCATGGAAAAATTGTAAATTAGGAATAATAAAAAAGCTAACCATAACAAACTAAATTCACTATTCTGTCCAACTTAGTCGACAATATTTTTTAATTTTAACCTAAATCAGATGTAACCAAAATCCTATTTATCAGCAATCCAACACCTGCATAATATGCTGATGCATGCAACCATATCTAAACAAACAGGTGTATACCCAACCCAAGCAAACCTGAGCAAAAAGGTGGTCAGGCTTGCTCAGTTTTCATTGATATAGATATATATATATATATATATATATATATATATATATATATATATATATATATATATATATATATATATATATATATATATATATATGTATCTATATCAATGAAAACTGAGCAAACCTGACCACCTTTTTGCTCACCCAACCTGAGCCCGGCTGATTGGCTTCTTGACGTTTGACCCGATTAATTTTTTGCTCGGATCCCTCTTCGCTTGCGAGGAAAGAGACTGGTCAGGGCCCCTAACCAGGTGCTAACCCTGTTCCGACCTTAGGGTGCCCTCCGATCCACCGTTCTGGACAACAAACAAAACATAATTTACAATTTTTCGTGTCTAGGTACCTTAACCTAAAAATTATGTTTTGTTTGTGTCCAGAACGGTGGATCGGAGGGCACCCTAAGGTCGGAACAGGGTTAGCACCTGGTTAGGGGCCCTGACCAGTCTCTTTCCTCGCAAGCGAAGAGGGATCCGAGCAAAAATTAATCGGGTCAAACGTCAAGAAGCTAATCAGCCGAAATTCCGGGGTCCCTGTAGACGCGAGTAAATAAAATGCTATCTGTCTTATTTTACTCTGATATTGCCATCTCTTTTTTTGGATTTATTTATGGCCGGAAATTGTTAAAATTTGTAAGAAAAATGCTTTGTAAACGTGGCAACGCCGGAAAATTGACAGCTGGAAAAATAATGACATCTAGTAGCGATAAAATGGAATTTTCTATAGGAAAAAGCAATTTTCTTAGCTATTTTAGCCTAAATGTGGTGTTTTGTGTGACGAAATAAAATAAAAATTATAAGTTTAGAGATATGTTTAAGTGAAAGTGTTGAAACTTAAAGGAATCTATATAAAAAAGGTAACCTAAAAGTTAACCTAAAATTTTTGCAAAAAAAATTTTTTTTTGGAAAAACCATACGAGACCGCCAACAACTGACTTCGGATTCGTGTTCTACGACCCAAAATTAGGGTCTGTGCAAAATTTCATGAAAAAATTCGCTGTTTACGGTAATCTAAATAATTACCAAAAATATTATTTGATAATATAATGGAGAAGAAACTACTAGGTATAGAACCATTAAATGGGAATAATTATCACACATGGAAATTTAGGATTGAGTTGAAATTAGCAGAACATGAAGTATTAACTTATGTACAGAATGAGGTGTCAGTTCAAGAAGATGCGGCTAAGAAGAAGGATAACAAGGCTAAATCTCTCTTAGTGCAATGCATAGAAGATTCAGAAATAGAGAGTTTGAGAGAATGTAAGACTGCTTACCAAATGTGGAAAGTGCTGAAAGATAAATATGAAAAGAGAGGATTACCAGGGCAGCTTTATTTAAAAAGAAAATTGTTGGAGATGAAACTTAAAGAAAATGAATGTCCAGTAAAATCAGCAAATGTAGAAATGAAAGACAAGGACTTAGTGTGTAATTTTCTATTAAGCTTACCAAGTTCATATGATACCTTTATAACTGTCATAGAAAATTTGACAGATGTAACCTATGAAATCGTAAAAAATAAATTCCTGGCAGAAAATGAAAAACGAGAAATAAATTTAAAAGGTATAAAAGATGATAAAAATGCTACTCCAACAGCCTTTATGTTACATGGTAGTTGTTTTAAATGTGGAAAAGTGGGTCACTACATAAGGGATTGTCCAGAAAAAGAAGGTCAAGGAAGTCGAGAAGCATTTCAAGGAGGATATGGAAATGGCAACTACAAAGGTTCATCTCAAGGATATGGAAATGGCAACTACAGAGGTTCATTTCAAGGAGGAAATGGAAGTGGCAGATACAGAGGTTCATTCCAAGGAAGCCAAGGTGAATCATCCAGAGGTCACCGAGGGGGTTTTATCAGAGGTAATAGAGGTTTTAGAGGACAGAACAGAGGGTACCAAGGTAGGGGTAGATTTCATAATTTTTATCGTAGTAATCATGTTGAAAACGTTCAATCTGCTACTCAGTATTTGCAAAATAACAGTTTATATAGTGAAAATATTTCAAATGATTGCAACAGCGATAAAAATATATGTTTTATGAATGAAAGAAATGTTCAAGGAACTAGTAAGCAAACAGATTATAATGATTTAAAATTTTATGTAGATTCAGGATGCACAGATCACATGGTCAATAAGAAAGAATATTTTTCAAATTTACTTATGCTAGAAAATCCGATTAAAATTGCAGTAGCTAAAGATTCAAGTTTCTTGTTGGCTGTGGGGGTCGGAAATATTGAAGTATATAGTAATGTCAATAATAAAAGGATAAAGTGTACAATTAAAAATGTTTTCTATATACCAAATTTAAGGAAAAACCTACTTTCTTTCAAAAAAAAAAAAAAAATTGGAAATGTCAAATGTCAAAGTTTTATTTGAAAAAGGTCAAGTTAAGTTAATAGATAGTGAGAATGAAATTATAGGAATAGGTTTTTATTTGAAAAAGGTCAAGTAAAGTTAATCGATAGTGAGAATGAAATTATAGGAATAGGCCAAGGAGGTAATTTGTATGAAATTTTGTTTAAGTTCTCTTCACCTGAATGCCACAATGTTGAAAATTATGATAGTGAATATATGAGGTACACGTATTTCTTTTGGCACACGGTCTAGTACACGTATTTTTTTTGGCACACGGTCTAGATGGGGAGTACGTTTCGAAAGGAATTATTAGGTTAGGTTAGGTCATTGATAGTTTATTAGGTTATGTCGCGAGAAGGGAATAATTATTGATAGTTATGAAATATAGGTAGTTATTATAGTTGAGAAAAGCGGTAAAGCTTAAATAGTGGTGAAAAGCAAGCGGTAAAGCTTAAATAGTGGTGAAAAGCGGTAAAGCTTAGATATTTTGAAAAGCGGTAAAGCTTAAATAGTTGTGAAAAGCGGTAAAGCTTAAATATTGAGAAAAGCGGTAAAGCTTAGATATTTTGAAAAGCGGTAAAGCTTAAATAGTTGTGAAAAGCGGTAAAGCTTAAATATTGAGAAAAGCGGTAAAGCTTAAATATTGTGAAAAGCGGTAAATAGTTAAATATTGTGAAAAGCGGTAAATAATTAAATATTGAGAAAAGCGGTAAAGCTTAGATATTGTGAAAAGCGGTAAAGCTGAAATATTGTAAAAAGTGGTACAGTTTAAATATGGTGAAAAGCGGTAAAGTTTAAATATTATGAAAAGCGGTGAAGCTTAAATAAGGAGTAGAGGAAAAACAAAAGATTATTTTTTAGGTTTAGGTTAGTTCAGGTGAATGATGAAATAGAAACAGGTGAGAATGAAAAAGAAAATATATAGGTAAAAAGTAAGAAAGTAAATATTTAAATAATGATAGGGAAAACAATTCGGACGAAGAAAGTGAAAGTGAATATATTTAAATAATAATAAGGAAAGAGTAAGACTTGGAGAAAATAAGCGGAGTATTAAAACTCCAGTTAAATATGATGATTTTGAGATTTATATGATGTTGAATGCGATGACTTTTGTGGAAGATATTATAAATAAAAAATTTAATGAAATAAAAAATAGGTCGGAATGTAAGTTATGGTTAAATCCCGTAGATAGGGAACTAAATTCAATTTATGAAAATAAAACTCTGAGAAACTGTAGAAATGCCTAAAGATGATAAAAAGCTAAATTCAGTTTATGAAAATAAAACTTGGGAAACGGTAAAAATGCCTAAAATTGATAAAATAATTGACACGAAATGGGTTTTCTCTTACAAAAATTTGGAAGAAATAGAAAATGATAGGTATAAAGCCAGACTGGTGATTAGAGTTTTTTTTTACAAGATAAAAATGTAGATAGTAGGTGTTGGAACGATGAAATAAATTCATATCTATTGGCTATAGGTTTTGAAAGATCTGATAGTGGCTATTGTTTATATTATATGAATGAATCCTGTAATGTGGCTTATTTGTTGATTTACGTGGACGACATTATAATCTATGGTCCAGATATAAATTTAATAAACAAAATAAAATTAAAGTTAATGAAAAATTTTAAAATGGTAGACAAAGGTGAATTAAAAAATTTTCTGGGATTAGAAATAAGTTATGACAGAGATAAAGGAATCCTAAAAGTAAGCCAAGAAAGGTACATTAAAAATTTGTTAAAACGATTTAAAATGGAAGAATGTAAAATTTCAGCTATTCCTATTGAGCCAAAATTAAGTATTAACATTTGCAAAAATCCTGATGAGTTAACAAAGAAGCCATATCGGGAATTGGTAGGATGTCTTATGTACCTTATGCTAGGTACTAGGCCCGATATTTGCTATGCGTTAAACTATTTTAGTAGATTTCAGGACAAAGCGTCTGATACAACGTGGAATTATTTAAAAGTAGTACTGATATATTTGAAGGGTACACAACAGTTAGGGTTAGAATTCAAAAGAGAAAAAAAAAAGACTTAAATTTGTCTTGCTTTGTTGACGCGGATTGGGCCGGAGATGTTCATGACCGTAAATCTGTCTCAGGGTTTGTATTTAAATTATTTAATAATACTCTAATGTGGGCAACACGAAAACAGCAATGTGTTTCTTTGGCTAGCACAGAGGCAGAGTTAGTAGCACTTTGTAGTGCTGTATCAGAGAGTTTTTGGCTAATAAAACTTGTTAAACACTTTAAATTAAATGTTGAACCAATGTTGATATATGAAGATAATCAAGGATGTATGGCTATTTTAAACAATCCTGCTAACAACCGTAGAGTCAAACATATTGATCTAAAATATAATTTTGTTTCAGAACACATAAATAATAATGTTTTTAAACTACAATATATTTCTACTAAGGAGCAGTTGGCAGACTTGTTTACAAAGGGCCTGAAGGCTGTTTTATACAATAAATTTAGATGTCTTTTGGATGTTAAGGTTTTGAACGATTTTAGTGAGGGGGGGTGTTAGATTCCTGTATTTTAATTACACTAAAATCGAGATAGATGGCGACACCCGTAATGTTTCTATATTTAATGTTGGATAGTCTGATTATTATATAGTTAAGTTGGTAGTAATGATTTGAAATAAGATAGGAGGCTCTGTGGTTGTGAAGTGAAGTTTTTGTTTCGGTAAATAATAATGTAGTAGTAAAAATTAAGAAGTGAAAAAAATAGATTGAAAAGTTCAAGGAGTTTCCCGAGTTTTATTCATACAACATCAGTTTGGAATACAAAAAAGTGCACAGCAATCAACTGAAAGCTCACGGAAGTTCTCTGACAATTAGCTTTAAACAAATTTATAGTTGAAAAAACTCTCTCAACATTAGCACCAAGAGGTGGCGCTAGAAAATTTGCGTACAAACGAAAAAACGGTATTTTACAGAGCTAAAACTGGAGAACGGTAGATGACCCTCTAATGCGGTAGAAATACCGCTTTAGCGGTAGTTCTGGCAACGCTGGCGGACTTCCGTAAAAAGTTAAACCAGACGAACTTTTTGCGGAATAAAAGCGTAACGTCAAAAATTGTGAGATGGCCGCCCAGCGACCAATAGAATCGCCTATTCTGTTGCGCCTCCGTCCTTAATTCCGCACATGGGACGTCGGCTTTAGAGCGCTGAAGGCAGGTGCTCCTATGCTAGGGTTTTATTCTACCAGTATCTATCTAAAGAGAAATAAAATTACCACTCAGACTTTTTCTTAGAAAGAAAAGTTAAAAATCTTAAAATAGAAAACTACATAATTCCCATCGAAAAAGTATCGATATTATTCAATATTTAGAGTATCGATATTTTTCAAACCGATACTTTATTGTATCGATACTTTATGATACGATCCGGATCGATACAGAGTATCGATACTTTCGGCTTATCGGAACATCCCTATACGGTTTCCGATAACGAAAAAAGCGATGGCATAAACGGCATCGAATGAGAATAAACCGAATTGGTCGATATTGCTTTGACTATCGAGAATCGAAAGCGTTACGACAGCTGTCGTATCAAGTGAATGGGAAGGCCAAAGTACGAAACTCGACTCGATCGTCGAGTTGACAATGTCTCTTTATTTAATACATGGGGTTAACAAAAGAGGATGATAGAACTCGATGATCGAAAAGAGTTTCGTACTCCCTGGGGCAGATGACTCTTAGGCACCTCTTAGGCGTTCGATGTGACCCTATCGAGGAAGGAAAAAGATGACAGTGGATTAGCGTTCGGCGTTGGTCGCTCGGAGGCATTGGAGGACCGTTGTTTTCTTTGGAGAATTTTGACCTAGCATTTCGATAAATTTCATTCCAATATGGCTGCCCCAAAGAAAATAAAAGGGTATGAGGCTGCCCTTGCAGTTATGTGAGCTGCTCTGACATAGTGAGCTGTTGTGATGGTGTTTTTATGTTTTTTTTTTCAACGAGATTTTTGAATAAAGGTTGTATTATGTTAGTTTATGACAGAAAGAAAAATAAATACTAATCCTTTATATATTCCGTGAGTATTTTTCTGATTAAATATGGAAAATCGGCAGAAATGTAGCGATGGGAGCACTCAAGTACAAGAATCGGATAGTATCCGATTCCTAAAAGAATCGGTAGTACTCGAGTACCGGTTTCAGAATCGAATATTGAGTATTCCACGCTGCGGCCACGAACTGCGATCTTTTTCGCTGAGCAGCGCCCCGAGTGCCAACTGAAATACTCCATGTCGAACCGATCCGTCGAAGTGTCCGAACGGATGATTCAAGCTTTAAAAGTGATATTGGGATCGGGAATTGGTTTCGGTGTTTTTATGAGTACGGGAATTTCAGAGACCAGGTCGAGTAACGAGTATTTTTATTTTAAAATAGTCTTGTGGTTGATTTGTTAATTTTTTTTAGTGATTTGATTACCGCTTAGCAATAAAATTATTAACACGATATTAATATTAAAGGTGAGTTTATGTATTATAAACTAAATTTTACAGAATAAGTATAATTTGTAGTAAACAGTAAACGATTAATACTTATAAAGAGACCGATATACCGCTAGCGAGTCCCACAAAGTTATTAACAAATGGAACTGTTTTATCTCTAACAAAAAAAACCTCCTGTTTATTGTTTAGTTTATAAAATGTTCTTTTTGTCAGAAAGTGCTTTTGGGATTAACAAAAGATTACATACAAGTTCATACAACATACCGAATAGTTAAGAAATATCAAACATATTTTTTCATAACACTGCCCCGGTTTTCGGTATTAATTTCACTTTAATGTACGAAAATGTTTAAGTATCTTTGATATACCAGACATTATACCTTAATAATCTTAATATCAATGGTTTTCAAGATAGGTATAAGATTTAAATATTGTAGACTTTTAGGAAGCCATAAAATCTGAACTCTTAAGTTTGAATAAAATGGTTTACACTTTTTTTTTGTGTTCTTAAATATTTCCAAGGGAAAAGGGTTGAAAGCATAAAAATTGATCCTTAGTTATATTCTTATTTTACTAAATAAATCGGTTCGCTGTTCAATTCAATCTAGCAATGAACAATCGAAATTAACACGTTTCACGTTTCCAACTGATTGTGTACTCGGTACTCAGTACTCAATAAAGCAATCGATTCCAAATTGTACTCGATTCCAAAGTATCCGATTCTTGCAAATACCCGATTCTGAACATCACTACAGAAATGTATACTGACTGAACTGACTCGCAACAACGAAGTGAAATTTACAGTGTTCTTAACAGACTACGAGATTTCAAAGCTCGAAAATACAGAATCAATACTAAAGCAAAGAAATCATTTTGGATTTGGAACAAGGTTTTTTGAATTTGAATTTAATCAACATCAAGGAAACATATATAACCTCTTTTAATTTTGACAGCCAACCGATTGGCTAATCGTCGAGCAAACGGATTAATCGGTGATCAAAAAATCTTTCATTTGTCGTCTATCCAGTATGCTCCGAGAGGGACCCGCCGAACTAGTGATGTAAGGATATGTATCCAAAAATCCGTTGGATACGGATATTAAAAGAATCCGGATTATCCGTAACCGGCCGAGAACTTGAATACTGATTCGGAATCAAAATAAATTCGCATCGGCTGGTTACTAATGCAAAGTGCAAAGAGAAAACGGAATCGACTGTAAGCGAACAACACGGTCTGCGATTTGGCATATTTAATCTTATGCTTTCTCTTTCAAATGACCTTTCCTAAAAAAAAAAGATAGCATAGTTATCGGGGTAACGGGTGTCATATAGGATGAGACCCATTGGTTAAACTAGGCCCGCCTCATCCGAACCGAATTCAAACGAGAACGAACGACGGTGCCTTCCTATCCCTAACCTTCGACTTCGGATGATATGATCAGTGTTGTCAGAACTTTTTTTATTTGGTACTAGCTTATGATTGAAAAAGTACTAAATTTAATGAAAATGTACTAGATCTAAAACAGACGAGGCATGTGCGTCTAATGCACTGGCAAGAGGAGGTCTCAAAAACAAAATATTTGAAATATCTGTATTAGGTATAAAAACATAAAATATGTAAATATTTCTAGTTTTAAAATTGAAACAGTATTTCCAAACTCTTAAAAAAGATTTAATTCTAATCGACAGAAAAATAAATTATAAGAAATACGACAAATGTAAAATATATATCCCTTAAAAGTCGAATACTATTTCGTACTAGATTCGGACCTAAGTGTACTAGCGTACTAGATTTCTTAAAGAAGTACTAGATCTAGTTCAATTGTACTAGACTGGCAACACTGGATGATACCGCATCGACCTACCTAGCCATGCATGTATCCGGATAGAAAATGGTTTAGTGTTGGGACGGGGCCGTCGCAAATTATACATTTGCTACGCAATTTACGACGGTCGCAAATGTAATTTGCGACATGGTCATAATTTTATAATTTGTGACATTTGCTACATATCCACATTTTCCGTTATAATATAATTTTTCATTATAGAAAACAAAGCCAGAAAGAGCAGTACCTATTTAGGTAAACTTAAGAAGATGATTAAAATACAACATACAATTCATTTCGACAAGAACAGGGAATTCCAACCTCAAATTTTATATGTCAGATGTAAAAACAAGAAGGAACTGAGCCAATGAGAATTTTGCTACATAGCGAAGTGACTTTTGCGACATTTCTGTATTTGCGACGTCGTAAATGTAACAAACTTAGCAAAATCAATTCGTGCTACACTTACCCAACCCTGGTTGTGACTAAGGCTGTGTACCGTTGTCAAACCTGGTTAACCGCATCGGTTTCTTCGGTGACATTAATGACAGATATTGCGTTTCCAATCTGTCAACTTTTCAGATTACCGATACTTACGGGACACAAAACCGTAACCGAAGTTGACAACGGTACACGCCCTAAGGTTGTGACCTGATGAACCTGAAGCTAGCGGCCAGCGGCCAGCGGCTGGCTGTCGAAAACTTTGATGCGGAGGGTACCTTCCCGGTATTGGAAATCAAATAATTAAATACATACCATGAGCCAATCATGCACTTTAATGGCAAATTTTGTATCTGCACTTGGTGAGGAGGTTCGAAATTTTCCAAATAACCAAAATTACTAGAAAAATCAAAACAGTAGCGACTACAGGGCTCACCCAAAAAATTCTAAATTAAAGCTTCTTAAAAATACAAGCATATTTTAGTTCACATTTATACTTGGTGGAGAGATTTAGAATAATGCAAAAAATAACATACATAAAGGATTTGACAAAAATCAGAGGCTACGGGGTCGTTTCAAAAGTTTAAAATTTTCGTTATTTTATTAAATATAGCAGCATATTTTAGTTCACGTTTATACTTGGTGGGGAGATTTAGAATAACGCAAAAAATAACATACATAAAGGATTTGACAAAAATCAGAGGATACGGGGTCGTTTCATAAGTTTAAAATTTTCGTCATTTTATTAAATAGGTATAGCAGCATATTTTAGTTCACATTTATGCTTGGTGGGTAGATTTAGAATAAGGCAAAAAATAACATACAGACAGGATTTGACAAAAATCGGAGGCTACGGGGTCGTTTCAAAAGTTTAAAGTTTTCGTTATTTTATTAAATATAGCAGCATATTTTAGTTCACGTTTATACTTGGTGGAGAGATTTAGAATAACGCAAGAAATAACATACATAAAGGATTTGACAAAAATCAGAGGCTACGGGGTCGTTTCAAAAGTTTAAAGTTTTCGTTATTTTATTAAATATAGTAGCATATTTTAGTTCATGTTTATACTTGGTGGAGAGATTTAGAATAACGCAAAAAATAACATACATAAAGGATTTGACAAAAATCAGAGGCTACGGGGTTGTTTCAAAAGTTTAAAGTTTTCGTTATTTTATTAAATATAGCAGCATATTTTAGTTCACGTTTATACTTGGTGGAGAGATTTAGAATAACGCAAAAAATAACATACAGACAGGATTTGACAAAAATCGGAGGCTACGGGGTCGTTTCAAAAGTTTAAAGTTTTCGTTATTTTATTAAATATAGCAGCATATTTTAGTTCACGTTTATACTTGGTGGAGAGATTTAGAATAACGCAAGAAATAACATACATAAAGGATTTGACAAAAATCAGAGGCTACGGGGTCGTTTCAAAAGTTTAAAGTTTTCGTTATTTTATTAAATATAGCAGCATATTTTAGTTCACGTTTATACTTGGTGGGGAGATTTAGAATAACGCAAAAAATAACATACATAAAGGATTTGACAAAAATCAGAGGCTACGGGGTTGTTTCAAAAGTTTAAAGTTTTCGTTATTTTATTAAATATAGCAGCATATTTCAGTTCACGTTTATACTTGGTGGAGAGATTTAGAATAACGCAAAAAATAACATACATAAAGGATTTGACAAAAATCGGAGGATACGGGGTCGTTTCAAAAGTTTAAAGTTTTCGTTATTTTATTAAATATAGCAGCATATTTTAGTTCACGTTTATACTTGGTGGAGAGATTTGGAATAACGCAAGAAATAACATACATAAAGGATTTGACAAAAATCAGAGGCTACGGGGTCGTTTCAAAAGTTTAAAGTTTTCGTTATTTTATTAAATATAGCAGCATATTTTAGTTCACGTTTATACTTGGTGGGGAGATTTAGAATAGCGCAAAAAATAACATACATAAAGGATTTGACAAAAATCAGAGGCTACGGGGTCGTTTCATAAGTTTAAAATTTTCGTCATTTTATTAAATATAGCAGCAAATTTTAGTTCACATTTATGCTTGGTGGGTAGATTTAGAATAAGGCAAAAAATAACATACAGACAGGATTTGACAAAAATCGGAGGCTACGGGGTCGTTTCAAAAGTTTAAAGTTTTCGTCATTTTATTAAATATAGCAGCATATTTTAGTTCACATTTATGCTTGGTGGGTAGATTTAGAATAAGGCAAAAAATAACATACAGACAGGATTTGACAAAAATCGGAGGCTACGGGGTCGTTTCAAAAGTTTAAAGTTTTCGTTATTTTATTAAATATAGCAGCATATTTTAGTTCATGTTTATACTTGGTGGAGAGATTTAGAATAACGCAAAAAATAACATACATAAAGGATTTGACAAAAATCAGAGGCTACGGGGTTGTTTCAAAAGTTTAAAGTTTTCGTTATTTTATTAAATATAGCAGCATATTTTAGTTCACGTTTATACTTGGTGGAGAGATTTAGAATTACGCAAAAAATAACATACAGACAGGATTTGACAAAAATCGGAGGCTACGGGGTCGTTTCAAAAGTTTAAAGTTTTCGTTATTTTATTAAATATAGCAGCATATTTTAGTTCACGTTTATACTTGGTGGAGAGATTTAGAATAACGCAAGAAATAACATACATAAAGGATTTGACAAAAATCAGAGGCTACGGGGTCGTTTCAAAAGTTTAAAGTTTTCGTTATTTTATTAAATATAGCAGCATATTTTAGTTCACGTTTATACTTGGTGGGGAGATTTAGAATAACGCAAAAAATAACATACATAAAGGATTTGACAAAAATCAGAGGCTACGGGGTTGTTTCAAAAGTTTAAAGTTTTCGTTATTTTATTAAATATAGCAGCATATTTTAGTTCACGTTTATACTTGGTGGAGAGATTTAGAATAACGCAAAAAATAACATACATAAAGGATTTGACAAAAATCGGAGGCTACGGGGTCGTTTCGAAAGTTTAAAGTTTTCGTTATTTTATTAAATATAGCAGCATATTTTAGTTCACGTTTATACTTGGTGGAGAGATTTGGAATAACGCAAGAAATAACATACATAAAGGATTTGACAAAAATCAGAGGCTACGGGGTCGTTTCAAAAGTTTAAAGTTTTCGTTATTTTATTAAATATAGCAGCATATTTTAGTTCACGTTTATACTTGGTAAGGAGATTTAGAATAACGCAAAAAATAACATACATAAAGGATTTGACAAAAATCAGAGGCTACGGGGTCGTTTCATAAGTTTAAAATTTTCGTCATTTTATTAAATATAGCAGCAAATTTTAGTTCACATTTATGCTTGGTGGGTAGATTTAGAATAAGGCAAAAAATAACATACAGACAGGATTTGACAAAAATCGGAGGCTACGGGGTCGTTTCAAAAGTTTAAAGTTTTCGTCATTTTATTAAATATAGCAGCATATTTTAGTTCACATTTATACTTGGTGGGTAGATTTAGAATTAGGTAAAAAATAACATTCATAAAGGATTTGACAAAAATCAGAGGCTTAAATAGTTTAAAATTTGTGCAAAAGAGAAAGAGGTAGATAGCATACTAGGCAGACGAGTTGGTAAAATCGTGTTCATTTAAAGTTGCACTCAGGGATGGCAATTACAGTATATAATTTCAAAAGCGAAGCTGAAAGCAAATATTAATCTTGGGCCTGTAACAATGCCTTTAGTGTCGCGCAATATTCTAAAGTTGATAAAAATTCGAAGGGGGGATTAAAGATGGTACTAATTTTTCTTGTCTCTGTTTTTGTCTTGTGAATAATATTCGTTTCAAAAATAACTTGTCTAAGATTGTTTCGGTTTGTGCCGTGAACAATTTCTTTTGAATTTAACAACCACAAGGCAATTCCTTTGCGGAAATTATTCATATCGTCTTCTGAAAATAAATAAAACGAGCTGGTGCAGATTGTATATGCCCAAGCGCATACATGCACACCGCAATTACCTGATGAAGTTTCAGAGGACGACTGAAGGGGAACATCCGAAGGAATTGCTAATTGCCATGTTTGCCATCGAGTTATTTTTTGGACCCGAGCCGTTCTGTAGCTTTCTATGAAGCTACATAAATTGGGAATTAACTGAGTTGGTGGCATCCCCTGCAAAGAATCTAAATATAAAAATAACCTATGGGGAAATATAGTAACCAACAATGTCCAGTGATTATTTAGGTAAACCGGCATTATCCAGATGTCTTGGGACCAGATGTCTTCAACTTCAACCCATTTTTTCTGCCCTGTTGATATACAACCTTCCATAATTTTTTGAGTAAAGAACGATTCAAATACTTGTACTTTTAAGTTACTTATTTCTGCCGTATCTTGTAAAATTAATAAGAACGCATTGATTATATTGTCATCCAGCCACTGGCAAGGGAACAACGTTTGCAAGGATTCCTCAGATAAAAGTATTCCCCCGATAGATTTTCTAAGTGGTGTTTTTGGGAATTCATCTGGATATTTATGCACAGTGTTGAAAACAGACTTACTGGCATCGAAATTGTCAATATGTTCAACCACAGACCCATTGACATCTTCATCGATAACGGAAGCAATTACTGGTTTTTTTAGCTCTTTTTCCTTTGGAGTATTAAAATAAAACCTTCGCTTTTTCCTCAACCAGAATTCTTCAGCTTAATCCGGATTTGCTCTTTTATTTCTTTTTTGCCTTTCTGTTCTTAAAGTATACTTACGTTCCAGTAAACGTGGCAATAAATATTTTGACATTTGTTGAACAAATCTGGGTGCTGTAAAATGAATTTTACCCCGAAATACATCTTTTTTAACTATTTTGAACCAGTTCTCCACACTACTGTTAGTGTCTCTTAGCAAGTTATATTTCGTCAACAAAACCGCAGACCACAGTGGAAAAAATGGCAAAATATACTCTAATAAATACAGAAGGAAAGGCATGTTAAATAAATTATTGTCCTCGACGTCGTCAGTATCAATGGACTTAGTTTCTTGATCATAAATTTTCTTGAAAAATGCATGAAAAGGTGACCCATGGCGCAAATTACTAAAATCTTCATTTATGTAGTCTTCAAAATCAGAATGATCCTTCGCGGATTCGTTACTAACAAAGTCGTCAATAATTGTGTCACTTATATTGCTTAAACTGGTTTCCAACTGTTTACATTTCGTCTTAAATCCAAAAATTTTAACAATATCAGAGAAAGTTCGTCTGGCTGATACTAAGTTGTCACAGTGAATTAGTTTTGTAATGGCATTACCTGCAATTTTTTGATTGTTTTTGTCTGACATATATTTTGCTGCATTTTTTAGCACAGTTCGTAACAAATGAGCGGAACAAACATGAATTACTGTAAATTTTAACGGATCTTCTGTAGAAAAGCTCATATATCGAAAAACAAGATTTAAATATGCCCCTAACGACATGTCATTGAATGTCTTAATACTGGATATTATTAAGGCTAAACTAAAGTCTGTTTCAATTTTATTGATTATTAGATTTCGGCTACTCATTCGTTTTAGAGCAAAATTGAAAACAGACAGAAATAAAGAAATGTAAGGGATATTGTGGGAACTGGATATAAACTCAGCAATCGGAAGGGGAGGATAATCTGAATTACCTGGAAGAATAAGAGCGTAATAGTAAATCTGTTTTGATATCCAAGATGGACGACTGATTAAAGAACCAGTTGAATCCAAGTTGCAAAAAACCGGTTGTCTTAGAGATAATAGGTATGAGATTTGCTGTTCAGTAAAAAGAATTACGTAGAACGGATCTAAGCCATGCCCTTGTATATATCCCTTATATACCTTTCCGTCCCAAGATTCTTTCAATTTTTCTTTCAGTTTCATCATAAAAACTGTAGGATCCTTGTCTAAATCCTCGTCTGTGTTGTTTTCGCTGGACATTTTGTGCAGCAACATGGAACTTGGCGCATTATTTCTATTACCAGACTTTAAAATACTTTCAGGAACCTCTCCAAGTTTGGCATATTTAATGTTGGTTGGGCTTTGTCCAATTAAAGACTTTTTGTATTCTGCTCTGTCATTGCCTCTAATAAATCTGCGGTGTACTTCTGCGTTGCCGTGATTTATTTCCTTATTTTGTATTACATTTATTTCTAAGTCACTGTATGGGTAGATTAAAAAAGAGGTTTCAAACCGAAATGTAGCGCATGATGACTGTTTGCAGCTTGCAACAGCATAAAACTTTCCCATCTGTACATAGCATTTATGCCACTTAAAAATTAAAACACAGTAGGGGTAGTACATACTAAAAATTTTATTAAATTCATCTGACCAGCCTCTTGCTAGACGAATATTGGTATCCATTACAAATTTGTTCCAAAATGCCGCTGGAACTTTTATATGTTTTCCTTTATGTAAAGTCCTATCGCTGTAGGAAGTAGATTGCAAAACATTAGGATTTATTTCTAATTTATTACTGTCGTGTAACAGACTATCATTAAAAAATATTTCTGTTACACTCTCAGAGTTGTGTTCATTTGGATTAATAGGAGAATTGTCTGGGCTATTTAATGCAAAATTGGATGCTGACTTTGCAAAAGTGGTTTCTTCTAAAGAAATATTATTTTCGTCGGTATCGATAGGCGTGAACTTACATAATTTGTCGTTAATAAGTGTATTGTCATCGGTTGTCAAACTTTTTGACAGATCTAAATTACCGGCATTATCAAACTCAGGATTACTTTGGTTGAAGGATTTAGTAAGGGTTTTAAAACGCCTATAAATGTAAAAATGGTTTTTTTAGCTCTTTTTCCTTTGGAGTATTAAAATAAAACCTTCGCTTTTTCCTCAACCAGAATTCTTCAGCTTAATCCGGATTTGCTCTTTTATTTCTTTTTTGCCTTTCTGTTCTTAAAGTATACTTACGTTCCAGTAAACGTGGCAATAAATATTTTGACATTTGTTGAACAAATCTGGGTGCTGTAAAATGAATTTTACCCCGAAATACATCTTTTTTAACTATTTTGAACCAGTTCTCCACACTACTGTTAGTGTCTCTTAGCAAGTTATATTTCGTCAACAAAACCGCAGACCACAGTGGAAAAAATGGCAAAATATACTCTAATAAATACAGAAGGAAAGGCATGTTAAATAAATTATTGTCCTCGACGTCGTCAGTATCAATGGACTTAGTTTCTTGATCATAAATTTTCTTGAAAAATGCATGAAAAGGTGACCCATGGCGCAAATTACTAAAATCTTCATTTATGTAGTCTTCAAAATCAGAATGATCCTTCGCGGATTCGTTACTAACAAAGTCGTCAATAATTGTGTCACTTATATTGCTTAAACTGGTTTCCAACTGTTTACATTTCGTCTTAAATCCAAAAATTTTAACAATATCAGAGAAAGTTCGTCTGGCTGATACTAAGTTGTCACAGTGAATTAGTTTTGTAATGGCATTACCTGCAATTTTTTGATTGTTTTTGTCTGACATATATTTTGCTGCATTTTTTAGCACAGTTCGTAACAAATGAGCGGAACAAACATGAATTACTGTAAATTTTAACGGATCTTCTGTAGAAAAGCTCATATATCGAAAAACAAGATTTAAATATGCCCCTAACGACATGTCATTGAATGTCTTAATACTGGATATTATTAAGGCTAAACTAAAGTCTGTTTCAATTTTATTGATTATTAGATTTCGGCTACTCATTCGTTTTAGAGCAAAATTGAAAACAGACAGAAATAAAGAAATGTAAGGGATATTGTGGGAACTGGATATAAACTCAGCAATCGGAAGGGGAGGATAATCTGAATTACCTGGAAGAATAAGAGCGTAATAGTAAATCTGTTTTGATATCCAAGATGGACGACTGATTAAAGAACCAGTTGAATCCAAGTTGCAAAAAACCGGTTGTCTTAGAGATAATAGGTATGAGATTTGCTGTTCAGTAAAAAGAATTACGTAGAACGGATCTAAGCCATGCCCTTGTATATATCCCTTATATACCTTTCCGTCCCAAGATTCTTTCAATTTTTCTTTCAGTTTCATCATAAAAACTGTAGGATCCTTGTCTAAATCCTCGTCTGTGTTGTTTTCGCTGGACATTTTGTGCAGCAACATGGAACTTGGCGCATTATTTCTATTACCAGACTTTAAAATACTTTCAGGAACCTCTCCAAGTTTGGCATATTTAATGTTGGTTGGGCTTTGTCCAATTAAAGACTTTTTGTATTCTGCTCTGTCATTGCCTCTAATAAATCTGCGGTGTACTTCTGCGTTGCCGTGATTTATTTCCTTATTTTGTATTACATTTATTTCTAAGTCACTGTATGGGTAGATTAAAAAAGAGGTTTCAAACCGAAATGTAGCGCATGATGACTGTTTGCAGCTTGCAACAGCATAAAACTTTCCCATCTGTACATAGCATTTATGCCACTTAAAAATTAAAACACAGTAGGGGTAGTACATACTAAAAATTTTATTAAATTCATCTGACCAGCCTCTTGCTAGACGAATATTGGTATCCATTACAAATTTGTTCCAAAATGCCGCTGGAACTTTTATATGTTTTCCTTTATGTAAAGTCCTATCGCTGTAGGAAGTAGATTGCAAAACATTAGGATTTATTTCTAATTTATTACTGTCGTGTAACAGACTATCATTAAAAAATATTTCTGTTACACTCTCAGAGTTGTGTTCATTTGGATTAATAGGAGAATTGTCTGGGCTATTTAATGCAAAATTGGATGCTGACTTTGCAAAAGTGGTTTCTTCTAAAGAAATATTATTTTCGTCGGTATCGATAGGCGTGAACTTACATAATTTGTCGTTAATAAGTGTATTGTCATCGGTTGTCAAACTTTTTGACAGATCTAAATTACCGGCATTATCAAACTCAGGATTACTTTGGTTGAAGGATTTAGTAAGGGTTTTAAAACGCCTATAAATGTAAAGACGATTTAGAAATGTGCTCCTTACGTGAATAAATTTGCAAAGCTCACTTAAAACAGAGTGTGTTTCTCTTGGAGAGCAGTTGTGAATTAATTCAATCGTATATCCTTGGGATAAAATAAACTTATAAGCGTCATAAAGACAAAAACTTTTAACCTTATTTGGTCTTCCACGCTGAGTTGCCATGGTAACCGATACAAAATAAAGTTTATAGAATAAAAAAAAAAAGATTCTTTTAAACTCTAATCTAAGAGTATATATGTGCAAAACATAAGCCTATTTACTAACGTAAACCTTTTGCAAAACACGAACACGCAAAAGCAACTAACGGCATATATATATTTTTAACGTAAAACTAAAGATAAACAAAACAACTAGTAGGTAACTATAAAAAGCGAATAAATTGCTTTGGAAGACAAAAGGTGCAATATGTGAACGGAACTCAGACTAATACCACACCAGGAGAATTAGTACATAATTATGGCGTTTGTCGTTGCACTGAGGTAGAGATGAAACATGTAAGATATGTAACTTTTTTGTTTTAAGTTTCACAACTTTTTTCAATCAGGAAAACATGTTTGTTTACCTCAAATCTATGAGGTTACGAAGTTTTCTTTAGTGCTTTTAACTTTTTGCCTCCTTGGATATGGGTGTAGGACATGAGTCAATTGCTCTTCCGAAACTCAAATGGATAATGTATAAATTAACAATATTTATTGATTTTCTGATAAGTTAAGGCGACTTACTTAAACTAGAGTAGATATTTACCACAGAAGATAAAAAACAAACCCATATTTACTAAAATGGCGAAAATTTGAAACTTTGAAACGACCCCGTAGCCTCTGATTTTTGCCAAATCCTTTATGTACGTTATTTTTTGATTTATTCTAAATCTACCCACCAAGTATAAATGTGAAGTAAAATATGCTGCTATATTTAATAAACTGACGAAAACTCTAAACTTTTGAAACGACCGCGTAGCCTCTGATTTTTGCCGATTCCTTTATGTATGTTATTTTTTGCCTAATTCTAACTCTACCCACCAAGTATAAATGTGAACTAAAATATGCTGCTATATTTAATATAATGACGAAAATTTGAAACTTTTGAAACGACCCCGTAGCCTCTGATTTTTGCCAAATCCTTTATGTATGTTATTTTTTGCCTTATTGTAAATCTACCCACCAAGTATAAATGTGAACTAAAATATGCTGCTATATTTAATAAAATGACGAAAATTTGAAACTTTTGAAACGACCCCGTAGCCTCTGATTTTAGCCAAATCCTTAATGTATGTTATTTCTTGCCTTATTGTAAATCTACCCACCAAGTATAAATGTGAACTAAAATATGCTGCTATATTTAATATAATGACGAAAATTTGAAACTTTTGAAACGACCCCGTAGCCTCTGATTTTTGTCAAATCCTTTACGTATGTTATTTTTTACGTTATTCTAAATCTCTCCACCAAGTATAAACGTGAACTAAAATATGCTGCTATATTTAATAAAATAACGAAAACTTTAAACTTTTGAAACGACCCCGTAGCCTCTGATTTTTGTCAAATCCTTTACGTATGTTATTTTTTACTTTATTCTAAATCTCTCCACCAAGTATAAACGTGAACTAAAATATGCTGCTATATTTAATAAAATAACGAAAACTTTAAACTTTCGAAACGACCCCGTAGCCTCTGATTCTTGTCAAATCCTTTATGTATGTTATTTTTTGCGTTATTCTAAATTTCTCCACCAAGTATAAACGTGAACTAAAATATGCTGCTATATTTAATCAAATAACGAAAACTTTAAACTTTTGAAACGACCCCGTAGCCTCTGATTTTTGTCAAATCCTTTACGTATGTTATTTTTTACGTTATTCTAAATCTCTCCACCAAGTATAAACGTGAACTAAAATATGCTTCTATATTTAATAAAATAACGAAAACTTTAAACTTTCGAAACGACCCCGTAGCCCCTGATTTTTGTCAAATCCTTTATGCATGTCATTTTTTGCGTTATTCTAAATCTCTCCACCAAGTATAAACGTGAACTAAAATATGCTGCTATATTTAATAAAATAACGAAAACTTTAAACTTTTGAAACGACCCCGTAGCCTCTGATTTTTGTCAAATCCTTTACGTATGTTATTTTTTACTTTATTCTAAATCTCTCCACCAAGTATAAACGTGAACTAAAATATGCTGCTATATTTAATAAAATAACGAAAACTTTAAACTTTTGAAACGACCCCGTAGCCTCTGATTTTTGTCAAATCCTTTACGTATGTTATTTTTTACGTTGTTCTAAATCTCTCCACCAAGTATAAACGTGAACTAAAATATGCTGCTATATTTAATAAAATAACGAAAACTTTAAACTTTCGAAACGACCCCGTAGCCTCTGATTCTTGTCAAATCCTTTATGTATGTTATTTTTTGCGTTAGTCTAAATCTCTCCACCAAGTATAAACGTGAACTAAAATATGCTGCTATATTTAATAAAATAACGAAAACTTTAAACTTTTGAAACGACCCCGTAGCCTCTGATTTTTGTCAAATCCTTTATGTATGTTATTTTTTGCGTTAGTCTAAATCTCTCCACCAAGTATAAACGTGAACTAAAATATGCTGCTATATTTAATAAAATAACGAAAACTTTAAACTTTTGAAACGACCCCGTAGCCTCTGATTTTTGTCAAATCCTTTACGTATGTTATTTTTTACGTTATTCTAAATCTCTCCACCAAGTATAAACGTGAACTAAAATATGCTGCTATATTTAATAAAATAACGAAAACTTTAAACTTTCGAAACGACCCCGTAGCCTCTGATTTTTGTCAAATCCTTTATGTATGTTATTTTTTGCGTTATTCTAAATCTCTCCACCAAGTATAAACGTGAACTAAAATATGCTGCTATATTTAATAAAATAACGAAAACTTTAAACTTTTGAAACGACCCCGTAGCCTCTGATTTTTGTCAAATCCTTTACGTATGTTATTTTTTACTTTATTCTAAATCTCTCCACCAAGTATAAACGTGAACTAAAATATGCTGCTATATTTAATAAAATAACGAAAACTTTAAACTTTTGAAACAACCCCGTAGCCTCTGATTTTTGTCAAATCCTATATGTATGTTATTTTTTGCTTTATTCTAAATCTACCCACCAAGTATAAATGTGAACTAAAATATGCTGCTATATTTAATAAAATGACGAAAATTTTAAACTTTTGAAACGACCCCGTAGCCTCTGATTTTTGCCAAATCCTTTATGTATGTTATTTTTTGCCTTATTATAAATCTACCCACCAAGTATAAATGTCAACTAAAATATGCTGCTATATTTCATAAAATGACGAATATTTGAAACTTTTGAAACGACCCCGTAGCCTCCGATTTTTGTCAAATCCTTTATGTATGTTATTTTTTGCGTTATTCTAAATTTCTCCACCAAGTATAAACGTGAACTAAAATATGCTGCTATATTTAATCAAATAACGAAAACTTTAAACTTTTGAAACGACCCCGTAGCCTCTGATTTTTGTCAAATCCTTTACGTATGTTATTGTTTACGTTATTCTAAATCTCTCCACCAAGTATAAACGTGAACTAAAATATGCTGCTATATTTAATAAAATAACGAAAACTTTAAACTTTCGAAACGACCCCGTAGCCTCTGATTTTTGTCAAATCCTTTATGTATGTTATTTTTTGCGTTATTCTAAATCTCTCCACCAAGTATAAACGTGAACTAAAATATGCTGCTATATTTAATAAAATAACGAAAATTTTAAACTTTTGAAACGACCCCGTAGCCTCTGATTTTTGTCAAATCCTTTATGTATGTTATTTTTTGCATTATTGTAAATCTCTCCACCAAGTATAAATGTGAACTAAAATATGCTTGTATTTTTAAGAAGTTTTAATTTAGAATTTTTTGGGTGAGCCCTGTAGTCGCTACTTTTTTGATTTTTCTAGTAATTTTGGTTATTTGGAAAATTTCAAACCTCCTCACCAAGTGCAGATAAAAAATTTGCCATTAAAGTGCATGATTGGCTCATGGTATGTATTTAATTATTTGATTTCCAATACCGGGAAGGTACACTCCGCATCAAAGTTTTCGACAGCCAGCCGCTGGCCGCTGGCCGCTAGCTTCAGGTTCATGGCTGTGTACCGTTGTCAAACCTGCAGTGGGACTCTGCGTCGTTATAGTAATCTACTATAGCTTTCTACTATAGAAATCTATTTGCGTTTTCTACTATCGTCAAATTTGCAACTCTGTTTAGTTGTAGACAATGATCGGGTATCTTCGGACTCGCCAAAGTGGTAACTGTCGGAGCTAAAAACATTGAGGAAATTCTAGGGATTGTAAGTTCAAATTTGAATCTGACAAGTCTTCGATTTCGCCGTAGCGTTATTTTGTGAATAATCTAATAATTTTTAATTTAATGTGTAATAAAATATCAGAAAAACCAGTAAGTATAAATTATTATATACTTTAAAAGTGCAATATTGAAACAGAGTTAATAATATTTTAGATAGAAAATGAGATCTTGTTTCGCATGTCGACGGTCAGTTGAGAAAGACAAAGTGATTTTGCATAGGTAAGTAACTAATTATTTAAGAAGATTTTGATTTTAATTATAACGTATTATATAAGAATTAATAATTACAATAAATTATACTTAACTATTTTGAGTTTTAATTCGAGCTTGAATAATGTGTTTTTTTTTAGATTTCCACACGATGCCTCGCTTTATTTACATAATGTTCTTACCCGTTTTGCCCCAAAATCTCAAAAATTAAAAATGATGTATTCACTCTTCAGTTTACATTCTTGTGAAAACTATCCGTCGCTGAAACTCAAGTAGTTTTTCACTTCTTGCTGCTTAAAACTGGCATTATCGGTACATTAGCTATGTCATCGTAAATAGGATAATAATTAACTTTTAGTCCACTTTTCACAAATAAAAACACATTAATCTTTACTTTTGAAAGGTAAAAAGACGAGAAGGAAACCGACAAGCTAACATTTTAAACTGCTGTCAGAACTGACAGTGACAGTTCCGTCAAAAGTGGATGCATCACGTGGTACAAAACCAAAGAAAAGAAGATTTTATGTTTGCTTCAAATTTTAACAACGGGTAGATTGGATGCTAAAAATATAGTAGTAATACGTATATGGTTCAAAAGTATGGTTATGTCGAGTGACTCTTCGAAAGTCAATTAGGGAATACAAACCACGTGATCCAATATGGCGGTTGTGAGCAAACATAAATGGCATTTAGTTTTCTCCCATATGAACAGTTAAGAATATTATTATTATAGATTTTATTTTTGAGACTTGTGTGTTTCTTAAAATTTGTGTTATTTAACTTTTACGTGACTTGTCTGCTCTGCAGTGGGACTCTGCGTCGTTATAGAAAGCTACTATTGTTTTCTACTATAGAAATCTATTAGCGTTTTCTACTAAAGAAAATTTGCAACTCTATTTAATTGTAGACTAATGATCGGGTATCTTCGGAACTCGCCAAAGGGGTAACTATCGGAGCTAAAAACATTTGCGAAATTCTAGTGATTTTTAATTTTATAACTAGAAGTTTTGGATACAAATAAAAGTTTGGTTATATTTCAAGGTTCATGTTCAAAAGTATTTTACCCACGACCTAAGTTCAACTTTTTCATTTTTTCCATGTGCCCTTCTAGAACTAGTAACACCTAAGTACAGCTTATACTATATCACAGCTGTGACCTAAGTAAATTAAACAGGGGATCACCCAGGATTTTGTCTCAGTAGTAGTGTCTCAGGAATTACGCAATTCGGTGGATTTTTCAATTAGTAGTGCACTTTTTAAATTTTTGTGTGTCTAGGATGTTAGTTTAGGGGAGACTGCAGACCCCAACCCCCCTGATTACGCCACTGAAGTTAGACACCGCAACGTCATCAGCCGAGAACTTACTGCCGTTGTCGACCGGTGACGTTGCGGTGTTTAACTTAAAGAATGCCCTCACGGGCGGAAAAAGCGGAACAGTGGACAGGCGCTTCGTTTGTTAAACATGGCCGCATTCAACTAATTACATAACGAAGCACCTCTCCGCTGTTCCGCTTCCTCCGCCCGTGAGGACCCACTTTTACAGCGTTACTAGTTCTAGCATCTTTGGCTGTTTATTTGGATCTTTTTATTTCTGGATGAGCTTCAGCGAAGTTAATGAAATTAAGCCAGTGTTCATTTCTTACGCGCATTTTACTACAAAAATACTTTTTGTTTGTTGCTTATTTAAAACTATTTAGTAAAAAATTTATGTATTTCGATCTCAAAATTTTCAATTGAGTAATTTTTATCCAAATTATAAGCAAAGTGCCATGTATGCATAAAAGCAAATTAAGGAGCTTTTACTGATCCTTTTTAGTTTTTTATAAGCTTAGGACGATTTGTGGTTATACCTAATGCCAGAGTGAAAATGTTCAAAATTTTGAGACTCGTTAGGTATAATCTTAAACAGAAAAAGCAACAGTTCCAACATATGACCCCTAAAGCCTTCGTTCACAGAACACCGAACCGGCAGTGCTCTGGCTCTGATCCAAAAATATGTAAAAAAAACTTGATTCATAACCTCACAAACCGATATCTACAGCGTTGGCGATGTCGTTTCAAGACGACAAGATGGCTGCCACATTATCGACTTCTAAAGCTACGCGGAGTACCAAACTATCGCTTCGTTTCTACAAATAGAATTCTACGACATCGCGGAGTCCCACTGCTGGTTAACCACTCGGTATAATGCGGTAAACCAATGGTAACACTGGTTCCTGAAAGAACCAGTTTTACAACGGAACGCATATCGGTCGTTTCTGACAGATTTCTGTTTATTTTTACGGATATCGACTCAACCTAGAAACATACCTCTCCTCCTGCTTCCAACATTTTAAAACAGATGATTTTTAACATTTGTGAAAAAATAAATCTACATTTAACCAAAAAAGCAAAACATAAACAACAAAATGGCATAACAAACCGGAAAACCCAAGGGTACTAAGGCTGTGTACCGTTGTCAAACCTGGTTAACCGCTCGGTTTCTTCGGTGACATTAATGACAGATATTGCGTTTCCAATCTGTCAACTTTTCAGATTACCGATACTTACGGGACACAAAACCGTAACCATTGTTGACAACGGTACACGCCCTAAACTTAGGCTGTGTACCGTTGTCAAACCTGGTTAACCGCATCGGTTTCTTCGGTGACATTAATGACAGATACTTTACAGGGACCGCGTATGCAGTCTTACCAACTTTTCAGATTACCGATACTTACGGGACACAAAACCGTAACCGAAGTTGACAACGGTACACGCTCTTAGGCTGTGTACCGTTGTCAAACCTGGTTAACCGCTCGGTTTCTTCGGTGACATTAATGACAGATATTGCGTTTCCAATCTGTCAACTTTTCAGATTACCGATACTTACGGGACACAAAACCGTAACCGAAGTTGACAACGGTACACGCCCTTAGATTCGGAAAACCAGCGGGGAAGCATCGGTTCCTTCGGTGACATTAATGACAGATATTTTACACGAACCGCGTTTCCAATCTTACCAACTTTTCAGATTACCGGTACTTACGGGATACAAAATCGTAACCGAAGTTGACAACGGTACACGCCCTTAGTACGTACACTTGGTTCCGGAACACTTCACGACACTCCAATGCTATTGTATCTTTTTCTACCACCATTCTTGATTCAATTAGCTATTTCTCTTAAAGTTCTTAAACTGATCCGGATCGATCTAATTGTTTCAATCGAAAACGGCTCTGTGACTTGTGATGTTATGTATATAAAAAAGTCATATATTTATTACTACTATATAGCGAACGACGAAAAAATGTTGAAGCAAAGACGTAGCCTTTGGAAACCATATCTAAAAAGTCACGTGACGTCCTGAACATCCCTCATAAATCACCACGTGATTTGCCAAACAAGTGAACTCAATACTACGTACCGTCCGCTAATCAAAACACCAAAGATGACAACATGGCCGCTCACGCCTGTCATATTTAAAAGTCCAAATTGGAATCTGACAAGCCTTCGATTTCGCCGTAGCGTTATTTTGTGAATATTTATTTTAATTTATAATAAAACATCAGAAAAACCAGTAAGTATAAATTATTATACACTTTAAAGAACAATATCGAAACAGAGTTAATAATATTTTAGATAGAAAATGAGATCTTGTTTCGCATGTCGACGGTCAGTTGAGAAAGACAAAGTGATTTTGCATAGGTAGGTAATTAATTATTTAAGAAGATTTTGATTCTAATTATAAAGTATTATATAAAAATTAATGATTACAATAAATTAGACTTACGTATTTTGAGTTTTAATTCGAGATTAATAATGTGTTTTTTTTTAGATTTCCAAACGATGCCTCGCTTTATTTACATAATGTTCTTACCCGTTTTGCCCCAAAATCTAAAATTAAGAATTAAAAATTATGTATTCACTCTTCAGTATACATTCTTGTGAAGAATATCCGCCGCCAAAAACTACAAGTAATTTCTTCACTTCTTGCTGCTTAACACTGGCATTATCGGTACATTAGCTATGTCAATATCGTAAATAGGATAATAATTAACTTTTAGTCCACTTTTCACAAATAAAAACACATTAATCTCTACTTTTGAAAGGTAAAAAGACGAAAAGGAAACGGACAAGCTCACATTTTAAACTGCTGTCAGAACTGACAGTGACAGTTCCGTCAAAACTTCAAAGTGCTAAGACATCACGTGGTACAAAACAAAAGATTTATCTTTGCTTCAAATTTTAACAAAGGGTAGATTCAGCGTTGCCAATGATACCACTTAAGTGGTATTTACACCACTATTGACTCTTTGGTTCCACTCTTTTACAGAGTTCGGCTGCAGCAGCCGAACTCTGTAACAAAAAAAGCGACGATGATCGCTTTCCACCAAAGAAAATAAAACGGTATGAGAAAAGACGGAACAGTGTATTTCCATTGCAACACTGTTTATTGACAAAACAGCTAACCTCTTTACCGATTGAGAAGACCTGGCGCTGGACACCCAGTCATAAATTTTTAAAAATTTCTGAATGAGTTTCCCGCGCCAAGTTTTCTCAGTCGGTAAAGAGAGTAGGTATAGTTGATTCCTTCACAGCCCTCCGTCCCCCGGGGGGATTTTATCTTGAGATCTATGACGTCATATCAAACCCAACCAGCCATACCGCATGCGTCGGTATCAAACCCAACCATACCGCATGCGCCAGCATCAAACCCAACCTGCGCGCGCATACGCCATCTGTCATCTGTCAACTGTCACCTGTCACCTGTCATACGTCATCTGTCATACGTCATCTGTCATCTGTCACCTGTCATACGTCATCTATCATACGTCATCTGTCACCTGTCATACGTCATCTGTCAACTGTCATCTGTCAACTGTCATACGTCATCTGTCACACTCTTGGGCGTTAGCTACTTTGGTCTTAACTACTTGGGGGCTAGAACTACTTGGGGCCTGAACTACTTGAGGGGGGCATCAACTACTCAACTGCCATCCTGTCACCGATCATACGTCAGCTGTCATCTATCATATGTCATCTGTCACCTGCCACTCCGAAATCCGATCGTTTACTACCCAACCTGAACCAACTATTCCAAACCTAGAACTGCCATCTGCAACGTCATCCTGCATAAGTATGAATCTGAAAAAAAGTCCTGCCATCGGTGGGATTAGAACCCGCGCCATCCGTGTAACGACCCAATGCATTACCACTGAGCCAGTCGAGCTTCCCTGTGAATAACGCGAAGTGTATCTAGACAATAAAAAAATTAATATTTAATATTTGAAATTCATATAGGCCCTCCCTCCGAAACGATAAGTGTTGGAGAATGAAAATTTTGGTGTTAGATAGAAGTCATAAAGACCATGAGATATGCAGGTTCAAAAACTCCCAAAAAGAGTAAGGTCCTTTAGGCAATTCCTCTCACGTTGACCAAAAGGGCCTTAAAAAGTTTTGGTTTAGCTAGGGATGAAGGGTAGGATGAATAAAATATATTCCCCAAATGGCATCGAAATCCGTAGAGCCGTTTAGGCGCTAGAGGGTTACAAAGGTGTTTCATGTATCAGGAGCACAGGAACTGATGACGGTAAATAAAAACTAAATTACGGCTAGCACGTAAACCATAAGTGTTGAAGAATTAAAATTTTGGTGTTAGATAGAAGTCGTAAAGACCATTAGATATACAGGTTCAAAACCCCCCAAAATATTAAGGCCATTTGGACCATTTCTCCTGCGTAGACCAGAAGGGCCTTAAATTTTTTTTGCTTAGATAGGGATGACGGGTAGGAGGAATAAAATATATTCCCCAAATGGCATCGAAATCCGTTGAGCCGTTTAGGCGTTAGAGGGTTACAAAGGTGTTTAAGGTATCAGGAGCATAGAAATGTGAGAAGTGAAATAAAAAAACTAAATTACGGCTAGCGTCTAAACGACAAGAAGGAGAATAGTACTGAACAAAGCGCGAAAATAACACAGCACGAGGCAAGGTCAACGCGACCATTGTTTTCCGTACCTAGCGGAACCATCCTGAGTAAAGTGGTTTTACGCGAAGTCATGATGATGATGAGGATGACTCAGCAAGTACTAGAATTTTCTAGCAAGCACAATGATTATGCATTTTAATGTAAAGCGCAGATAGTTACGATCTGGTCGGCGGGGAGTGGTAGTAATTAAAATAGCTATTTCTAGCAAAGTCAAGTAGGCAAGACCAGCAGTTCGCATTCAGAAGTAGTAGAGTGAAGGTGATTCGGGAAAAACGTGTGTAAAATTGTGGGAATTATTTATTCATTTAGACAATTAGAGTTTCTCTTTGTGAAGTGAGTGTACTGTGAAATCTTGGTAAGTACTTAGAAGATTTACTTGGTGGTGTATTAGTATTAACGTGTAGAATATTAGGGCTACTTGCGTGAAAGATATTACTAGTTTTTTGTATTCAAACTGCAAGTTGAGTTGAAAAAATTGACAAAAAAATTCTCGCTAAGAGAGTGCCTTTAGATTTCAAAAGAAAATACGATGTACGGGTGTAGAATAAAGACCCTTTTTCCAAAACAAATAGTTTTTGTGTTCAAACTGCAGTTTGGGTGGAAAAAATCATCGAAAATTCTTCAGAATAGTGTGCCGTTATAGCTCAAAAGAAAATAGGAAGTACGCGTGTACATTAAAGACCCAATGTCCCAAAAAATAGATAGTTTTTGTGTGTTCAAACTGCAATTGGAGTTGAAAAAAATCGGCAAAAATTCTTTAGAATAGTGTGCCTTTATATTTCAAAAGAAAATAGGAGATACAAGGATAGATTAAGGATATATTTTTCCAAAAATAATATTTTTTTTTCAAAAATTTTCCTAAAACATTTTTCCGAAAATTCTTTTCAAATCTTAATGTGTTACAGAAAATGTTCGTATGTGAATTCTGTAGCCGAACATTCACCAGGAAGGACCACCTCAAGCGTCATGGGGATTGCCGCATGGCGGTTAAGATCTGCGACGTCTGCAGTGGAATTTTCAAGTCAGAGGGGGCTCTTCTTCGCCACCAGAAGGAGAAACACCCAGCTCCCAAAAGACCAGCGAAGACCACGCAGACATCCATGGCGAAAAGAGCAAGACTCGTTTCAACAGATGGTAAGTAGCTAAAATTGAAATTTCCTGTAGCCTAACTAAGAAATTTGTCTTTATAGAACTCAGGTACTAAGTATTTATTTCCGATTTTCAGAACCATCTACGTCATCCGCACAACATTGCCCAACATGCCAAATAGATGTTCCTACGAGCCGATGGAGCGGCCATCTAAGAACCTTGGGGCATCGTGAGAAATGCTGCGTGATGCAGGAGGAGGAAGGAGTAGAGTTGGTCAGAACGTCATTCAGGAGCCGAATTGCTACGTACCGACTTACTTCAAGCCAGGATCCCACCAACGTAAAGCAGTATCTACAACATCTCAAGCAGAAATTCATCAAGTTGGTGGGAGACATCCGCGCGAAGTACGAGCAGCTTAAGGTTGGACTGGAGCTTTTCGGCCGCTTCCTCCTGCAGTCGAGCGAGTCATCAGAGGTAAGGTCCTTCAACAGCAAGTACCAGATGGTGAATGGGGCTACGGACTTGGAGGAGCTATTCGAGCAGTTCATCACCATCCTAGACCGGAAGTATTCCGAATTTATGGAAAAGGATAGTGGTAAGTGTAAAACTATTGCAAAAAAAATTCAAACTGTTTAAGATTTCTCGCTAATTGATATCTCTATTGTTACAGGGTGGACGCTTCAGCAGCTTCTCCACTTAGAATTAGGAATCAACAAGATCCAGCCTCTGAAGCCATCTTCCTACATCCCGCTGCCAAAGGAGATTGAAGCAAAGAAAGCTGTCTTGAACATCCAGAACATCGATCAAAAATGTTTCATGTGGTCAGTCCTAGCCGCCTTACATCCAGTTCATTGGACTCAACATCCATATAGAGTCGCGAGCTATTTAGCTTTTGAGAACGAGCTGGACTTCACAGGTATGGAATTTCCGATTAAACTTACCGATGTAACTAAGTTTGAGCGACTCAATAATATTTCTATCAACATATACGGACTGGAGAAATTGTTCGAAGATGGTAAAAATATTATTGAAGTCGTTGGTCCCTTATACTTTACAAAGTCTCATAATAGGGAGCGACATGTAAATTTGTTAGTAATCAGTGATGATTATGGTAATAGTCATTACTGCTTAATAAGAAGTTTATCTCGCCTGATCTCAAGACAATTATCTTCACGCCATGCTACCAAGTATTTATGTGATGGGTGTTTATCATATTTTTATTCAGAACAAAAATTAAAGGCCCATCAAGAACATGATTGCGGGCACGTTTTAGCTAAAGTCCCAACAACAGATTTGAAAAAAAATAAATATGGCGAAGAGATTCCCGAGAATATTTTGAAATTTACAAACTTTGAAAAGAAATTAAAAGTACCTTTCGTTGTTTATGCCGATTTCGAAACTATCCTTGAACCCCTGGATACAGAGGAAAATGCGCAGGATCCCGATACGTCATATACTGTGAGAACACACAAACATGTGCCGTACTCGTTCGGTTACTACATCAAATGTGACTTTGATGATGCTCATTCGATTTACCAAAGCTATAGAGGTCTGGATGCTCACAAAGAATTCGTAAAACGTTTAGAGATTGATTGTAAATCAATCTATAATCGCTTTATGAAGGAAGTAGTACCCATGATACCTATTTCTGCGGAACAAGAGATTGAGCATCAAAATGCTCCGGTATGTCATATTTGCGAAAAGCCATTTGATGTAGCGCTAAACGATCGCGTGCACGATCATGATCATACAAATGGCTCCTATCGGGCGGCCGCGCACTCTGTATGCAACCTTAATTACAAAATCCCACAATTTATACCCATCTTTTTCCATAATATGTCCAACTTTGATTCCCACCTATTTGTTAAGGAATTGGCTGCCAACGAAGAAAAGCTGGATGTTATCCCCCAAAACAAGGAAAAGTATATATCATTTACTAAGCATGTTTTGGTGGATAACATCGAGAACAGGGATGGTAAACAACGGCAGGTATTTTTAAAATTACGCTTCCTCGACAGTTTTCGTTTCATGGCCAGCGGTCTAGATAAACTTAGTCAAAATTTAAAACCAGAACAATGTCGAGAAGTTAGGAAATATTTCGCGGAAGAAAATAAGTTTCAGCTTATTCGACAGAAGGGTGTCTTCCCATATAATTACGTGGATAGTTTCGCAAAATTGAACGATACTAAGCTTCCATCACATAAAGACTTTTACAACCAGCTGAAAAAAGAAGACATTAGTACAGAGGATTACAAGCGTGCTTGGGCTGTGTGGAATTTATTTGAATGCAAAACTTTAGGCGAATATTCAGATATTTATTTAAAATCCGACGTCTTATTATTAACAGATGTGTTTGAAAGTTTTAGAGACGTGTGCCATAGTACTTACGGTCTAGACCCTGCGCAGTACTTCACAGCGCCCGCTCTTTCGATGGACGCCGCACTCAAGGCCACATCAATTAACTTAGAATTACTGACAGATCTAGACATGGTACACTTCTTTAAACACGGTATTCGTGGTGGGGTCAGTCAGTGTAGCGTTAGAAAAGCTTTTGCGAACAATCAATTTATACCTCATTATGACGCTTCCAAACCTACTTCCTACATCATGTATTTGGATGCCACCAACCTATATGGTGCAGCCATGTCACAATATTTACCAACGGGGAATTTTAAGTGGTTGGATGAAACCGAAATTCAAAGTTTAGATTACAGGAATGTCGCGAATGATTCTAAAACTGGCTACATATTAGAGGCAGATTTAGAATATCCCGAACAGTTGCATTACTTACACAACGAACTACCCTTTTGTCCAGAATCCATAGCCCCACCAGAATCAAAATTCCAAGACATTACAAAATTAATACCCAACTTTCTTAAAAAAGAAAAATATATTATTCATTATCAAAATTTGCGTCAGGCTTTAGATTATGGGCTTAAGCTCACAAAAATTCATCGCGTTATATCTTTTGATCAATCGCCATGGTTAAAGAAATACATTGACCTAAACACAGCGATGCGTAATAAAGCGAAAAATAAGTTTGAAAAGGATTTCTTCAAACTTATGAACAACGCTGTGTTTGGTAAAACGATGGAAAATGTGGAGAAACGGGTAGATGTTAAACTTGTTTCTCATTGGGAAAATATTGGTAGAAGGTTGGGAGCCGAAGCGTTAATCTCGAAACCTCATTTTAAAGACCGCACGATTTTCGGTGAAAACCTGGTAGCTATCCAGATGAAAAAACAAAAAGTCACATATAATAAGCCTATTTACGTAGGTTTTAGCATCTTGGAAATATCTAAGACTATTATGTATGACTTTTTGTACGGGTATATTAAGCCAAAATACGGCAACAACGCGGTATTACTCTACACTGACACCGATTCTCTTGTTTTAAAAATTACAACGGGAAATTTCTATAATGACATGCGAGAAAATTTAGATAGATTCGACACGTCCAATTACTCACAAGATAACCCACATGGTGTTCCTGTAAACCAATCAATTTTGGGTAAAATGAAAGATGAGTATGCAGGAAAAATCATTTGGGATTTCTACGGTACCGGGGCGAAGGCATATTGTGTAAATGTGGAGGGAAAGTTAACGAAAAAAGCTAAGGGAGTTCCTGACTACGTCACCCAGAAAGAACTGACTCTTGATGATTATAGGGAGGCGGTTGACGTAGAAGGAACTCACATTCATCGACAGATGAACACTTTCCGTTCACATTTACACGATATGTATGTCGAACTGAAAAATAAGGTAGCGCTATCACACGCGGACGATAAGCGTTACCTTATTCCCGGTGACTTAGAGAACACGCTTGCTTGGGGTCATCGAGATATTGAAAAGTATAAGGAATCATCGGAAATTCCATGAGTTAAGACTGATCACCGACAGCTAACTTTACATCAATCACCTTTGATAGCTAAATGTATGTGACTTTAGAGGCTGTGATAGTAGGATAGTAATTTATTTTAGATAGTTAATTATTGTATTTATTTTACCCTAATCTACCCTATTTAATGTATTTAAGGTATTTACCTAGTATTTACCGAAGCTTACCCAAGCTTACCCTATTTTTATATTGTTTGTTTATTGTCTCCTATTTACGATTGTACTCTATTTACTAGTTACGGGCCACTGTTCGGTCACTTTTTTTACTTTTTTAAATTTTTACTTCATAAATGTTGTGTTTTTGTGTATATATTGGTGTTTTATTTCCTTAGTTAGAGCAAAGAAAAAACAAATTGACGTTAGACTATTTATTTAGTAACAGTATAATATTCAAGATTAAGCTTATACAATTCATAAATATGCTTTGCAAATAGGTGTATTAGCTTCTCGGTCCATCGAAAAAGATACTTGTCGGTTGTGGCATCTTCAAACTTTAGACTTCTCTTATCACCATTGCGATGAAACACTAGCGTGTACTGTCCAATTATCATAAATATATCTACCCAATGGGTATTGAAACAATCAAAAGTGCTTAAAAACTCTTCAAATTCATCACTAGAGAAAGAAATTTTGCCATAACCAATAGTATCCAAAATTACTTGTTTGCGTTCCTCTTCTGACGTACGAAAAATGACAGTGATAAAATCATCAATCTCGTACACTCGGTTAGGCTTAGTCTTCAGAACTATCGCTGGAACATCAGGACATCTAGAAGGAGATTCAAACACCTTATCCCAGCCGGATGAGGAGGAGGAGGAAGCCATTGGTAAGTTTAAGTGGTAAGTTTCAATAATATTCTAACCACAGATTTCTTTTCTTGGTAAAACTGAATATCTCTTTTCAGCTTGCGTAATTTTTTCAAATGCTTGTCTAATCTAACTGACCAGTCAACCGTCTTTGCCATGCGCTCGAGACTAAATGCCTAAATTTTTCAAGGGTTTCGAATAATATAGGATAAAATGAAACATGTAATACAATTATTTAACTTCTTTATTTAGGTAAAAAATCATAAATATATTCATACAAGATTTTCGAATTCACAACACTACAAGTACAATATTCTAAACCATGATAAGAACAAGTGGTTTTACTTAGAGATAATTTCGGTACATTAACACTGTCCCTAGTAAATTCTAAATTAACAATATCGGGTATATGCTTAAGATATTTCATCGTGGAAAAAGTTTCCAGTAAGAAGGCCTTCTTTACATACCCCTTCACATAGATGACATCAACATCCCGTAGATCGTTGTAGATAATGCGGTGAAGTTCATTGTAATCGGTTTCACCAGAATTGTAGTATAAACCATGTCGGTTCACATATAGAAACATTGCTTGCTTCTGACAATCATAGGACAGTTCATAAAACGGCTTAGCGGGTTTAAAAAGGTAGTTTTTGATTTGCTTTCCATCGTAAATAGTCAATTCTTTAGCTTGAAATTCTGGAACGCTGAATCCTTGAACGTCAACCACAACAAACTTCATCGTGCTGAGAGGGTTGAATAGTAAATGCCTACAACAGATCACGTACTTGACCTGTTAAAGCCTGATACTCGAGCACTCGGTCATGAATAATTATACAAAAGGCGCCGTGACTCAGCCGAGAAGTTTTCGGAACTTTGAAACTCCAACTTAACGTCAATAGTGTTACTCTTGAGGGCTTCATTTTGTTTGGAACAGTCAATAACAAAGAGGGCTCTACTAGCGAAAGCGAGAAAATCCAAAAGCGGCTCCGACCGCTGCTTTCCCAAATAGGTTTTTTGAAAGTCCGTATACATCTGATAGGCTTCTGCAAACTGTCTATTGGCAAAGTTTAGGTTTAACGACTCATAGGGGTAAACTTCAGAATTTAAATGCAATTTGACGTCGGTGATGTTTAAATTATCAAAGTAGGTACAATCAGCTTCAAAGTTATCTTTTCGCTTCTTCATAAAAAATACAATGATGTATCGGGCTCTCTCAGACATGGTCTTAACGGTCCAAATATCACGCTTTGTTGTTCCCAAAGCCGGCAGTTCATGTAGTTCCCAATTTCTAAACGGAATATATATCGGTTTGTTCTTTGCAATTTCATCCAAAAGCCTTAATTTCACTGCATCACTCGGGTAAATATGTCTCACTTTCAACACAACCGTTTTTAAGGTTATTGTTGCCTTCTTAGTACCCGAGGACTTGTAGCAGTTGTCGTCATGACGAGCACGAACTAGTTTAAGTTTCTGTTTACCCATTAATACATTGTGGTAATCGGCAAACACACCAAACAAGATTGAAAGTGGGATGCGAAAATTAAAGTCTTTAGAAGTTTCATCCAAGGTCTTAACAGTTCCACTAGGCCAATTCCATCCGGCTATGTCTAGAGCACGGCTCTCCTGCTCATTTAAACATAGCATATTTTTCACGGTGCTAACAATACCAGGATCTCGAATCTTTTCAATCTCCTTACCATTAACTTCATAGGAAATGTTGTCAAAGAGAAAGGCTCCAGCATTATTGGTTAGATCACAAGTACCGGTCTTACCAGTGGCATCTGCTTCCACCTTAAATGTACCCTCGATGTAGAGTTGAGCTTCACTCATATCCAAAAAGACATCTTGCTGATTGATAACAATCTCGATTTCGTCATTGTTATTAAAGGAGTTGGTAAAGGGGTGATAAGTGTGCCATTCTTCATGAATGACCGACTCATCGCTCTTGATCTGATTGAAGATTTGAAGTTTTTCTGACATGATAGCCGTAAGGACTGCTTATAGACTGCAAATATAATATATTTGAAAACGTGAGTGACCCCTTCGACTTCTGATCACTGAATGATCTACCGGCTGAGGTAGTAGTGTTTAAATATCCTTTAAATACTAGAACCATTTCGTCTAAGTTCTAATCGAATTACTACTTCTTCACCTCGAAAATTAAGAGGCCTAGAATCCTGGTCTACTAGCGTGAGGGTAATGTTATAGATGCTTTTTTGGTTCACAGGTAAATAGATTAGATTCCTTGGTTCGATATTTATACTGTAGCCGGGATCGACAGTTGGTGAAAATTCGTAAAGAGTATGTGCGGGATTATTTGTATAATACGAGCCGGAAATGATGTTACACTCTACTCTAATAGTAACAACTTGTATAATATCCACAGGTTGATCTGATTCGTGGAATTCGCCAGACTTTAACAGTTGAGGTGAAAATCCCAACAACTTTGCAATACTGTCTTTTGGCTTAAAGTTTATGTCGTAGACACTGGTTAACTCGCACTTTAACGTATTGTTATTGGGTTTAAGCGATAAGATGCGATTCCGTTCGTCTGCGGAAGCTCTGGGATCTAGGAGCTTACGTTGTAGAAACTGCTCGATATCTTCCAACTCGTAGGACCCTGTTGGTATTTCCAATACTCGCTCCTCCTGATTATTGACAATGTAATAAAACTTGTTTCGTCCCTCTTCTATATTGGGGATTGTGTTCCAAGTGTTTAGCGAAATTAATGCTAAAGAGTAATCAAACCGGGAATCGAGCTCTATGGGAGGTACAAAGTATGCTTCAAGTCGGTGAGAGCGACCTTTTAACGTGAATGTCTGTGACATGACTGATGTCAATAAGCATCAATACCTGCATTTATAAAGTTTCATTGTAGAGAAATGTTAGAGCAAGATGCCCACAATTTGTCATTCCATAATCCTGATACTGATCGGAATTAAAATATATTTTAACATTTTTCATGTACTTGACAAATTCCTTGGGCGGTTTCAAGTTGCCAAAACTGTCGAAATAAACAACTCGATTACCGTGTTTCTTGTAAGCTACCCAATGTGTTCCGAATCCCGTGTTCCGATCCAAATTAATAACACCACACTCTGTTTTGAAGGGTGCGTTCGGTAAAGTGTCTCGCATAAATACTCCTCTAAAATGCGGTATTTGTAATCGAGTGACGTACGAATTAATATCATGATCGGATAACGGTTTTTCAGGTAGCTTTATTGGTAGTTTTTTGGCATTTTTCGTAAAAACAATCCATAACCCGTTTTGTGTTTCTTTAAATACAGACCGCTACCCTTTTTTCCCAAGGCAATCGCTTCCATTGTTTCGTTGTGTCGTTTAGATTCTTTTAACTTCTCCTTGGCACTTTGAGCGTCATTAACGGCCTTCGCTATCCCCGCGGCGCCTCCGCTTAATGCCCCCAGGGCACTAAGTCCTGCAAATATGGGAATAAGTGGTAGAAACCCACCCTGTTTCGGTAATGGTATTATTCTCGGTACGTTGATCCTCTTACGACCTCCAACCTTCTTGACCGTTACTCGGGCAGCTTTAAGGATTTTACTGAGAGTCCTTTTCTTACTCACATCACCCGCACCCGTATGTCGAAGTTGTTTCTTAAGCAGAGTAACCACTGATGATAGGGTTTTCATGTTCTTCTTCTTGCCAGCACCCAGCTTGCGTTTTACCTTCATAGCGTTAGTTACTAACCACGCTGAAGCTTTTTCACCAAAACTGGAATCGTTTGCCGTTACTCGTCCCCAAGCTCGGTTCTCCAACACTCGATCGGCTCGATGTCTTTGTTCCAACTCTTTAGACCGGGCGTATTCGATATCGTGATCGCGACAAGCACTATCCAATTTGTTCTTTGGTCGATCACCTCGAGCCAGTCGCTCTTGAAGTTTGGTTCCAGGACCGCAATAGGAATAACCAGGTAAATGAAGCTCGAACGGGAGCTTGTTGATAGCTGTATTTAACACACCTGCACCCTGCAGAGTCTTCATTCGTAATGAAGCCCTGGGAGGGTGTAGAGTAGTATTTATAGAGATGCGTCAAGAGAAACAGAAACTTAAAATCCAAGTTTATAATTGCGATATGAAAACAGACAAGTCTCAAAGTAGCAAACATGGTCAACTTTTGCCTTCTACAATTCGAGCTTTAATATGTGGTCCGAGTAATTGTGGCAAAACCAATGTAATGATTAGTCTTTTGATTGATGAAAATGGTTTAAAATTCGAGAATGTGTACGTGTATTCCAAATCTCTGCAGCAAGACAAGTACGACTTTCTTCAACAGGCTATGAAACATTCCCGTTTAGGCTATTTCGGCTACAGCGATAATGATGAAGTTCTAGATCCTGTCAGCGCCCGACCTCACTCTGTATTCATATTTGATGACGTAGCATTTGAGAAGCAGGATAAAATACGTAATTACTTTTGTATGGGCCGCCATAATGCAATTGATTCATTCTATTTATCGCAAACTTACTCGAAAATACCGAAACAGCTGGTTCGTGACAATGCCAATGTATTAATTTTATTTAAGCAGGATGACTTAAACTTGAAACATATCTACGATGATCACGTTAATACAGACATGACATTCGATGCATTTAAACATATTTGTTCCGAATGTTGGAAAGATAGGTATGGTTTCCTAGTAGTGGTGAAAGACAATGATATTGCTAAAGGTCGATATCGTAACAAGTTTGATACATATATCATACCCTAAGCCCTCGGGACTCAGTGTAACACTTGACGTCCTAGAAGTTAGATGTGTTAAGTCTCGAGAAACAGGATCTGTTTAGTAGTTGTTTTAGCTGTTTCCTAGCTGTTTCCAGTAACAGGGTCTGTTTATTAGCTGTTTTCCCCGAACAGGGTCTGTTTTTTAGCTGATTTTCCCCCGAACAGGATCTGTTTTTAGGTGTTTTGAGCTGTTTTTCCAGAACAGGGTCTGTTTTTTAGCTGTTTTTTTCCCGAACAGGGTCTGTTTTTAGCTGTTTTTCCAGAACAGGATCTGTTTTTTAGCTGTTTTTCCAGAACAGGGTCTGTTTTTTAGCTGTTTTTTCCCGAACAGGGTCTGTTTTTTAGCTGTTTTTTCCAGAACAGGGTCTGTTTTTTAGCTGTTTTCCAGAACAGGGTCTGTTTGTAATATGTCTACCCCCATGAGCCAGCTCGATAAAGACGTTAAACGGAGGATTCTCCAAGCTGCACGAACAATAAGAAAGAAGTATTTAGCATTAAAGTTGGAGCGAGGCGAAGAAGATGAAGCTCTTAATAAATTCTTAATGCCTATTACCGATCCTCTGAATAAGCTTGTGAGTGCTTCCGCCACCACCGCTGTAAAATCTAAGAAACAGAAGATTAAATTGGAAGAGAGCGTTGGTGGAAAACCCAAAGTTAAACCACCCATAGTAACTCGAGAAGTGAAACCACCTGTAAAATTTTTAACCGAGGAAACTCACTACGGGGATGCTGTTGCTGCTGCTGATGATGATGATGATGCTGTGTTTGAAGAACCAGCTCAGAATCCTGCGGAACACATAAGACAGAATTTTGAGATTCTCTTCGAAAATCTGATGTGTTTGAGACTTTTATCGAGCAGTATCCGAAGATTGCTCAAGACTATCTGAAACTATATTGGTCGCACTCTGCCGAAATAGATGCTAACAGCCTGAAATATGATTTGGTGACTGATTCTTGGAGCTTAGGTTCAGAGCCGGTTAATTTCTTAAAGAATGGTGATATTCAAGTTGGCCCCCTTACGTATAAAGGAACTCTGGGACTATACGATTTATTGTTTCTCAAGGTTCCTCAATTTAATACCGCTGCCGATGAAGAACAATATAAGGATATTTTAAAGCGAACAGATTTATACTTGAAAGACAATGGTCAGTTGAAAGGTAATAGATCCCACAAATACAATGCCATTGTGAAACCACTAATTTCGAAAGGTTATACCAGTAAAATTCCTTCGCCCGGGGGTAGAATAGCGACCAGATCGAAGTCTGAGAAATCTGGATCTGTGAAATCTGGATCTGCCTTAATGGAATACAGCGAAAAACCCAAAGAATATGTCTACTACGATGACGTCAACGAGTTGGTTGATAGGTTAAAAAAGCTAGACGCTTCCAATCAGGTTGGCAACAATAATAACATGAACGAGATTTGGAGCATTTTGCATGAATTGGAACACCTTGGAGTAATTGAATTCTATAAATAAGTTTGTTAAAGCTGTTATGCCTTAGTACCGCAGTAATCATGAATAAGTTTGGACGTTCCTTGCCCACGTCGTCTAATCAGAAGAGAGTGAGAGTGTTGCAAGCACCCAACTTGATCACTCTTACAAAAGATGGCGATTATGATATTCGAGATCATCGGCTTTGTAACGTCAAATCGCCAGCAGATATCGCTGATGCAGTAAATAAAAAGTTTGTAGAGCGTATGCTAACTTCACTTTCTACTACCATTGATAGATCGCTAAATGATAAAATACAAGTATCCCACTTGGAGATGTTGAGACAAGTAGCGGGGTTGGAACAAAAAGTAAACAACTCTATCGGTAGTATTGTAAAGCAAATGGAGGCATTTACAAAAACTAATAAGGATTATGTAGACTCGGTATCCGACCAACTTAAGCTGCTTGACAACAAATTAAAGAGCGAGACTTTAGTTTTGGATACCCACCTGGATCGCCTATCTACCCAATTCAAGGATCTCGAAAAACTCCTAAAAGTTTACACCAATCAGGCTATTCAAAATGCTCTCAGACCAGTCAGGACGGATGTGGGAAAGATTCGTGAAGAACTCTCCAAATTATTACAAACAGTTGATTTGCTAAAGAAAGGATCTTCCCGTCCACCAACTATCTAAAATTTAGACGTATATAATTCGATATCTTGCTGCAGAACCTCATTCTTTGAGAAATAATGGCCAAGGGCATTACGAAGGCTAGAGAACAAGTTGTTAAGGAACTACATAAACCCGCTAGAATCAAATTTAAACGTCGTAGATTTATCCAGTATGGTTTAGATGATACGTTTGCTTCCGATCTTGCTCGACTCGATCAGTACGCTATCGTGAAAACAAGGGATTTAAATACATCTTGGTTGTTATTGATTGTTTTTCCAAATTTCTCTGGACCAGACCTCTAAAGTCAAAAAATGCTCAGGATGTGACTAATGCCATGGATCATATACTCAAACAGTCTCGGAGGATTCCGAAAAAGCTGGTTACAGATAATGGGAAAGAGTATTACAACGCTAGCTTTCAAAGTCTTATGAAGAAGCATGGGATCCATCATTACAGTACCTTTAGTATTTTAAAGGCTTCTATTGCAGAACGTGTAATTCGAACGCTCAAAGAACACTTGTTTAAGTTGTTTACCTTGAATGGTAATCATAAATGGATTGACTTGTTGGAACAAGTTACAAATACTTACAACAACACCAAACATCACACAATCCGCATGAAACCGAAGGATGTTAGCAAGAGTAATGAGAAGAAAATATTGGACTCTGTTTATAGTCGTTTAAAGGTTGTGGCAAAGCAAAAATTCGAAGTTGGTGACATTGTTCGCATCAGTAAGGCTAAGCACGTGTTTGAAAAGGGTTATGTACCTAATTGGACCACTGAGTTGTTTAAAGTATCTCAGGTGAAGATTACCAATTCTACAACTTATTTGCTAGAGGATACAAGCGGGCAACCCATTAGTGGTGGATTCTATGAAGAAGAATTGCAAAAAACCAAACAATCTGATGTATTTCTTATTGAACAAGTTTTGCGTAAAAAGGGTAAAAAGATGTATGTCAAATGGCTTGGGTTTGATAAGTCTCATAACAGTTGGATAGATATGGCTAAGGATGTGGTTTAGGCCTGATCTTTGTACAAAAAGACGGCATTTTTCCGGTTTTCGTCAGTTGAAATCATGCCGTATTGCAAGGAGTGTAATACTGAAATTTTATCCCGTAGTGCTCATAACCGTACCACAAAACATAAGCAGCAATGTAGTGAGACCTTGTACTCTCAGGTAAAATTAGTTCGAACTGCTTTTAAAAACCGCATACTAACTTACCATCTGACGAGTGACTTACATTCAACTGATGTTAAGCAATATTTAGAAGATCTCAAAGATACGGTTATTACTTTACTCACTGATCCTTTAAAGACTTACCCCCAGCTTAAAGTTAATATGGAGCTCTATGGTTGTTATCTGTTGGCATCCACACAAGAACAAGACATTAAATCGTTTAATACCAAATTTAGTGTTATTTCTCCCAACACTAATTTGGATGACTTTTACAGCGAATATCAGATGTCTCTAGTGAAAAAAGCTTCCGAATTCACCGAGATGGGAAGCGGATGGGCGTTATCCAGACTACTGTTTCTCGAACTTAACATCAATAAATGTGGAGTGGGGGTAGAGTTCTCTATAATACCATTACTACGTTAGCAGTCGTCGCTATTTTAGTGTGAGCCATGGCAAGTAAAAGTTGTACCGCTGCTGCTGCTCCTGCTCCTGCTGCTGCTCCTGCTGCTGCTTCTGAGGTGATGGAAGACGACGGCTATAGTTCCCGAAGCTCATCACCCTATTGGACGTATTTGGACAGTATGATTCTTCGAAGTAACAGAGAAATTCGCAACGAGAAGAAACTCCTGGGTGAATTTTGCTATCCTACTGGTAATTTTACAGTAATTGTGGGTCTCAGTGTTGCCAGGGGGATGATACCAAGTGTTAAACTAGTCCCCACAACGTCTGAACATGAGCCAGTATCCCTCAGCCATTCTGACTGGATCGAGTTTTTGGAGATCATTGACAAGATGTTTGAAGATATTGATGGAAGTGTGGCAACAACGCTGACGTCGTCATCGGAAAATTTTACCCTATCCAGTGCTATTCTTTTAAACGAGCGAATATTTCGACTTGGAAGCAATGATGTAACTTTAACGTTTTCTTGTAATGATATAAATTCTATTGTTAGCATTAAGCATTTAATTAACTATAGATTAGAATTAGTTAACCGCTTACAATTTAGAACCTATTATGATGATACTTTACAGTATGCTCAATGTTTTGCTGATATTAAGGAAAACTTTTTTGAAATTATTACCAATCTCTGTAATTTAAACCTGTTTGAACAAAGTTATTACATGTTGGAATTATTGCATTACAACCAACAAAAATTGCTCGATGACTTTGATAAACTGTGCATGTATGCTGATGATTCATAATAATAAATATTTTAAAGCTTTGGGTTCTTTTCTTTCACCCTTCCCTCTCCTTTCCCTCCGATAGTAAATATTTCTGCTGTTACTAATAAATACAACTCGATTCTAGCAGAGATTTCATAGTTGTTTCAACAATCGTTACATACAGTTCTAATCTATCGAGACCTGTCGTGACTTGTCTGCAGCCTGTTTAGAAGTTAGTTCAACACCGACGTTGTTGTCTTTGCGTTTGGCCAGTGTACAAGATGTCTAAACAACGTCAGGAAGTTTGCATCGATCTTCAGGGCTATCCTTTAGCCAGTGGGTTTATACCAAAGGAGTTGGCTGTGTATGATGGTGCTCGATTTTGCAGCTTTCTCTTCAAGCCTCCGTATGGTAGGAAATTTTTAAAGCCTGAAGACCTCAAAATAGTAGAACATCTGGAGGAGAAATACCATGGCCTAATGTGGGAGTCTGGTTATTTGGACTTGAACCAATTTGAAAGTGTTTTACGTGACGTCTGTCTTCAGTATGATTCTCCTAAATTTCTGGTTAAGGGCGATTTAAAGGCAACTTGTTTAAAACAGATTTTTGATTCTTGTCTTATATTTAGTGTTCCTTTACAGACTGAACCTAAATTAAGTAAATATAAAAAAGTTGTAGAATGTTTTCACCATAAGGACTTTAATGTTTGGCATTGTGCCTGTAATAATGCCAAGTTATTGTATAATTTCCGACATTGTTTTTTAAATGATATGGAATAAAAGTATATAACATAGTTTGTTTGTTTTATTTCTTAGTATAGCTCGATTAGTCTAAGTAGAAAGACGATCTGAAATGATTAGCCGCAGTGTAGATTGTACTGATTGCTTAGACGATGGTCTGGCCGTTATTCGTACTTTTGAAGAAAGACTGATTACGTTTGCAAATTGGTCTAATAAAGTTAGCCCTAAAGACTTAGCACAGGCTGGTTTTTATTACACCCAGCGATTAGATATAGTTAAATGTGCATTTTGTTATTGCGAGTTTGCTGATTGGAAGGAAGGAGATGATCCACTAGCCGATCACTATAAGTACTCTCAGCATTGTCGACTAGCTAAAGTATTGTGGAAGTGTCGACCACAGAAAAAGAAAGCCCCACCGCGAAGCTTGAAAAAGATACAACCAGAACCGCTCCGAACTCTCCATGTTAGTTCTCTGTTCTTAATACCGCTGTTGGTGTTATTAGCCAGTGGACTGATACACCTCTATGATATTATAAATCGCCATTCTTCGACGCTTTAGCTCATTTTCACGTGAGCTATGGCTCTGTTAAGTTCGTCCTTCATTCTGCTGGTTGCAGTAGTACACAACGTCTTCTACGTATATCGACCTTTAAATGTGAAAAACGCCTCTGTTTTGTTCGATTTTGGAGATTGTAACGCTAGCAGACCATGGATTCCGCTGGATTTCAACCCGCAGAACGCTGATCACATGTCTGTATTCTCCGCCATGATACCCCCATCAAACAGCAACAGCTCTTTTCGCTACAAGGTTCACTTTCTCTTTCAAGATTCAACGATTGGTGAAACAGGATGGATGACGTTCCTTAGCGAGTGCAAGAATGAGACCGCATCCCCAACTCGTACTCCTGCTGCTGCTAATTCCCCACTACCGCCATCTTTCTCCGAAACTCTGAACAGTATTTCTAGTTTACTTGTATTCGCAGCAGTAACCTGTTTCATATTATTAACTAATTTTGTATATAAGGTTGCTAAATATAGATATATCTTGTGGTTAAATAAATAATTTTCCTACTACTGTGTGTTTTCTTCCTTTAATCCATTTATTACATATCGTTATCATCGTGACTTCGCTAACAACAACAACAACAACAACAACAACTTGCTTGCCTAACTGCCGCAAGCCTTTATGTTCGGAACTCAATATTTTATGTGAAGCAGATGGCCAGGTCGGCTAGAGCGTTGGTAATTCCACGTTGTAATATGCAGGTCCCAGGTTCTAATCCCACCGATGGTAGGACTTTTTTTCAGATTCATACTTATGCAGGATGACGTTGCAGATGGCAGTTCTAGGTTTGGAATAGTTGGTTCAGGTTGGGTAGTAAACGATTGGATTTCGGAGTGGCAGGTGACAGATGACATATGATAGATGACAGCTGACGTATGATCGGTGACAGGATGGCAGTTGAGTAGTTGATACCCCCCCCTCAAGTAGTTCAGGCCCCAAGTAGTTCTAGCCCCAAGTAGTTAAGACCAAAGTAGCTAACGCCCAAGAGTGTGACAGATGACGTATGACAGTTGACAGTTGACAGATGACGTATGACAGGTGACAGATGACGTATGATAGATGACGTATGGCAGGTGACAGATGACAGATGACGTATGACAGGTGACAGATGACAGTTGACAGATGACAGATGGCGTATGCGCGCGCAGGTTGGGTTTGATGCTGGCGCATGCGGTATGGTTGGGTTTGATACCGACGCATGCGGTATGGCTGGTTGGGTTTGATATGACGTCATAGATCTCAAGATAAAATCCCCCCGGGGGACGGAGGGCTGTGAAGGAATCAACTATACCTACTAAAGAGGTTAGCTGTTTTGTCAATAAACAGTGTTGCAACAGAAATACACTGTTCCGTCTTTTCTCATACCGTTTTATTTTCTTTGGTGGAAAGCGATCATCGTCGCATTTTTTGTTACAGAGTTCGGCTGCAGCAGCCGAACTCTATAACAAAAAAAGCGACGATGATCGCTTTCCACCAAAGAAAATAAAACGGTATGAGAAAAGACGGAACTGTGTATTTCCGTAGCAACACTGTTTATTGACAAAACAGCTAACCTCTTTACCGACTGAGGAGACTTGACGCTGGAAACCCTGTCATAAATTTTTAAAAATTTGTGAATGCGTTTCCCGCGCCAAGTTTTCTCAGTCGGTAAAGAGGTTAAGCTGTTTTGTCAATAAACAGTGTTGCAACGGAAATACACTGTTCAGTTTTTTCTCATACCGATTTATTTCCTTTGGTGGAAAGCGATCATCGTCGCTTTTTTTGTTATAGAGTTCGGCTGCTGGTGTCTGACGCCCCGGGGCGACTCGCCCCGGAGTCACTCGACACCAGGTGCGTTTGAGATTAGCACTCTTTTCACTCCGGACGTACCTAAGTGCACTCCGTCCGTTCGAGTATTAAATTCGGAGCAAAAAGAGGGAATCCGCTGGCGTTCGGGTATCGAAAACAGAGTGAAAAGTGTTTACTCCAAAAGTCCCGTCTCGCTGAGAGGTGCTTTAGGAGCGGGCATGCGCAACTGCGTTTGCAAATTTTATGGTTAAGTTAATTTTTTGTTTATGTCGGTTAAATTGGAATGTTTTCATTCTAAGCTGGGTTCATTCTAAAATGCATTTTAAAGTTTTGGTCCGTCATTGCTGGGACCGTTATTTCCGCAGAATTTTCAACTTTTTCTTCAGAAATATCTTCGTTTTCGGAGCTTTTCACAAAATTCTTCCTTGGCAAAGTTTAAAATTGGGATGAGAGAATTGAACATATTTAATAATTTTAATTAAATCCTTGTCTAATAACTGACCATGTTAGTACTGAGGCCGCTATTATTGCGTACCATTCATATATTCAGTCTAGATTGAGATATGGTGTAATATTTTGGGGTGATTCGCCTGACATACACAAAATTATGGTCATGCAAAAGAGGTGTATTCGTAGTATTTTTAAAATGAAACAGCAGGAAAGTTGTAAACCCATTTTTACTGAAAAAAGTATTTTAACAGTAATAGGAATGTATATTTTGGATTCTGTGATATTTGTTTGTGATAATAGAGATCTTTTTACTGACTGTAACATAAAACATGACTTTGATACTCGTTTTAAAGCAAATTTGGTACCTGCAAAATACAACTTCACATATCTGCAAAAAAATGTTAAATATTGCATCATAAAAATTTTTAACAGCTTTCCAGATAGAATTAGGAATTTACCAAAGAATAATCTTAAATCTGTTTTAAAGAAATATTTAGTTGGTAAGGCATTTTATAACATCAATGAATTTTTTGGTGATCCCGATAAGGAAAGAATTCAATTTTAAATTTGTAGTAATTATTTTAAATATGTCTCTTTTTATGTGAGTAAAATTGTTATTTATAAATGTATATTTTAAAAATCTTTGTATAAATGTTATGTAGTAGCAATTTTAATTCTAATGTTGTCAATCCTTATGACATTTTTCAACGCCCTATGGGTTTTTTATTTATTGTAATTGTAAACATTGAAAATAAAAATAAATATCTATCTATCTATCTATCTTGTCTAAAATTTATCCCATATGCAAGTCAAACACATGTTTATTTTTAAGGTTATGTTTTTGCACTTTCGGCGTAGAGCGTTCGTCTTTGAAAGATTTACTCCCAAAACTCTGAAGTCACGTGACAAAAATCTACTTTCACTCCACTCCAAATCCGTTGGCAGTCGCGAACGTAGCTACCATTCCGAAAGGAACAATTGACAAGTTTGACATTAAGCTCAACCCATAAGTGATGCACGAGAGGGCAGGGGGGATAGGGCTCGAACGGTTCTCAGGTGCTATATCCCAGTTGAATGCAAGGGCCCTGAAACTTTAAATACGGATTATCGCAGCTGCCACTTGTCACATTTTAGTTAGCGACCATGACACAGAGGGCACTTCGTCCATTCGACAGACGACAGATGTCAAAATTAGACCAATCAGGTTATTTTATTCTCGGTTGTCTGTTGTCTGGCCTTTGTCTTGTCCGTCAGCCATTTTATAATTTCGAGAAAAGATTAGCATTATTTTATGTGTGATTTTAATCACAATTTATCGGCTTAGAAAAGCAAATTAGGACTTTATTACGTTTCCAGGTAAGTGTTCTCTTGTATTAAAGAAAAATATAGCCAATTATCAATACATGTCTTGAAACATGGTATTCTGTTACATCGTTTAGTAAACAAACATTTTCCCAGGTACTTTTTTATCTTAAATTGTACGTGTAGTTTGTTCTAAAATATACAGTTTTTTCATTTTTTGATATTTAAAAATATACTTTCAGCATTCAGAAATAATACACTGCCAAATGTATTTCCAATACCAATAGTTCCGAAGACTAGACTAATATTAATAAGTTATTTCTATATTATATGGTTTATTTAAGTGAACATAGTTTGGTAATAATAAATAAATGACGAAAGTTGGCAATAGTGAATTTGACCATTTCTGTTTTGTGGTCTTTGTGTCATTAAAAATGATTTTAATCAAACTTTTTTTATTGTAGATGTAAATAGACAAATCAGATATTGTAGTTTTGTAAGTACCATTTTATCGAGCATTTTCTTAATCATATTTAAAACATATTTCGTGATAGTTGTAACTATTTAGATTATTTTAATTCCAGAACATTCAATATAATTTATAGTTTTTTTAACATATTTTTTGTGCTTGTCGGAAAACTTCATTTTGTAGTTTGCCACCCATACCTACATGTTACTGTCTCTGTATTTTATCTAACATGGCTGCAGTCATAGCAGCTTCTTCCTTTGGCAGAGTTAAGTACTCGTGTAAGAATTCCTGTTACACTAATTTTCCAAAGGATTATAAAAACAATTTTTTTTTATTTTCCCTAAACTTTTGCGACATTAGAAGCTTGAAAAACAGCTTACTGAATACAAGTTCTCAATTGGTATACATAACGTTTGTACGTAGCATCCCTGCGTTAAGCTTTGGAAATAAACATATACATCTTGACGAGTACACTTTAACTCTGGATTGCCCTACTGGACACTGTAGAAAGCACAACATTTTTACTGACAGCCAAATAAATACCAGTAATAACAAGGTGAAACTTAACCAGAGTTTTTTTATGTACCATTCGCTTATTGAGTAAAGTTAAATAGTGCACCTGATTTGTGCGATATAAATAACTATTAGGTATTTAGTGTACAAGATGATTCTGCCGAAGTTTTCGTTTTGTTTCATGTTAAATGCTCGATGGAATTGGACCTCCACACAAGCCCAACGTGATGTTAATGGAACTGAAGAAATCTGATTAGAACCTTCACCCGATTGTGACTTTTACCTTGCGTTAACATTCTCATGTGAGCCATGTTGTTATGAGATGACTTGATAAACATTTCGTTATGATTTATATTGATTAAATGAAGAAATTAGTAAAAATAGGACCTTGTTTTACTTTTAAATACGATACAATTTTGTACCGACATTAAAGGTAAATTGATGTTTTGCTATTTTATGCCTTGTATTTATGTATTTGTTTTAGATTGTCATTTTTTTATATTTTATCTGAAAATTCTTTTATAAACGTCCAATAAAAACATTATGTAAATACAAGGTTATAAAATGTCAAAACATCAATTTGACCTTTAACTGATCATATGGTGGCTTTTCTTCCGCACCCCGCTTCCGCCAAGAATACTTTGGGACCCTACGGATGAGGGCGCCACAATTGACAGAAATGTTGCGACCAATTAACACGCACTTAACGTTTCTTACCTGTTGTTCTGTGGTTGAATGGAACAACTGTGTGCGGCTCTGGAGCTGTACGGGAGCTCCTCCTTGGGGTGAAAGGAAGACACCTCTAATTAATATATGAAGAAAAACAAAATTTTGTAGAAGAATCGTGTTTCTTTAATAATAAATATCGTTACCTTAATTCGCAATTGTCGTCAGTTCATTAACTAACAGGGAATTGTCGTAAGTCCTTTATAAATTGTAAAAATGGCAATTTTATTTTATAATATTTTTTTTAACAAGTGTATGATTTACATTATCATCAATTGTTGATATATAATAATAAATAGTAATATTGAATGTTCAGAACTGCTCGAGATGATTAATTTTAATGTACCTACACGATCTCTGAGAACTGAAAGGACGTTTAATCTTGAGCATCACCGTATCTTATATGGACAAAGAGCTCCCATTAATCGTGCAATGATGCACGCAAATGAGGTCCGGATTGACGTTTTTGCAACATCCTTAGAGAGACTGAGGTTGACACTGTGATATTACTGTGTAATTGTTGTGTAATTCCTTTAAGACGTGATCTGTTGTTATTGCTTTTTAATTGTGATTTTATTTTATTAATACGTATATGTTCTACTGTTTTAACTAAATTTTAAGAATTTTATTGTATGACTGTAATTTTTGGGCATTGCCCGTTGATAAATAAATAAATGTTTAAAAGAAATTTTCATAGAGAAAAAATACTTTGAATCGATAATTTTCAAGCAAGATAGCGTTTTATTCATTCCCTGTAAAATTTAGAATTTTGGACTTACAACAATTGCGAATTAAGGTAACGATATAATTATACTTTTAAAAACATAGCACTTCTGTTAGAAGTACTTTTATAATTAGTGTGAAACGGATTATGACAGCTTTCATGATGGATTACGAATTTAAAATGAAGACCCAAAACGAGCGTGTTAAAGTTGAAGATTTGTTTGATTATGAAGGCTGCAAAGTTGGACGTGGAACTTATGGGCATGTTTATAAAGGCAGGCGAAAAGACGGATCAGACAACAGAGATTATGCTTTAAAACAAATTGAAGGCACTGGATTATCAATGTCTGCTTGTAGAGAAATAGCTGTAAGACTAAATACTGTATGGAATATATTAAATTATCTTAGCTTTAGAGTTTTATCGACCTTTATACAGAAAACATTTATTTATACCTAAGTATTATATTTTTTTTAGTTACTTAGAGAGTTAAAACATGTAAATGTCATCAATTTAGTTCGTGTTTTCCTATCGCATAATGACCGTAAAGTCTGGCTTATGTTTGATTTTGCGGAGCACGATTTGTGGCATATAATTAAGTTTCATAGAGCAGCAAAAGCAAATAAAAAGCCTGTCATGGTACCTAAAGGAATGGTGAAATCACTTTTATATCAGATTTTGGATGGAATACACTATCTACATTCCAACTGGGTTTTACATAGAGACCTAAAACCAGCTAATATATTAGTTATGGGTGAAGGACCTGAAAGAGGAAGGGTGAAAATAGCTGACATGGGATTTGCTAGACTATTTAATGCTCCTTTAAAACCTTTAGCTGATTTGGATCCTGTGGTAGTTACTTTCTGGTACAGAGCACCTGAACTATTATTAGGAGCAAGGCATTACACTAAGGCAATAGGTAAGTAACAGCATAAGCCTAATTTTTTGTGTGTTGTAATTTTTTGTTCAAATTTTACAAAAAATAAGTAATTGTTGAGGTTAAGACAAGGGGGTTTTGACACTTTGTTTTAAAGTCCTATGTATCTTGAATTAAAGCCTTTGGTGCAAGAAAATGTCAATTGGATTTTTTAAAGAATACTTTTTTATAAAAAAAAATAACTTAATTTAGGCTCACAAACCTGGGCAGAAGGGGTACAGTTTTCCAACAAAGGCTTTAAATCCTAAAATTTGTATTTCAACAAGAGTCACTATGAAAGATGTAAGTTATAACGATGTAAGTATCACACAGCTGATATCAGATGTGTGATTGCTATCAGTAAAGTTAAATAATTATCTAAGCTTCACTTAAACTTGTGGTATGTTCTGAAAGTCACCAAGCAGTAACCAGCACTTACCACAGGGTTCCCAGCATCAGGAAAAACAGGGAAATGTCAGGGTATTCAAAAACCGCCAGGGAAAACTAAAATTTTTAGTAATAGTCAGTAACAATAAAGATATTTTTCGTAAAGTCAGGGAAAATGGCAACTTCTAATAATTTTATTTTTAAAACCATTATTTTTTTTTACAAAAAATTAGTAGGTACAGTATTTTGCGGTACCGCCTCGTTTATGTCTTATAACATCTCGAGGTGACCCGTTAACCATCCATATAATTTCACATTCTCAGAGAAAGACAGCTTGTTCCGCTATAAACGTATTAAATAATAAAAAAGGAAATAAAACATGCATCGTGCAGTGAATATTTTGTCCCGTCCTTCTGACCAATCGAATTTATTGTTATCAGAACGACGAAGGAAGTATTAAAAGTAAGATAAAGATGCAGAATATATCCACAATCTTTCCGATCGTTTTCGCATTCCGTTTTTTTTTCTGCTAAAGTTGCGTCAGATCACGATTCTGGCGCGTATTTTGTTGATTTACTTATTTATTTATTTATCCACTTTATGTCTACAGATCTAACGATATGACAACGCCAAATACAAACAAAATTTTAAAATACTTAAATAAACTAGAGAACAATAATTAGAGTAATTCTGCAAAAACAATACTAAACTAAAATTTTAAAATAGTCGTTAACATTGTAAAAACATTCATTCAAAAGGTAGATCTTTACACATTTTTTAAATTTAGTGTATGAGGGTATCTCTTTGAGGCCCGCTGGAAGATTGTTAAACCTATTTGCGCAAAAGCAGTCTGGACTCTTTTGATAGGTGGTAGTGTTGTGAAGGGGAATGTATATGTTAGAGTTGTTTCTTGTAGAATGATTGTGAATTGTTGAGGATTGGTAAAATCTGGTTTTCTGATTTTTCATGAAGAGAACTGCGTGCAGTATCAGTATGGATGGGAGGGTGAGTATCTTATGCTGAAGGAACAAAGGTCTACAGGAGTTCAGGGGACTCAGGGAGTAAATCGTTCTAATAAGTCTTTTTTGTAGGATGAAAATTCTGGCTAGATCGGTGGATTGACCCCGATAAATGACGCCATAGCTCAAATGGCAATATGCAAGAGTGTAATAGGTATTAAGAAGTTGTTTTGGTTCTAGGGTGTTTTTTAGGTTTCTTACAGCAAAATATGCTGTACAGTAGACTCTCGATATAGTGAACATGGCCTACAGTGAACTACTCCATATAGTGAACAAAAAAATATTTACATTATGTACATTCTCTATAGAGTGAACAACTAGCCCCACGAAATAGTGAACCTAATAATTTTTCCCATCTGATAGAGGGAAAAAAATTTTTCAGCTTGACCCGCTTTTTCCTAAACCAAATATGGTCACATTACTTTATGTTATATCAATAGTTAAATAAAGTTTTGTTTACCAAGTCATATTGTTTTATTAAATGATATACAATCTCGAAATAGTGAACAAATCAATATAGTGAACTGGGTGTGCATTAATTAGTTCACTATATCGAGAGTCTAGTGTATTTAATTTACCAGCCACGTAATCTATGTGATTGCACCATTTAATATGTGGATCTAAATAAATGCCAAGGAATTTGAAATTATCTGTTTTGTTTACCGGTTTGTTATTCAATGTAAGATTTGGATCTCGATGTAATTCTTTACAGAGTGAAAAGGCCATGTAGCAAGTTTTAGATTTGCTTAAGATAAGTCTGTTATTTGTGAACACTATCTAGAAAATTTGTGTAAGATATTGTTGGCTCTGCTCTCTAAGTCCTCCAGGTTGCTGGCCGAGATAGCCACCGTGCAGTCATCAGCATAAAGTATTTGTTTGCTATTTGGTTGTGCAATGTACTCTTCTAAGTCGTTTATGAACAGGGTGAACAGCAAAGGTGAAATTATGCTACCCTGAGGTACTCCACAATTGACTGTTTGTTCATTTGAAGTGACATTCTCAATTCTAACTCTTATCTTCCGGTTTTTCATATAAGAAATTACCCAATTGTTGATAGCGCCCCTTATTCCCAGTGCATGCAGTTTCTTTTTTAGGTATAAACTGTTTAAGCAGTCAAACGCGTGTGTTAAATCAAAAAATAGCACGAGAATGAGTCGTGATGCATCCAGACCCTTATAGACAAAGTTCATTAACTCAAATATTGCTGTCGAGGTTGAGAAATCTTTTCTAAACCCGTATTGCGCGTTACTGATTTAGTCTGCACCATTCAAGTAGTTTTCCAAGCGAATCAAGATAGCTTTTTCAAAAAGTTTTGAGGAACTAGGCAAACCTGTTTTCGCTCTATAATTTTCTATTTTTTCTCTGTCGCCTATTTTAAAAAGCGGAATTATTTCCCCTATTTTAAGTTCACTAGGAAATTTTCCCTTATCTAAAGACAAATTAAAAATGTGGCATAAAGGATATTTAATATATTTCCATATTTTTTCTAAAACTGAAATTGGGATGTCTAGCAGACCAGAGCCGGCCGATTTGTTTTTCAGATTCTTTAAAGCTAGGAATAGGTCATCTGCACTTAATGGTAAAATAAATATTGACTCAAGATGTCAAGTACATGTAGTGCATTCCGAAACATTAGAGGTGCTACCCAAAATTGTCGATAGCAAGGAGTTCGCGCTGGTAGCGAAGAAATTGCAAAAGTCATTGCATATATCTTTAGGGTTAGTCGCGTGACCCTCCTTATTTGTTAGTTTTTTAGGATCTGAGCACTTCTTTACTCTCCTCAAATTAGTATTTATTGTGCCAGATAATTTTTGTGTTGTATGAAGAGTCGATGAGTTTTTGTTTTAAAAAAATTATTTTTTTCCAATGCTAATCTTTCGTGAAAAAATTTTTTTGTTTGCGAATATCATTCTTTGGCAACCGGCGTCCCTAGAGATCTAGAAAGCCAATAGAAGTCCCTTAAATGTTCACTCTGTTTAACCAGGTCCGAGTTTATCCCGGACTTACCCTGAGATGTACTTCTCACAGTTACTTTTTTTATTGGACATGCTATATCCAGGCGATACACAAAATTATCTGAGAAAAAGGACCAAGCCTCATCCATCTCATTCAAGGAGTGCAAGTGACTTAGATCAGTTCTTGAGAGATGGTAGTTTAATTGAAAAATGTTTTGCTCATCAAAGAATCTTTTGAAAAAATGTGTATTAGATAGATATTGTGATTTCGTTCTGAGAGCAATCTTTATGAAATGTAATAAGTTGTGCTTTGTGGTCTGCAATATTTGCCATAAGGTTTGTTGCTTTAAAAGTAGGGTGGTTTGTGATGACATAATCTAATTCGGTGGGGTTTGATTGAGAAATTCTCTAGTGGGTTCACGTGGGAGTATGGATATTAAGTTAAAACCTTCCAGCAGGTCAAAAAGGATTTTTTTTTCGGATGAGTCCTCCAAATTATTTACATTTAAGTCGCCGCATATTAGAATATGTTGATGTTGCAGTGTTATATAAGATAAAATTGAATTAAAAGCGGTTATGAATCTATTAAAGTTATTTTGAACTGCATTGTTGCAGGAGTGATAAATAGCTAAAAGAGCCACCTTTGAAGTGTTTAACTTACACGAAATGCCCACACATTCAAACACAAATTCAAGCGAGAACTGTGACAGGTCTAGTCTTTGAAAATCATCGTATTTGCTAAAAATGGCGACGCCGCCTCCATGAATATGATCCTTACGTGAGAAGTTTGCTGCGAGCTGGTACCCTGGTATGGTAGTTACTTGTGCTTGTTCTTTTCCCATCCAGTGTTCGGATATACATAGGAAAACGGGGTTTTCTGCTTCTAATACCAATTCCCGTTGCGGCATTTTGTTTGAAAGGCCTTGTACGTTTATATGTATAGTTTTCCAAAAGTGTCAAAGAGACTTATCGTCTCCAACCTTTCGGGTAGTTGTTGCGATTGAACCCGTTAAAGTGTCTGTTTTAGTCGCTTCGCTGGTTGTTTCGATTCTTTGCGAACTGTGAGGGACGAAAAGTTTGATATCTCTGTATAATGATGTCTTCCGGCCAGTTTTGGGGGTTTAGTATCTGGTCATCCAGCTCTTTTCTGGCGCTTATTTTGAAAGCTTTGTAATCGCCTGATTTGACGGCCACGCTTTCGATGGAAAAGCTTTCGTTGGTACCGAAATTATTTTTCAGATATTCAGTTACTGTTTCTACCGATACCTCTTTCGAAATTTTGGTGATAAAAATGGAAGTCTGTGGGATCGTCTTTGCCGCTGTAAGTTTCTCGTCAGTTTTCTTTAGGCCAACTAGTCAATTTCTCTTTGTTGGATGTTGAGTGTTATCTTGGTGATGGATTTGATGTTCGGAGGAGCTTTACCCTATATTTTAAGTTTATTCTAGTGATGTCCAGTAAATAATCGCTTTTTTGGAAAAATTAACATGTTCGTATACTGAAATGAGACAAACCTTTACTGTACTTTAGGCTTTAATTAGCAGAAAGCATTCATATAAATTATGACAATAGCATAAAATGACAAACTACTAAAAGTACCAGAAGTACTGGTAACAAGGTAATTTTTAATATACATAGAAAGGTCGAAATCATATTACATTGTCCCTTGGGTTAATAATTGTTTATTTCAATTATAATCTTTTAAGTATGCTGGGGGATTGCGTTTTCTTGAGGATTGACGAACTTTATTTGCAGAATTCTTAACAGTAGCTTCGTGAACAGCGGAGGGATCTTCTTGCGGCTGAATAATTATCTCCGAAGTGCTAGGTCTCGGGTCATCAGAAGTGTGTACATCTTGCCCAACAGGATCTGGATGGCCTTGTTCATCATTTCTAGACTCAATTGTATCAGCCTCGATTAATGGAATAATGGGATTCGTATCCGTAACAGGATCAGAATTGCCGGGGTTGATTAAACTTAAATCTCCCCTTGGTGCCAAATGTTTTATGGAAACTGTAGATTCCCCCATTTTCATAACGAATCACTGCATATTCTGGATTTGCCACCACCAGTTTCACTTCAACTAGGGGGTCATATTTGCTATGCCGGACATGTTTCTTAAGGAGTACTTTTGTTTAGGAGTTAACCAAGAAGGTATGGAAGTACCACTAATCGATCGCCTTTGATAACAAAGTATCCTTTCATGTGGCATACAGTTAGTTGATGTACACAGCAGGGAACATATAGAGTGTAAAGCATCAGGTAAAGCTTGTTCCCACTGTGTCACTTTTAAATTTTGAGTTTTAAGTGCTAAATTTACAGCATTCCAAATTATTCCATTATATCTTTCTACTTCTCCGTTTCCTTCTGGGTTGTATGGATCCGGCTATGGGCTATCCCACGAGACTGAAGATAGGCCACTATTTCATGGGACATAAAAGAAGTTCCTCGATCTGAATGAATATAAGCTGGCATACCAAAAGTAGTGAACATCTGGTCTAGGCATTCTATGACAGTAGAACTAGTCATATCTGAACAAGAAAATGCAAAAGGAAACCTAGAATATTCGTCCACAATTGTTAATAAATATTTATGATCTGTAGCACTCGGCAAATGTCCTTTAAACTCACTATTTAAACGTTCAAATGCGGATGTGGCTTTTATTAAGTGACCACTAGGATTTTTGCAAAATTTCGGCATCACTTCCGCACATATGGGGCATGTTGCTGTCATTTTCATAACATCTTCGATAGAAAATGGTAAGTTGCGGACACGAACAAAATGATACATTCTTGTAATGCCCGGGTGACATAGAGACTTAAGTTCATATAATTTGTTAGTGGTACTTGCTCCACATATCCTCGATAAAGCGTCAGCAACTATGTTTTCTCTTCCAGACCGATAAACGATAACATAGTTGAAACAAGATAATTCCAAACGCCATCGCATAATTTTTTCATTTTTAATTTTGCTTGATTGTTTGGCATGAAACATAAAGGATACTGCTTCTTGGTCAGTTACTAATTTAAAATGGCGTCCCATGAGGAAATGTCTCTGCATTTTATAATTTTAAGAATGAAATTGCTGGTTCATTCAATTCAGCAAAATAGATTAATTTTAATTTTTTATCCAGTATAATTTAACTTCAACCTGTTTGAAACATACACTAGGTAATAAAGGTAAAATCACCTTGAAATCCTTCAAAGTCAAAAAATTTATCCTTAGAATAGTATTGACGGATATATTTCTGTGAAAATTTGCAATAAATCTTCTCCTTGCTTCTCTTGCATTTTCTTGGCATTTGTAGAACAAGATAACAATCTGCAATCTCTCATCTAATGAATATTTCATTTCGGCAATATTATAGTAAATTTGTGAAATTTTTTGACTTTGAAGGATTTCAAGGTGATTTTACCTTTATTACCTAGTGTATGTTTCAAACAGGTTGAAGTTAAATTATACTGGATAAAACATTAAAATTTAATAAAAATAGCTGTCACAATATTAAATATTTTAATCAGAACGGACATAAAAAAAATCACTCGTTCCGAAAATCGTATAAAAAAAGCTATGTTCCATTTAAAAAACACCTTATCCATAGCGTAACTCTTTTGTTTCTGGTTCAAATAAATTTTTGGTTTCATTTTTGAATTCTGCAGGAAAAAGTACATCGATTGGCTATTTTAGATTTTTCTTTAAATACAAAGAAGCTCAAAAATGAGCCCCTGTTCAGTCCTCGTTGGAAGACCCTGTACATGTGTGTGTGTGTGTAAATTTGGTAGTTCCGTCCTGCCGGTACTAACATCGTTCTTCGCGCACACTTGCGCGTCACAATCGACCAATTACGGAAGGGATTTGACGCGAGCAATATCGCGAAGGTTTAATTAAAACAAACCAAAGAAAATTATTAATAAAATTAAAGAAAATTAGTGGGAAAACGGAACATAACCGCCCACCACAATGCTACAGCATTTTCAATGAAAATATTATCGAGCATTTTAACCGAAAAAAAAAAGTAATTTCAGATTCATATTTTTCCGAAACAAAAAAAAATCCTAACAAAATACACATACACATAAGTTGTCCTTTATTAAGACTAATGCTCCTGGCTGAATCTGATCGGAGTCCTTAAGCCATTTACTACATTGTTGTAACGTATGAAGGTATTCAGTATGCCACCTGTTCCAAAATGCTTGATGAGATTGCACCAACAATTGCCAGCGATCCAAACATTTAACATGTGGGGAGGTAAGGTCCGGATCGGGGATGCAAGATAAAGGGGCCATAGTTAAAAAGTGACCTGGAGTATTAAGGGTAACAGATCATTAGGATCAGCGCTTAATGGACCCAAGGGTCGCGAATTGAGGACAGCTTCAATTTGCACTAGTACGGTATAGAGCTCCTCATAACACAATATTTGTTCCCCGATAATTCTTATGAGGTGTGATTTAACACTTTTTATACCAGCTTCGTGCAAGCCACCAAAATGAGGTGCTGACGGAGGCTGAAAACGCCAGGCAATTTTTTCTTCTGCACAAGCTTTCTCAAAAATATCAGAAAGATACTTAGCTGTTCCCACGAAGTTCGTACCACAATCTGAATGAAAATAACTTACTTTTCCCCGGCGACCAATAAAACGACGTAATGCAGCCAGAAAAGCTGGGGTTGATAAGTCAGAGACCAGTTCTAAGTGGACCGCCTTCGTGGCACAGCACACAAAAAGGCACAAATTTTCATCTGGGTCACTCTATAAGGAGGCAAATTGCCCATTTTAGGCTGTAAAGAAGAGAAAATATTTAAGACATTTGGATACAATGCTGCGAACAAACTTCTTGCCGCCAATAATCCAAAACTGTTGTGAAATCAAGAAATGCAGATTTTGAACGCCGCAGTGTAAGTACTTGCGGTGCAAGTCTTCTATAATTAAAACTGTCAACCGATGTTGACGGGGAAGTAGTATAGGGTGCTTCTGGTCAAAAGATAGTTCTGAATTGGTAAGACGACCGCCCACCCTGAGGACTCCCTGGTCGTCCAAAAAAGGGGACAACTTTGAACAGCGCCCAGTTTTCGACAAACTATCAACATCATCATATAAACAGGTGCGTTGGACATATTTAACAACAACCATAAGACTAAAATTTAAATCTTGTTCTGCGAACGCAGTACCTAGGGTGAATGAAATACTTGATTTAAGCAGACCTAGAAATCTTAGACAATAACCTAAAACTCTTAAAATCTTCTGAATTGAAGAAAACCTCTCTAGCAACATTTGAAGATTGTGCGTATCTTGAGAGACCAGAAGTACTAATGGTTTTGCTTCCTTGACCGAATCCTCGCACTTATCCTGGACAAATTTGGATTTTGGCCAGAGATAATCGGGCAAAGAAAGCCACAGAGGGCCCTTCCACCATAATGAAAATTCAATTAATTTCGATGGAAGCAAACCTCTTGAAGAACAATCGGCTGGATTGTCTTCTGAGGCGATATGATGCCATAATTCAGGAGCAACAATTTGCTGAATTTGGCTCACGCGGTTGGCAACAAAAGTTTTCCACTTATACGGTGGAGCCTTTATCCATGATAAAGCAATTGCTGAATCAGACCATGCAGAAACAGCAAAGTTTAAGTCTGAATAAGTTTTCAAAACAGATTGAATCAATTTTGCGAGCAAGCCTGCCGCACACAACTCAAGGGGTGCTACTTTACTTTTTGCACACACCAAGAAAGTATATATGTGATTTTGAGAATCCTCCAGGCGAAAATAAACACATGCAAAAGGGTGCCGAAAATACCCCATACGTAGCGGTTTTTAAGACAAAGTCTTGAAGCCTCTCATGAGGAGAGAAACGAAATACAATTCTCTGATAGCCAGTGTGACTAGGGTTGACTAATATTTGAGCCGGTCAGAGGAAAAGTGGTCTAACTGCACTGCATTTAGGTTAACTTTTAGGAAATTCATGTTTTGCGTCTGAGCGGATTAAAATGGGTGTAATGGTTTTTCAAAAGGTTTTCACTCATTCCTATCAAAAATATATAGAAATCTTACATGATACCAAATTGTGATAATTACGCCTCATTGTATTAATTAATTAGATATTAAATCTGAAATACCATTTTTCCAGGTAACTTTTTTCCAAGGCTCGGCGTCAAAGTGGTATAACTCACTGAATTATATCACTTTTCCACGTAACAATTCCAGACAACTGGTGACAAACGATGGCAGGAAGTAGCTTTACTTTTGTATATGCTATTAAGGGTATTGATATTTTGACCTGAATGTTCATATTAGAACATTTTTGAGCCTATTTTAATTTGTGACATTGGGCTTTTTTAATAATTGTCTATATTTTTATATTTTAAGCCAGTTAGTATAGCGTTGTAATAATAATGCTAATAGAAAACACAATCGGTGCTATTCTCAGATTACAAAAATGATATTAGGCTTGTAAAAAGGTGATATTGGTTACGTCAAAATAAGTCGGCCAATCATTTTTAAGCCAAGGCCATTATGTGGACACAAGTTAAACACTAAATTATAGTCAACTTTTCTTGACAACCACTAAAACAGAGCGGGTGGACTGGCGCGTATAAGCGACGTCTTGACTTATACCACTATTCTACCGAGCGCGAGGCGTTATGTTGAGAAGAATAACGTTAGGAAGCTATAATCTCAGCTATCAGAATTATTTGACCTATACCACTTTTCCTCTGATCGGCTCATTTGTCGATACATCATTTTGATGTCTGCTGTAAACACAATTGGGAAACAGCGAAAATTTAGCAAAATAGAAAATATGTCATTCTGTAACTTCGGGCCTACAATAAGACAATCGTTTAAAGAATAACCATCTTGGGTTTTAGCGGATGCATCAAACACTACACGTAACTTGGTAGTGGAACTATAAATATTTGTAACGCAGTGATGCGGAATGTAATAGATTTTTTCGGAAGCCGAATCATTAGGAACGCAGGACACCGGTTCCATATGACCTAAATCCAAATATTCCTTCATAAATTGATTATAAGTCTGGTGCAACGCCAGATTTTGCAAAAGACGTTTTCCAAATGAATAGGAACGCCTCTCCGCTACAGAACGAGAGTTTGAGAACAGCGGTTCACCCTCTTTAAAGGGTAATGTGACCATAAAACGGCCGGAAAGAAGGCGGGAGTGTGTTTCCACAAAGTTTTGTTCAGCTGCGATGTCTTTAGACAAATTGACCAACACTGGGATTTCCTCAAGATCCCAAAATTTTTGCAATGTAGCACCCAGTGACTCATCCTCTAATGCAGTAGAAAATGAATACATGAGTTGCGGAGCAGGTAAGGTAATTTTCCCCATCAGTACCCAGCCAAAGACAGTGTTAAGGGCAATTGGTTCATTTTTCTTACCAAAAACTTTTCCCGACTGGATAATAAAGGGAAAGAGATCACCTCCAAGTAATAGATCTATACTACCGGGGGTGTATAGATCTACTACTTGGAGTCCGCCAATTTTAAATTATTTAAATGATCCCAGTCAGGAATCTTAAAGAATTCATTAGGCATATCTGCACACACCCGAGGCAAAATAACTGCCTCAACAGCAAACGATAGATTTGGCTGCTCTATAGGTCGTATAACTAATGAAGTTATACCCTTGGAAGACATAGAGGCCATTTGATCTAAACCTTTTATAGCAATATTACATGCCGAACGCTTCAAATGTAATCTGTTAAAACAGTGTTCTGCTATGAAATTAGCTTGACTGGCACTATCGAGCAAAACTCGTATTCTATGTGGATTACATTTTGAATCAACTAGCTCTATGTTTGCAGTGGCCAACATCACAAATCCATGTGGTTGGGCCGCACTTAGCAAAGCATTAACATTAGAAGAGGTTGAAGAAGCATCCACGGTAGGTACAGCGAGAGATGGGTGCTGCACGCTTGCAGCAGGGGGAATTGGCGAGTGATTATACGTATGATTAACATGGCCTGACGTAGCAGGACTATTATGTAAAAGCGGTGTTCCTTCATCAGAAACAGAAACAGGTGCATTGTCAAAATGAAGTAAGGTATGATGGCGGAAATGACAATGGCGACACGTTGAATTTGAATTACATTTGATAAATGTATGCGATACACTTAAACAATTTATACATACCCGTGCTGTTTGCAAAGCCGATATCTTTCTTTTGGGGATTTTTGAAGGAAATTTGCACAGTTAGACGGAAAATGATTAGATTTACAAAATTTACATTTCAGCTTATGGTTGGTACTGCCTTTATTAGAAATATTAGTTTGGAATGAGTATGCACTCATCGGCCCTTTTCCCTTTCCTCGAGGCGAAGAAAATTTTTTTGTAGAATCAGAAGTTGAATTAGCAATAGTTTATAATACTTTGCAGTGATTTGCCAAAAATATTTTTAAATGGTTAAATGTTGGTATTTCCAAATGGCCATGTGCCATTTCAAATTTATGAACAAGTTCTGCATCTAATTTTTGTAAAAGTAAATTAAAAAGCACGAAATCCCAACTACTAACTGGAAATCCTAATAATTTTAAAGCTTCAGTATTTTCTGAAAATGTGTCTAAAATATGACGTAAAGCAGAATGAGTTCCTTTAGTACTTTTTGTCAATGGTGATATATTATTCAGCTCATGCCAATAAGTATTATCTAAAACTCTTTTATTTTGATACCTATTGACTAAAGTATCAAAGGCAATTTGGTAATTATCTTCTACTAGCGGTATATTTCTAATAGTATTTAAAGGTTCACCTCGTAAAAAAGTTAATAAGTATTGAAATTTTTCAGTATTGGATAAGACTTTTAAATAAATCGAAAAAAGTAGGCCAGTGTTTATAATTTCCCTCAAAAACGGGTAAAGTTATTTTAGGCAGCTTGGCATTGCTTGAAGGCTGAGTCGTACCTCCTGATTACTAACATTTAAATCGTTAGGTTTGACATCAGCTTTTGCAAACAATTCCCTATGAATACATTTTATAGCAAAATATTGATCGTCAAAGTTTTTCCGTATAATTTCCTCGTCATCTAAATGCGACTCTTCCATATCCTTATGCGTTATAATTAGAGGTTAAACGACTTACCTGTAAGGAAGTTCAATCCTCAATTATACTAGTAGTTGCATCCCAATTAGATCACCCTGTAGTTATGTCTTAGCGCCAGCGCGCGCCGCTGTGTTTAAAGGATTGACGAAAATCCCGTCCCTGCCTTCTGCCCGGGAACCACCTAGTCAATATTTTTTAGCGCGGTTTCTCCGAGATCGTCCAACCTACTGCATAGGGCCATATCAGCGTACGATCGTAGTGGTGGGAGGGAAGTGATCTAATTGGGATGCAACTACTAGTATAATTGAGGATTGAACTTCCTTACAGGTAAGTCGTTTAACCTCTAATTATACAACGTAGTTGCATCCCAATTAGATCACCCTGTAGATGTTTAAAGATAAGGTTGGAACGATCTCCGTAATAAAAGATAAAAATAAATAAGATTCCTGGTTAGGTAATTTTAAAATGTCCTTTAATACAAAAAACAAGAAAAAAAAAACTAAGCAGTACATAATGGGAAAACTACAAACAATATTTAACATTGTAAGTTTAAAACAAAAATAAGTAAGGTAATAGTGTGTGTAACATTCTTAACTAGTAAAAAGGTGTTGCATTAAACTGTCTGTATTCTCTATAGGGCGATTATAGAATTTTGCAAATACTTGAGACCTTGGTGACCAACCTGCTGTTTTTAAAATACAGTCGACGCTAAGCCCTGCGCGATAAGCCGCTGACGTTGCGGAATGGCGTGTACTATGAGGCCGGAATTTGTTTGTGTTAATTCCGGATAATTTAAGACCCTGTGTTATCCAGCGGCTTATCGTTTGAGATGACGTTGCTCGATGTGGTTTTTTATGTGTTATTAGTAAGTAAGTAAAGACGTCGTGTCTTATATTTTGTGTTGATTGAATATAATATAAAATAATGCTGGCAACACAAATTTCGGGTTTATCTTTGAAAAAAGGCAATATCAATATAGGCTGTGTTTTATTAGGCGCTGAAGTTTTTAGAAAAGCGGATACTGCTATTTCCATTTTAGTTTCGGTCATAGAAATATCTGAAAGTCTGATTTTGCTTAAGGTTTGTGCTCTTTGGGCTGTTGCCAAGGCAAGTAGTACTGTAAGTTTAATGGTCAATGTTCTTAAATTGAGGTTGGAATGCGGATACAGAGACGAAAAATACTTAATTACTGGTTCAGGATTCCAAGTTTCATTATACCTCGGAAAACTTGGTTTTAACCTAAACGCACCTTTGAGAAGTCTGTTAATAATTGTTTTATCATTTTTGTTAAGAGTAAAAAGTAAATTTAAAGCGGATCTATGGGTGTTCAATGTGGAATATGTAGCACCTAACTGAAATTCTTTGACTAAGAAATTTGAAACTAATTTAACATCCGGGTTAAATATTTTGGATTGATTATTTTTGCAGAAGGCCCACCATTTTTTAAAAGTTGTATTATATTGTTTTTCCGTGGATTTACTTATTAATAATAATAATAATAATAATAATACCTTTATTGCCAACTCAATCTGTTACAAAGACATAAGCAACGTCAAAAAACAATTTTCGTAATAGATCGAAAAATTTTTCTAAGATAAATACATTTGTTATCGTTAAAATCTCAAAAATTTATATTTAAAAGTCTAAAGTCTAATAACATTAATGATAGTAGTTAACTATAAATAATAAGTACATGTTATTGATGCCCGTATCAAGTCAACTGCGGAGTCTTCTAGATTTCGATTTCGGTAGGCTTCCCTGATAGTTTGCAAGCACCCAGGGTAAATGTTTTCGACAAAGGGTGTGGTTCGCTGGAAGGAGAAAGTAAGAGATTAGAATTAGGTTTTATGGTGTAAATATGCGAAACTCGGAGATGATCCAGTTTTGGAAACCAAGGCTGGGATTTCCACGAGGGAAAAACTAATATTCCTTCTGCTGAATCATTTTCGATTTTGCTCAAAACTTTGGTTATTAATGTAAAAGGAGGAAAGGCGTAAAAGTTAAGGTTTTCCCAAGACTTGGTGAAAGCATCAATGAAATAAGCGTCTGGGTCCTTTTTCCAAGATGCAAAAATTTTACATTTCGTATTCTGTCGTGAAGCAAAGAGGTCTATTTTAGGTTTTCCGAACAATTTTACTATTTTATTAAAAACCGATGTATTTAGGCTGTATTCCGTTTCAAAATTTTTTAGCCTAGAACCTTTATCTGCTAAGAAGTTGTCTTCAGATTTGATATAAGATGCGAAAAGTGTTATGTGTCTTTTTTCACACCATTGCCATATAAGCTTAGATGTTTTGTGGAGTTCAGGGTATCGTGAGCTGCCCATCTTGTTAATTAGAGCAACTGCGGTAATATTATCTATTCGTAAAAGAATATGACAGTTTATTTTATGGCTTGCAAATATTTTTAACCCATACCAGGCTGCTAGTAATTCCAATTGATTTATATGTAGCGATTGTTGTTCGTTATCCCAAAATCCACTCGCAGTTTCTTTCCCACATACAACTCCCCAGCCTGTAAGGGAGGCGTCAGAAAAAATTTCTAATTCATATTTCGCAGATAGTAGCGAAATTTCAGCAAGTGGAAGTGAGGTTCTCCACCATTCGAAAATATGTCTAAAAGTGTCGGGTATGATCAATGTTTTGTTAAAATTACCTTCGGAATGGTTTAATGCTAGAGTTTTTAATCTTTCAAATTCTTTGGTATACAACCATCCATATGGAACAGCCGGACAGGCTGCGATTAGAGATCCAATAAAGCTGGCAAATTGCCTGATTTTAATTTCTTTTTTACTTTTTATGTTACAAATTTTCTTTAATAAACTAGAAATTTTGTCTTCTGGTAGGGAGATTGACATTTTGTGACTGTTGAAAATAAAGCCAAGAAATTTAATGTTTTGAGAAGGCATAGGGTTGCTTTTATTTTTGTTTAGTATGAAACCCAGCTGTTGTAAGAGGTTTGAGGTAAATGAAAAATTTTTATAACATTCTTGTTGAGTTTTCCCTAAGATCAATATGTCATAAATATATAATAGACATAAATCCTAAAGGTCTAAGATGATTTAATATTGGTTTAAAGATTTTAGTAAAGACATACGGGGCCGAGCTTAAGCCAAAAGGGAGACGAGTAAACTCATAAAAACAATTTTGAAAGTAAAACCTTAGATATTTTCTGTGGGTTGGGTGTATGGAAATTAGAAAATAAGCGTCTTTAAGATCGATGGAAGCCATGTAACAATTTTTTGTAATTAAATTTTTTACAGTTCTGTAATCCTCCAATTTAAAATGTGGGGTTACTACATATTTGTTTAGATTTTTTAAATTTAAATTAAATCGAAATTCTCCATTTGGTTTTTTCCTTAGGAAAAAAGGTGATAAAAATTGATTTTTTATGGCCCGACATTTCCGTATGGCGCCAATGTCTAAAAGATGATTTATGCATGTTATGTATTTGGTTCTGTTTTCTGCTTGTACATTAATGTTTTTAAATTTGGACTGTTTGGGGGTTTTAATAAAGTTTAATTTGTACCCCTTTACCCAATTAAGTACGTTACTATCATTTGTTATTTTTTGCCAGTTTTTAACAAAAGACTTAATCCTGCCTGCATAGCTACTCACTTCGGTTAACGGTGTTGAGGGAGTTGATGTGCTGCATACGGGTGAGTTCTTCTGCCTCTGTTGTTTATTGACACTTGGTGCCTTGCCCTGTTCCTCCCCCCATCCTTGTTCTTTGAGGCCACATACCAACGGGGTTTGTACGTGGCCCGCTTGTAGTTTAAATTCCGTTGAGCGGGAACCTTGGGTTTTAGTTCAATTCCCGTTATCTTTGCCGTCTTGGCTGGTTTGCACTGGTCAGCGAAATCTGATCCAAAAAGAAAAGAGTCAATTTTTGTTTTACGTGCGACTTGTTGAACATTTTCGTTGATGGAGTTGTTTAATCTGTATCTTCTGTGGACCGATAAGGAGTAGTGAATGTCACAAAGTATTTTTGCCATGGATACCAAATCTCCTATCTCACTTGAATCACCTGCATGGAGCTGGTTAGATATAAGGGTGCCCAAGCACCCTAAAGTTTTTCCCAAATTGCCCTGAATGGCTACAAACACACCATCTTTCCGTAGTTCCGTGGAGTTTAAAATGGAAGAAATTTCGGTGTTAAGTGTAGGAGCTTGTAGATTTGTGCAGTTTTTGGGGATCTGCCACTTGTTTAGGATTTGAGCCTTCGCCTCTTTGTCAAGGCCTTCAGTTAAATAGCTCGTCCATCTAATTGCCAAATTGTTTAAAATCTCGGGCCCTAATGTAGTATCAATACTGGGGTCTGTACCCAAGATTTCTGCGAAGCGATCGTCGGCCTTTTGAGTCCCACATACGGAGGTTGATGCTTCCTGGCTTTGATGAGCATTTGAATCATTCGCTGCAGGTGTTAGGGTCTTGTTTTGTCCCAACGTTCCCGCTTCAGCGGGAATTTTTTCCCCTTCCGAGTTTGATTCGTCGTCCTCAGAGGGGGTATCGGAGTCCTCGGCTTGAGAACAGTCTTCTGCTTCTGGAAGAAAAGATGAAGTGCCATAGAGCTACATTGCCATTACTACAGTGTAATAACTGAAGAATTTTAGGAATATAAGAGAGAAAGTCGGCAACATTGCACGCACAGTCCCCATTAGTGCTTAATATAACAGCCATATAGTGTATAAACTACTTTTGATAGCGATAATGTAAACAATGTCTAAAGTTACACTACCATATGCGAAAACGGCGGGTCATCATAAAGTTGGCATATTTTCACGAATGGTGAAACATAACCCGCTCGAGCCAAAGAGACTACGTGACTGAATACAGTGAATTGGGTAATAATAGATCACAGCGAATGGCTGTGGAAATCGCAGCGAATGGCTGCTATACGAGTTGCACAGAAGTACAAAGCTGTTATAGCACGATTTTTGGCAGCGAGTGGCTGCCGCGAGGTTGTGCAGCGAATGGCTGCTAAGTATTTTTGCAGCGAAAGGCTGCTGTAAGGTTTTTGCAGCGAATGGCTGCTGTGAGTTTGCTGCAGCGAATGGCTGCTGTGAGGTTTTTGCGTCCAAAACCCCGTAATATTTTTGAGAGATATCTACGAAAGTAGATATTTCGATATGACTGGGAGGTTTAAGAATCAGTTGGTACTTACCCGATACAGTGTCGTCTAAACTAGCTAAAAGCATTCTTTCGAGTTTTCTGACTTTTTCCTCTAGAGAAGCTATTTTTTCACTCGATGATCTTTTCTTTGGTTTCACCATTTTTGCCAATAGCAATCAGGAACGCACGCACTATGTTGTCGAAACACTACCGACGCGAACTGTCTGAGCGCTAAAAACATATTGACTAGGTGGTTCCCGGGCAGAAGGCAGGGACGAAATTTTCGTCAATCCTTTAAACACAGCGGCGCGCGCTGGCGCTAAGACATAACTACAGGGTGATCTAATTGGGATGCAACTACGTTGTATAATCGCTAAATGATATTGCTCAAAACTATCATAATAATCTTTCAAATGTTCGCAACGCGCTTGAAAGTTTTCTTCTGGCTTTCGATCACCCATGCAAGTTGTAGCAATGTCATACAACTCCTGTACACGTGTGATTGTCGTAGATCGCTTTAATTTAAGCGCTTCAAATTTATTGCCACTCATTTTTAATTTAATTTAAGGAAACAGCAATCAAATTTTATCTTTATAGAGAAAATAGCAATTAATTTATAGATATTTTATTAAAGAAAAGTAAGCTACCACAATTTATATTTGAAAATCAATTGGGACTCTTAAAAGAAGATTAAACACATTTTAAATTAATTTCTTCTCATAAAATGTCGATATTTATTATTAGCAACTATCGAATGCACAACAATATATAAGAAATATAAGTCCTTGCGAAGATCTGAACTATTTAAATTTGTAATACGCAATAAAGACCTTTAAATTAAAATATTTGGGAAAATATGTTTTTAATGCAGAATATTTGAATCAAGTTCAAACATAAATTGGTACAATAAACCTGCATTTATCTCATCGGCAATCAATACCGATGATATGCGTCGCAAAAAAAACTACAAAAAACAAACTGGAATGTCTCGAAATTTATTTTTGCAAAATTACTTTTTATTAACGAAAATTCGGCGAAAATGCTGGGTAAAGCACAATAAGCAATTATGCCATAAATTATCTGACATTAATTAGCAAACTAATTAATGCAATTAAAATTATTAATCAACTTAGCAATTAAAATTAATTACAAATTGAATTATTTTTCAATCAATTTTGCCATTGAATTAAAGACAAAATCGGCATCGAGGGACCAAAAAAAAATGTATTTTATAATTTTAAGAATGAAATCGCTGGTTCATTCAATTCAGCAAAATAAACTGGTCAACAAAAAAATCGGCAAAAGCGATTTTTACCCGACTTTTCAAACTGCTATAATTTTTTTAAAACTTAACTTTTTTGAGAGCGGTTTTCGGATATTGATGGCTCGTCTTTCCCAAATTAAGCATCAAGAAGTGATTTTGCAATGGAAGTGACATTTTCATGCTATACAGGGTAATTAATAAGGTAATGTAAAACTACTAAAAGTTTAGGTGTGTGCCATATTGCCAATAATTTTTTTTGGTCGTTCCGACATAGCACGTTAGTAAGCTGGTATCAATATCTCCAGACGTATTCGCCAGAATTTCGATTAATGGTCTCTGGCGAAAAATACAGGAGAAAACAAAAAAAGCATACAAATTTTGGTAGCGTCATTTTTAAAGCGCTGTAGCTGGAAAATGGATTAATAGACTTTGTCGGGCTTTTTGGGAATTGAAAGCCCTTTTTGTGTAAAGTTTTACCTAATAAACTGTTTTTTGTTCAGTGTCAAAATGTTTGCGTTGTATAGGGGTGAACTAAAAAATAAACGAAAAGTGTTGTTAAAAATAAGATTTCTTTTAATTTGTGCAAACTGAGCAGTATGCTTTTTTTCTTCCAGAACTAGGGCGTGTTGCTCAAATTTCGATTAGTTATACAGCGTGTCCAGAAACCATCTAAACAAATGCGAAACTTTTTTTATTCTTGATTTTACAAAAAAGGTAATCCCTCATAAAAAGTTCTACATCGTGAGAAAATAGCATAGCCATTCAAAAATTTGATCTAAGACATACAGGGTGACTCAAAAATGTAAAAGTCCTAATCCATGTGAAGCTAAAAAGACACAAAATCGTTATTTAAGGGTAAACTGCCACTGCAAATGTACTAGTGTTAACTTTTTATGTTAGTAAATTAAGTTTGGAATATACAGGAGGTCCCAAAAATAAAAATAATTTTTTATTATCGACTTTACAAAGAAGAACCTATATCTTTATAAAAAGTTCTACATTGTGAAAAAAGGACATGATTAATCAAAAATTTGATCTAGGACATATAGGGTGGCTACAAAATTTAAAACTTTGAAATGGCCTTACAACAAGGGTAAGCTAAATTTCAATCCAACCACTATGGTATTTGCACAAGGTTATTAATTAATAGTTATAAGTAAGCACTTAAACTTAAAATGAGACGCACAGGGTGATTAAAGGTTTATTTTTATTTAACATAATTTTAATAGCAAATGAAATATTAGGGTAAAAAACATATTGAACATGACTAAATAACTAAATAAATTTAAATCTCCACGCAACCTCCGTCCTTCTCCATACAGTTTATCTTTAAATAAAGGTTTGGTGTCTCTACGTAAATTGAGACTTTCAGCTTTTTAAGCCACTCTGTATTGTCCTATATCATGTTTTTGAATAATTATGCTCTTTTTTCACAATGTTGACTTTTTATGAAGATACTTTTTTGTAAAGTCAATAATTAAAAATTTATTTTATTTTTGGGACCTCTTGTATGTTCCAAACCTAATTCACTAACATAAAAGTTACCTCTACTATATTCACAGTGGCAGTTTATCTTTAAATAACGATTTGTGTCTTTTTTAGCTTCACGTGGATTAGGACTATTACATTTTTGAGCCACCCTGTATGTCTTGAATCAAATTTTTGAATTGCAATGTCATTGCATGTCATGTTCTCACGATGCAGAACTTTTTATAAAGAATAACTTTTTTTCCGTAAAGTCAAAAATAAAATGTTTCCGATTTGTTAAGATGGTTTCTGGACACGCTGTATAACTAACCGAGAGGTGGACAAAACGCCCTCGTTTTGGAAGAAAACAAACACATACTGCTCAATTTTCACAAATTAAAAAAAAAAGAAATTTTTAATAATGGTTTTCATTTACTTTTTAGTTCACCCCTATACAACGCAAACATTTTGACCTTGAAAGAAAACAGATTATTAGATAAAACGCCACACGAAAGGGCTTTCAATACCTAAAAAGCCCGACAAAGTCTATCAATCCGTTTTCGAGCTACAGCGTTTTAAAAATGACGCTACCAAACTTTGTATGCTTTTTTTGTTGCCTCCTGTATTTTCCGTCAAAGACCATTAATCGAAATTTCGGCAAACACGTCTGGAGATATTGATATCGGCTTACTAACGTGCTGTGTAGGAATGACCAAAAAAAATTATTGGGAATATGGCACATATCTAAACTTTTAGCAGTTTTACATTACCTTGTTAATCACCCTGTATAGCATGAAAATGTCGTTTCCATTGCCAAATCACTACTTGATGCTTAATCTGGGCAAGACGAGCTATCGGTATCCGAAAACCGCTCTCAAAAAAGTTAAGTTTTTAAAAAGTTATAGCAGTTCGAAAAGTCGAGTTAAAATCGCTTTTGCCGATTTTCTTGTTGACCAGTTTAGATTAATTTTAACGAAAATAAAAATGTATAGCGGCGAAAGAATCCCTTACGCAATGATCTTACCATTGTCCTCAAATTGGGGCTTCTGCAAGGCCTTGCTACGGGATCAACATCAGCGGTTCACTAAATAACACAAAATTGCGGGACACACCGACTCAATTCAATTCTTGTACATGTGTGTGTGTGTGTGTAGTGTTGGAAATATCCGTATTCATTAGATATCCGAATCATACGGAATCGGAATCAGCTAATATCCGTATCCATTATCCGAATTCGAATCCATTTCTTGACCCGCGCGAAAGCGGTTACAGATCATGTATACGTATGCATGCAACAGACTAAAACATTTTCTATCCGGATACACGGCTAGGTAGGTCGATGCGGTATCGGTATCATACCAGTCGAAGTCGAAGTTTAGGGATAAGAAGGCACCGTGTCGCGCCGTTCTCGTTTGAATTCGGTTCGGGTGAGGCGGGACTAGTTTAACCAATGGGTCTCATCTCATATGATACCCGTTACCCCGATAACTATGCCATCTTTTTTTAGGAAATGTCATTAGAAAGAGAAAGCACAATATCAAATATGCCAAATCGCAGACCGTGTTGTTCGCTTACACTCGATTCCGATTCCGTTTTCTCTTTGCACTTTGCATTAGTAACCACCCGATGCGAATTTATTTTGATTCCGAATCCGTATTCAAGTTCTCGGTCGGTTCCGGATAATCCGGATTCTTTTAATATTCGGATCCAACGGATTTTTGGATACGTATCCTTACATCACTATGTGTGTGTGTAAATTTGGTAGTTCCGTCATACTAACATCGTTCTTCACGCACACTTGCGCGTCACAATCGACCAATTACGGAGCGGATTTGACGCGAGCAATATCGCGAAGGTTTAATTAAAACAAATCAAAGAAAATTATTAATAGAATTAAAGAAAATTAGTGGGAAAACGGAACAGTCTCCATTTTCGAAGTGCCTCTACACAGGCGTATGCTTCTTTTTCGACAGAAGAGTGTCGTCGCTCAGTTTCGGATAAAGTTCTCGAAAAAAAGCTACAGGCCTTCCAGACTGACTTAAAGTAGCAGCTGTACAATAGTCTGAGGCGTCTGTTTCTACAATCAATGAAGCATTATCGTCAATAGTCCAAAGTAAGGAATTGGCAACACCTTTTTTAAAATTTCGAAATCTTGAACTTGGCTTTGTGTTAAAGGAAATTTTTTACAATTTACAAGGCTTCTTATTTTATCGGAGAATTTATGGATCCATTTTGAACAGTGAGACAGCATTCCAACTATTCTGCGGAGTTCAGCAGCATTACATGGTACTGGTAAATGTAGGAGAGGTTGAAGTCTATCTGGATCTGGTTTTAAGGTTCCTTTTTCAATAGTATATCCCAGCAGATTGATAGAATTTGTTTTATACTGGCACTTGTTTTGATTTAGGGTTAATCCAAATTTTTTTATGGTATTTAGAAATTTTTCTAGGTTGATGTGGTGATTTTATTGGTTTTCTCCACAAACAGTTACATCGTCTAGGTAAGCAAAAACGCCGATCAAATTTTCTTTTGAAATAATAGAATCAATTGTTCTTTGGAAACAGGACACACGATTCGTTACACCAAAAGGTATTCTGCGAAACTGATAAAGACTTCCCCCTGCTTAGAACGCCGTAAATGGTTTATCATGGTCTCTAATTGGTATCTGATGATAGACACTTTTAAGATCTATAGTTCTAAACACCTTATACTTTGCTACTTTTGATACAATATTTTCTATGTTGGGTATAGGATATGCATCTAATTGAGTGAATTTGTTTATTGTTTGTGAGTAGTCGATAACCATTCGACGTTTGTGATGTTCACTTTGCGCAACTAACACCTGTGCTCGCCATGGTGAGGTACTTTCTTCAATAATATTTTTTTCTAAAAGCTTTTTAACTTCTTGCTGAATAAATTTTTCACCTTCGTTTGAGTGCCGGCGTGACTTAGTTGCTATAGGTTTCCAGTTTTTTGTTATATTTGAAAATAAAAGGGGTGGTTCTATTTTTGCTTCAGCAAGACAACAAATTGATAATGGCGGTTTTGAGCCACCAAAAGTCATATCAACTATAATATGGTGCTTCATTATGTCATGACCAATAAATTATGTCGGTGCATAGTTTGGAGAGAACATATTTTTATATTCTGCAGTGGGTAATATTAAATTTATTATGCAGTACCCTTTTAGAGGTGAAGAACAAGAGGTGGTTGCCATAGAAACTTGACCATGAGTTGGCTACATTTTTATTTTGTTAGACAAGACGAAATCGTGTCTAAAAAACTGTCTGAGCTTCCAGTATCTATGAGAGCATTTGCAGGTGTACCATTTACTTTTGCTTTAACCAGTGCTTGTGATAAACAGTTGGGTATTGGTCGTGATGCAGAAGCGATGAGATGTGTTGAGGCTGATGCTGATTTGGAGTATTTTGACTTCATGCATACCTTTGCGAAATGTCCAAGTTTCTGACAGTTGGTGCAGGTTACGTTTCGAGCTGGACATTTAATGCGGGGATGCCTAGAGTGTCCACAGAAATAACAACGCTGTAATGAGGCAGCTGCAGATGTAGTTGGGTTTGTGTGAGATTCATTGACTGTTTCACCGGGACAAGCGGCATTTAAGGAGTTGTGGCTAAAGTAGACGTCTGACTGCTTTCTCGCTTCTTCTAGGGATCGAGACTGAGTAATAGCATCTTCTAAATTAAGAGTATTATTTTCCAAAAGACGCTGACGGATTTCAATTTTTAATAATCCACCTATAAAAGCATCGCGAATAAAATCATTTTTATGTTGATCTGCAGTGGCCGATTTAAAATTGCAATTTTTGCTTAATACCTTTAAAGCTTGGACATATTGATCTATACTTTCTGTAGGCTGCTGTTTTCTTGTGACTAACATATATCTCGCAAAAACCCCATTAACTGGTTTAACATACAAATCTTCTAAAATTTTGGTAGCTTGTTCGAATTTGTCACATTCGCTGATATATTCGTAGACACTATGTGATACAAAGTTAGTGAGGAGCTTTAGTTTCGCACTATCATCGAGTTTATTATCTTTATCACTTGTTTTTAAGAAATTCTTGAAAGTTTTAAGCCAGTGTTTCCACTTCTTTGCTGATGAGACCTCATGTGGATCTGCTTCAAATACTTATCCATATATTTTCTGCTAATTAAATTGAAATGAGACAAACCTTTACTGTACTTTAGGCTTTAATTAGCAGAAAGTATTCATATAAATTATGACAATAGCATAAAATGACAAACTACTAAAAGTACCAGAAGTACTGGTAACAAGGTAATTATTAATATACATAGAAAGTTCGAAATCATATTACATATACATTCGTTTGTATACCAAAATTTTGGTGCGATGCGATGTCGAGATCGCAGAGAAAAACAGTTTTTAAATGTGATTGGGTCGATCCAGATTTAAATCCTCCAGAATGGGGCAAATATTTGAAGCAAGTAAAGAGACAAATATCAGGCTTACTGCAGTTTATGCCTTAAAGTAATAGATCTTAGCAATATAGGGAAGAGGGCAATTGCTAGCCATTTTAAAAGTACATCTCATTCAAAAAAATTACATGCAGTAAATATCAACAATACCGTTTCGGCTCTGCTGTCTAACTCCAAAAACTTTGCAAATATATCTCGGAGAGAAACCACTGCTACAGATTTTGATGAGTGTAGTATAAGTACCATAGTTTCCGAGGCTGATTCTGAAATCACTCGATCTATTCCATCAGATTCGAACTTTTTATCAAATTTTATGTTAATTGGAAACGTTGTCGATGCAGAAATAAGATGATGCTTAAATAGGGCATACAATCACAAATCTGTTAATTCAGTGGACAAAGATGTAGCCATAATGAAAAGTATGTTCCCTGGCAGTATTGCCAAGAAAATGTCACTCAGTTCTTCAAAAGCTGCATACTCTGTTTCTTATGGGCTCGCAATATATTTTAAAAACTGACTTGAAGAAGCTGCAGTAAAGTGTGACAATTACGTTGTCTGTTTTGATGAAGTACCAAATAAGATAAGCCAAAATTGTCAGATTGTAGCATTTTTATTTTACGCATATTTCTCCATAAGGAAAAATGCTATTACGGATATTATTTTTGTAAACCTTTTCATTTAAGTCGTTTATATCTTTCTTATTCCGTCTTTATAACAAATTAAATAACTTTATACTTTCTAAAGAATTGCACCATGGTATAACGCGATCTTTGGCTACATTGTCAGTAGGTAGTTTTAAGAGTTCGCTGTTCGGTTATTTCGTCAATTCGCCATTCTGCTGACTATGCAATATTTTTAGATGAATGAACCCTACTATTCTGACAGGACTTTTCTTGGTTGTCCGATTGAAGTGAGGTTAGTCACAACTTCTGTTTTTTATTTACAAGAATGTAAAGTTTTTTTAACAGAGATTATAAATATAGGGAAGAACAAAGAAAATGGGCCTTTCGTCGTTTCGAATCTGCGAAGAAGCAGATAGACGAGCCCTTTTTTAGAGAGGCTTTCTTTAGTACTGTTTTTGAAAGATTCAGAATTAAAGGACTGTATGATTTTATTCGTTCCCTGACTGGAAAGCTTTTTATAGAGAAAGAAACGTTGCAGTTAGGGCTGCCACACATCCCGATTTAGGCGGGAGTCTCCCGATTCCTAACTGAACCTCCCGCCTTGTAAACTAAGTCATCAAACTCCCGATTTTCACTAAAACCTCCCGCGATACTTCATATTTCCGAAAAACTACACAGCGTCTTGTAATTTTGCATTGTTACAGTGAAGCTAGTACATATCAGTTTAAGTATCGATAAGTCTTGACCATTCCTACCTGAGTTATTAAACTATAGCTCCTTGAATTTTTGCCGTATGTTTAGTAAACACCCTGTATATTATATATGTACCTATTATTATACCTACTACTTTTAGCACATACTTCGTTTTCTTATGTTTACTATAATTAAAATTTCTTTTCGAGAACCTCCCGCTTTTTAATTTAAAAAATCTGGCAGCCCTAGTTGCAGTATGCATTTGGCAATGGTTTTTCTTTGATTTTCTTACTTTGAAGTTGTTAATTATGGTTAGAAAAGTATTTTTTTTTGGCTTTTAATGGCAGTTTAGAAGTCCAATATGGATTTAGGTTTTTTGTGGTTCCCTCATAACTAGAGGTAAGTTCTTTATCCAAGCCCTCCGTACCATAGCTTTTGTCGTGTGACATTATAGGGTATAAATTCATCTTAGGGATCACCTGTGGGATTCACCCCCATTAATACACCTTCGGGATAAGTCACCCCCCTTTGAGTCCATTGTTGGGATTCACGTTCAGGATAATACACTGTTATAGCGATGGGTCGTTCGCGAACGAGTCGTTCAATTTAAACGACTCTTTTCAAAGAGTCGCGAATGAGCCGCTCCCATCAACTGAACGATACGTTCACCGCTCGTTAAAATATCTGGCTCGCTCTCGTCCGTTCGTAGAAATTCCACTCCACGCTTTCGTGAGTTTCGGACAACTCGGAGAGCGCGCGCCGCGAGAGAGCGACCCGGGAGCGGCTCAGTCGGAGTCGTATAATAGAACGAGAGTGGTGGAGCATCTAGCGGCCTATGATAATACATTACACAGTTTGTAAGTCTTTCGTATTACTATTATTTTACGATTAACGATTAATTACTTTGCCGGAAATCTGCAACAACGTTTTTTAACGGCGTATACTGCGGGTAGTTTATAACTTTGAAATCCATATTACATAATCATTATCTACTGGACAATAAAACCATTTTTGTTAATATGTATTTACTTTTATTTTGAACATTTAACAAATAAAAATTTTAATCATTCCAATATTTTAATTAATTTTATTTAATTTATTTATGTTATGTATATTATTTTTCTTTGAAGCCGTCACGCCACAATCAGGCAGCGGGCCGTCGGCAGTCGTAAATGTGTAATTCACATCGGCGTTTTATGCTCTCTTTTATACACATGAACAAGTGCAGGTGTCACGTTAAAGTAAAGAGCTCCGCGATTCTGTAATTCGCAACTCAGCAGCCCTCGTTCAATCGAACGACTCCTTGCGAACGACTCTTCCAAGTGAGCTGAACGAGTGAGCGGGCTCTCTTGAAACTGAACGAATGACCCATCGCTACACTGTTAGGGTCCACCTTTGGGAATCAACCCCTTTAAGACCATTCTAAGATCACCCTTTAGATTCACCATATGTACTACAAGTAGTGTGATATCTTGGAGAGGCAGCAGGGTGTTTTGATGTCAGTTAGATCGAGAAGACCAACCATAAGGCCAGTTTGTTCCATTTTTATTTATGACTATTTAAACATATAATTTCACAATTTAATCTGGTAATCTAATCAAAATTTCTTTCATTAATTATGTAATGACTAATTGGTTGCGATCAAAATTTACTATTTTAGCTAAAATAATGTGTGCCCTATTCGAATTCATGAATATCGACTAGCAGTTAGTATTTATTATACTTAAGTTTCTATCCAATGGTACAAACCAATTCAGCTTGGATATTTTTGGGAACATCTTAAATACTATGTAAATATGTAAAAATGTAAACTATGTACAAAATTTCTAAAGAATGGGTCTGATATTATTAATGTAATAAAAGTTTATTTGTGTGGGACCCAGATCTTTTTGTTTGCGATATTCAGGTGCGTTAGTGGTGATAATTTTTCAAGGGTTTCTGTTTTTACCCCGAATCAACAACATCAAAAAAAAACACAGTGGCGCTCATAATAAAACATCATAAGTTATTTACCACAGAACAAGCAAGTAGCCATGGCCGATCCAACGGAACTCAATCTCACCGAATGCTAGCTACGGCATATAATATTACCCAGGTAATATTGTAATAAAGTTGGCGCCCAACGTGTGGCAAATGTTTCGACTTGAGGCTGCTAAGCTTGTTCGTGTAAAATTTTCCATTTCTGATACAAATTTTTAAAAAACTAGTCATTATTGTAGAACTTATCCATATCGGGCCTGAATTTCCATTCAAATTTGTACATGTTTACATTTCTTATAACAAAACTCGACTGTTGTCTTGCATATGACACGTCTAATATTTTCTACAGGGTCTGGTGAAAGTACTGAACACATAAATCAAGGTGAACTTTTATATTTGAGTTTGAATTTTGAACTGATAGTAAGGAATTTTAATTAATATTTAATTTACTTCATCCATGTAAATATAGGTATTTTAGGGTGATTTATTTAGCATATTAAAACTTGAATAAGTTTTTAACATTAATTTTGACAAGTGGCATATTTCTTGATTTCTGCTTTCTGTATATAAACTTTTTATAGTATTTGTTCTATAATCTTTTTTATTTGTCTAATCAGGATAATTTTTCTTAAAAATTATTTTTTTTTTAAATGGAGTCAGTAATATTTCAAGTAAACCATCTACATGATTTTGAAGTAGCTTATGAATTGGCCATTTCGTAAAACAAAAACAACACGAAATATTAATGATCAAAGAAAAATTTTAAGACGGTTGCTAGCTAAAGAAAAAGATAGACCAGGAGCTGCGATAGATTTGTGTTCATATAATTTTGATTTTTTAAAAGAACAACGAGAAATAGAAAAAACTTTTTATGAAATTACTGAGGCCATAATAGATTTTTCTGACAGTGGTGATGAAAAAGATAGTCTTTTTTCTCGAATAAAATCTAGAATTATTCATGCTACTCTAAGAGTTAAAAATTTAGACAAAGTATTAACTATTCCGGATATTGTAGAAGCTGATTTAAAAGATCAAGTTATTAATTATTTTCAAGAATCATATGCTACTTGCTTAAAGTTGGAAGCTGATCTATATGACTATAAAAATTCCTAACCCTGCTACGTCAGTGATTAACCCTACTCCTGTTATAAATGTAGCAGCACCAATTGTCTCGTGTTCAGGTAGTTCGATACCAATCTCTGAATGAGGTGTTAACTTTAATGGGGATGGTAAACATTTGTATTCTTTTTTGGAACGTATTACTGAGTTGGCGCAGGCGCGTAAAGTGTCTCAGTCAGATCTTTTTAATTCGGCAGTAGAACTTTTTGTAGGCGATGCATTCGCATGGTTTCGTTGTAATAAGGCAAGTGTAACCAATTGGGAAGAGTTGGTTGCCTTATTGAAAAAAGATTTATTACATTCAGATGCTGAAGATCAAATCTGGGAACAAATTAAGCAACGTAAACAAAGGAAAAATGAGACAGTTTCAATTTTCGTTGCTCATATGCAAACTTTATTTGGTAGATTACCTCGTGTACCTGCTGAGTGACGAAAGAAAAATTATTAGACAAAATTTGTTACCAGATTTTATCTCACAACTTGCTTTATCAGATATTGTGTCTGTTACTGATTTAATGGCTTACTGTAGAAAGTTAGAAGAAGCTAACTATTTGAAAAATAAAAACAGGTCACATGAAGTATCAGAACTTAAAGAACATCCTCGTCCTTCCACGTCTTTTATAATAACAGTCAAGGTCAAAAATTTAAAAATTGTTCTAGATTTAATAGTAATTTCCAAAATAAAAACTTAAATTTTTCACATAGAAGTCCCAGTAATATAGATTCAAAAAATGTAGAGAAAAAGAAACAAATTCAAATATAATAAAGTCAATTAATTGTTGGAACTGTGGTTTGGCCAACCATACCTATCATGACTGTAGAGCCAAAAGAAAAGTTTTTTGTTTTAAATGTGGAAAACCTGATGTAAAATCCAAAGATTGTGGTTCTTGTTCAAAAAACTGAATAGGGATAGTATGCAGACTGGGCGACATGCTAATCCCACTTATAAGGCCACAAACGATGACAGTATTAGTAGAAATTTTGGTAATAAATATTTTGATAAGAAGGATTGGCACGAGTGGTTGAAATATGTGAGGTTATGTCGTCACAAGAGCTTGCTGAAAAATCAAAAATAGAAAAAAAGTGCAAACATTGTAAAAAAAAAAGTGGTGGAGTCTTGGAACTGTGAAAAGTGTAAATCCAGCTTTCACCCTAGTTGTGGGAACCAAGCAAAAGTTGTCAATAAGAGTGGAAAAGTTTACTGTTGCGGAAACGTGGAAAAAAGTGGGGTTAACCCAAAAGAGCCGGGTGAATCGGACGAATTGGGTGGCAGTATGGATGAGAAAAAATTTAAAATCTTATAAGGGAGTCATTTCAACAATTTTTAAGCCCAATTGAAAAAAAAATTGACAAAAAAATTGAGGATCTTAGTAAGTCAGTACAGTTTATGTCTGACTCTTTTGATGAACAAAACAAGAAGGTATTCTGGCCGAAATAAAAATGTTAAGGAAGGAGAATGAGACACTAAAATGCAGACTTCAGCTCCTTGAGGCCAAGGTCGATGACTTGGAGGTAAAGGAAAAGGAAAATAACATTGTGGTTGTTGGTGTACCTAAGCAAGAAGATCATGATACAGGCAACATTATTAGTAGTATTATTACAGCAATGCAAATTCCGATAAATAAAAATGACATTGTGGATAGTTTCAGATTAAGTAAGAGAGAAGATGGACCAATCTTAGTAAACTTTAAAAATTTTAATACGTAAAAAGAGGTATTGAGAAAAATTAAGCACCTGAAGGGAATTACTACAGAAGAGTGTCATCTACAGGGTGGCAATCGAAAGATATACTTAAATGAAGATTTACCATTAAATAAACGTCTACTGTTTCAAAAGGTCAGAGAGTTAAAAAAGGAAAAAGGTTTTACTGCTGCTTTCTGCATAAATGGTATGATTTACCTAAGGAAAAATGATCAGGACCCTCCTGTAAAAATAAGAACTGAGAATGACCTTTAAATTTTGAACTTGCTTTGTATAATAGTCTATATATAAAGAATAATCATTGACATTCACTGATATTAATAACATTTTAATGATTTCAAGGTGTGCGAGACAACTGAATGTGATAATTTAAATCAGGTTACCTTTTTTGATAACTCCTGTGATATTAATGTAATGCATGTTAACATAAGAAGCATTTATAAAAATTTTGACCAGTTTCTGATATTCCTTGACTCAACTGAAAGGCATTTTGATGTAGTTGTGATGTCCGAGACCCACATAATTTATAACACTTCAGACTTTAATATACCGGGTTACACTGTTTTTTGGAATACAAGTACGTTAAATAAATTTGATGGATGTGTGGTGTATGTTAAAGATCAATTGAAGGGTGTCCGGTTCAAACATGCTAAGTGCCAAAATTTGTAATTTTGAGATTTGTAGATACAAACATTCTATATACCGTTAGTTATGTCCCACAAAAATGCTAAGTGCCAAGCTTGTCTAGAAAGGTTGCAAAAAAATTGAATAGATGGCGGCAGCTACAAATCACATGGCTCGTTTCGGAACAAATAAGCTAAGTGCCACAGACGTATTCATAGGTTATTGTAAAATAATTTTCAATCCAGTGAGCACGTATCTGAGGTTTTTTAACGTTTTGTGATGGACAATAAGAGAAAGCTTTTATTTTTTTATATTTATTCTTGGGTTTTATTAGTCCTGGATAAAAATTAAAAATTATGTGTTGGTGCTTACATATAGGTACTTTTTATTTGTCGTCAATTTAACGTTTCGGTCTTTTTTTTCATTTTCGACCTTCAGAAATATTTACTGCTTGAAGGAAAATCCTTGGCAGGTTTCTTTACAACATATCACAAAGATGGTAGATATAATGTATTTCATATCTTAATTAAAGCAACAATTTTTCGGAGGGCACAAACACGATCTTTATAAACAATGCAGTTGGCCGTATAACATATTTACTTTTTTGCTAGTTTGATGTTAAATAAAGAGTTATTTTTAGTTTGAATGAGTTTTAGTCTTTTATTGATTAATATAATGTTCTCTACTTTATAAATATTTAACTTTTTTCGTATATGGCACTTAGCATGTTTCTAAAATGGTTTTTTAAAATTTTTTCGTTTTATGAAAATTTAAAGAAATATATTTATGGGAAATCATTTAAACGGATATTTTAATATCTTTTAATAAAGGATTAAAGTTAAACTAATGTATATAACACCCTTTGCAAAATAGCCTTTAAAAAATTAGTTTTTTAAAGATATCTCGGCTTTTTAATTTTGGCACTTAGCCTATTTGAACCGGATACCCTTCAATTCTATGAAGAACACCATGTAATTGTTAGAAATAATGTAAAAATGATCAAGGCTACACTGCGTAAGAGCAACCTTCTACTGGACATATATGCAACCTACCGGTCTCATGCTATAGACAAGGATGAGTTTATAGAAAACGTAAAACTGATCATGCAAGAATCGATAGTGGAACAAAGCCGGATGCACATCCTGGTTGGAGACATAAATATTGATCTGCTGGATACAAGCTCAGCAACAACTAACGATTATCTTACAATGCTACACAGTTATGGCTTCGTGAGTATGATAAATAAAGCAACAAGAAAAACGGGTGATACAATTTCATGTATTGATCATTATTTTGTTAAGTGCAAGGATAGATTCCTTGGACAATTAAACCCTGTAATATTGGCTAATGATCTCAGTGATCATGATCCCATCTTGCTTAATATAATGCCTGAATTTAATTATGTTGAAGTACATAAACAAATCACATATGAAGTAATAGATAATGCTAATTTACACAAACTTCTTTTGGAAGCAGGATGGGATGATGTTCTTGAGCAGGATGATGTCAATCTAAGTACAAATATATTTGTTAATAAATTTAAAGGGTATATTAACCAGTGCACCAGGACTAGACGCATATCAAACAAAAAAACAAGACTAAAACCATGGATCACGGGTTGCCTCTTAGTGTCCATTAGAAATAGGGATCAATTAAAAAAACAAAGCACTCTAAATAGAAATAATCTAGAGCTTTTAAACGAATACAAAGTATATAGAAAAAATCTCTCAAAATTAATAAAAAAAAGCTAAATATACTCATTATAAGTTCCTTACTAACAAACATGCCAAAGATCCAAAAAAGATGTGGAATGTGATAAGAGAGGCCACAAATGACCAGGTTAGAAAAAATGATATTAAATGTATTGTAGATGACAACAATGTTGAAATTACGGACAAAAAATCGATGGCAAATGGATTTAATAGTTACTTTAATAAAGTAGGTAAACTGTTGGCACAAAAAATAACCCCTTGTAAAATTGATGACAGGGTGAAGACAAATTTAAGTTCGTTTTATTTTAGCCCAGTCTCTGATAACCAGTGAGCGGAATCACGATGCGACAACAGAGTCGCACTCAGGACAACAGCTATTTTACATGATATTAAGTTAGTAATTTTTTATTAATACTAAACAGATTTTACAGTAGAATATATATTATATTCCTTTGTGATAAACAACGCTTGGAGTTGCATGGGTTCTTACATGGTTGCAAGTATTGTTCTTTCGCAGAAATCATAAATTAAAATAGTTGTAGCTAAATATAACAGTATTTGTTATTTATACACCTATTATAAAAATTGTATTTAATGACTACATATATATATATATATATATATATATATATATATATATATATATATATATATATATATATAAGAGAAGGAATAAGCGGGAATGCGGTCTGTTAAATAAATTAGTTACTCATTTCATTCTTAATCCTCTATATTTCGACTTGATTTAAGTCTTCATCAGGAGGTCACAGCTAAAAACACAACAGTGTTATAATTACCAAGTATTATGCTAATTTATTATTTTGTTATTCTTTATGTGAGGAATTATCAATTATATATAATACTAATTAACTAAGTCTTACTTACAATTACGAGTTAAAAGAAGTCACAAACACTCACAAAACGAAACATTTAAAATTCCTTAAAAATATGCATCAAAACAACTGCACACTACATATTAAAATCTGTTTCTGCATCCTATTTATGTTGGGTAAAAACAATATTTCACACAACTCAAAAAAAATTAACAATCCAATTTATTCTTTTTTTCTTTTTTTCCTTTTTTTTCTTGCGTTCTATCTGTATACCAGGACATCTTCACAAGTTTAATTAAAACACTTGTCGATACATCCTACATACCAGGTCATTTGTAAAAATTGATGGCGAATTTCTTATTATTATAATTTTTAAGGAACGTAACTTAATTATTTTATAACATTTGTTATTTTTATTCTAAAATATTACAGTAAATGACACTCAGCCCTTCTATATCGGATCTGGAATTCATTGTGTTTTTATTTTTATTTATATGTGTCATCTCCAAGAAAAGTCTTTTTTTATAATTCGACTCATGGGATTTTTGTGTTAGAATAATCAAATTGATGATCATAATCTTGGAAATGACATGCCAGGGCGCACGATCTCTTTCCAATTCGACTGTCACTTTTGTGTTGTGTTAGCCTCTGTTGGAGGCTTTGTGACGTCTGACCAATGTAACAAAGGTTACATCCAAGACATTCCACCTTGTAGACTACGTTCGTGTTGTGTAGTAGTGGAACTTTATCTTTCGTCTTCGTAAAAACCTGACCTACAGTGGTAGCGTTATATTTGGCAATTTTCACATTATCAACATCCGCAAGATTTTTTATTATATTATCAGTTAGTCCCGGAATGTAGGGTAGCTTTTTATACTTTACGGTCTGATGAAATTGATCTTCTGTAGGGCCATCATAGAAATTTGTGTTATAAATAAGAGATTTAAGTAGCTTATTTGGATAACCGTTGTTTGAAAACATTTTAAATAATTTGCCCAGGTTTTCTTTAAGAAAGCGATTATCAGAAATATGTGTCACTCTGTTTTTCATAGCTATCACCGTGTTATGTTTCTGATTCATCGGATGATTAGAAAAATAATTGATATAACGCCCTGACGATGTTGGTTTTTGATACCAATTCAAAATAACTTCATTATTTTCACATCGAATCAATAAAGTATCCAAAAATGGTACGCTATTATTATTTTCTGTTTCTATAGTAAATTGGATATGATTGTTTATTGAATTAAATATCTTTAAAGTATCATCAATTTCATTCTTCGGTATCGCGGTCACCAAATCATCAACATACTTGTATAAAAAAGGCAGCGTAAAGGACAATTTTGCGGTGATCAATTCCAAGATATGGTCCATGACAATCTGAGCCAATATTGGGCTAATAGGAGAACCCATTGGCGTACCAAAAATTTGTTTGTAAAACTTATTATTAAATGAAAAATGACAGTTACAACACACGAATTTTAGTAATGTATGGAAATTTACTTGAGACAAAGTTGTGTGAGGCTGTATCGTATTCCAGTGAGTTCCTATTAATTCAAAAATAAGTTGTTCGGGTATATTGGTAAATAACGAGACAACGTCAAAAGAAACCAATACATAACCTTGAGGCAAATTACTCCTTGCATCGAATTGACAAAAGAAAACGTATCGCGTATATTATATGTTGTTCTGTTAGCAAGTGCGTCAGCTAAAATATTCGATAAGAATTTGGAAAGATTATAGCTAGCTGCACCTATGCAACTTACGATAGGCCTTAAGGGAATAGCAGGCTTATGCATTTTTGGTAAGCAATATAACTTGGGAATCACTGCGTTATAAACCGTAAGAAATTTCGACGTTTCATCATCAATTTGTTTTTCCGTTTTTAGTTCTTTTATTATTTTATTTAATGTCCTTTGATCACTCGAAGTAGGATCTTTGTTTAATTTTTTGTACGTACTTTGGTCATCAAGCATAACATTAACTTTAGCAAGATAGTCACATTTATCCATTGCTACAGTACAACCTCCCTTATCTGCCTGCAAAATGTACAATTCCGGATTAGATTTTAAAAATTTTTTTGTTTTAAAGAATACCTTTTGAATTGGCGTAATTTTAGTAGAATTAGATTTAACAGTAAAATTAGTTATATTATTGGCGATACGCGCTCTAAGAATATTTTTACTATTTTCGGGGACGTCACTGATAATATCTTCAACATCAGCTAAAATTCCGTTAACGTTAACATGCTCCACTATAGGTGAGATACCGAACTTGGGCCCTAATGACAAAAAATCAGCAACATCCTGTGGTATATCTATATTAGAGACATTTTTGAACCATTTTTTATTATCTGAAAATAATATATCTCCCCGACAACTGTCCCTCAAACAATTAAACTTTTTTATATTCTGACCCTTTACTTTATTAAAACTTCTATTAAAAGATAAATCTAACCTATGCGTATATTCATTCATAATATTCAGTGGAAGAATGGTATTTAGATCCTGTTTAATCTCGATTACTGAATTGTTAATTTTCTTTATCGCGTCATAACATACCTTAATTTCTAAATTTAAGTTCTTTTTACTTAACTTATCTATATGTCTGCGCATTGTATCCAATATTTTGCAGTTGTTGGTTTGTAGAAGCTGGTTCATGTTTTTTGTCGTATCCAATAAGTGTTTAGGCATTATGCCTGTTCTCCTACATTTCAAAAGAAAATGCTTTCTATTCAGAGTATTTGCTAACTTGATGTTGAACGTAGCCCATTTTTTCATCAACACTGTTGTGTTATTACCATAAGTAACGGCAATTTGTTGATAAAATCCCATCTGTTACAGTTATATACAATTATCGACCGTACTATTTTATAAGAGAAGGAATAAGCGGGAATGCGGTCTGTTAAATAAATTAGTTACTCATTTCATTCTTAATCCTCTATATTTCGACTTGATTTAAGTCTTCATCAGGAGGTCACAGCTAAAAACACAACAGTGTTATAATTACCAAGTATTATGCTAATTTATTATTTTGTTATTCTTTATGTGAGGAATTATCAATTATATATAATACTAATTAACTAAGTCTTACTTACAATTACGAGTTAAAAGAAGTCACAAACACTCACAAAACGAAACATTTAAAATTCCTTAAAAATATGCATCAAAACAACTGCACACTACATATTAAAATCTGTTTCTGCATCCTATTTATGTTGGGTAAAAACAATATTTCACACAACTCAAAAAAAATTAACAATCCAATTTATTCTTTTTTTCTTTTTTTCCTTTTTTTCTTGCGTTCTATCTGTATCCACCTATAGTGGAGCATGTTAACGTTAACGGAATTTTAGCTGATGTTGAAGATATTATCAGTGACGTCCCCGAAAATAGTAAAAATATTCTTAGAGCGCGTATCGCCAATAATATAACTAATTTTACTGTTAAATCTAATTCTACTAAAATTACGCCAATTCAAAAGGTATTCTTTAAAACAAAAAAATTTTTAAAATCTAATCCGGAATTGTACATTTTGCAGGCAGATAAGGGAGGTTGTACTGTAGCAATGGATAAATGTGACTATCTTGCTAAAGTTAATGTTATGCTTGATGACCAAAGTACGTACAAAAAATTAAACAAAGATCCTACTTCGAGTGATCAAAGGACATTAAATAAAATAATAAAAGAACTAAAAACGGAAAAACAAATTGATGATGAAACGTCGAAATTTCTTACGGTTTATAACGCAGTGATTCCCAAGTTATATTGCTTACCAAAAATGCATAAGCCTGCTATTCCCTTAAGGCCTATCGTAAGTTGCATAGGTGCAGCTAGCTATAATCTTTCCAAATTCTTATCGAATATTTTAGCTGACGCACTTGCTAACAGAACAACATATAATATACGCGATACGTTTTCTTTTGTCAATTCGATGCAAGGAGTAATTTTGCCTCAAGGTTATGTATTGGTTTCTTTTGACGTTGTCTCGTTATTTACCAATATACCCGAACAACTTATTTTTGAATTAATAGGAACTCACTGGAATACGATACAGCCTCACACAACTTTGTCTCAAGTAAATTTCCATACATTACTAAAATTCGTGTGTTGTAACTGTCATTTTTCATTTAATAATAAGTTTTACAAACAAATTTTTGGTACGCCAATGGGTTCTCCTATTAGCCCAATATTGGCTCAGATTGTCATGGACCATATCTTGGAATTGATCACCGCAAAATTGTCCTTTACGCTGCCTTTTTTATACAAGTATGTTGATGATTTGGTGACCGCGATACCGAAGAATGAAATTGATGATACTTTAAAGATATTTAATTCAATAAACAATCATATCCAATTTACTATAGAAACAGAAAATAATAATAGCGTACCATTTTTGGATACTTTATTGATTCGATGTGAAAATAATGAAGTTATTTTGAATTGGTATCAAAAACCAACATCGTCAGGGCGTTATATCAATTATTTTTCTAATCATCCGATGAATCAGAAACATAACACGGTGATAGCTATGAAAAACAGAGTGACACATATTTCTGATAATCGCTTTCTTAAAGAAAACCTGGGCAAATTATTTAAAATGTTTTCAAACAACGGTTATCCAAATAAGCTACTTAAATCTCTTATTTATAACACAAATTTCTATGATGGCCCTACAGAAGATCAATTTCATCAGACCGTAAAGTATAAAAAGCTACCCTACATTCCGGGACTAACTGATAATATAATAAAAAATCTTGCGGATGTTGATAATGTGAAAATTGCCAAATATAACGCTACCACTGTAGGTCAGGTTTTTACGAAGACGAAAGATAAAGTTCCACTACTACACAACACGAACGTAGTCTACAAGGTGGAATGTCTTGGATGTAACCTTTGTTACATTGGTCAGACGTCACAAAGCCTCCAACAGAGGCTAACACAACACAAAAGTGACAGTCGAATTGGAAAGAGATCGTGCGCCCTGGCATGTCATTTCCAAGATTATGATCATCAATTTGATTATTCTAACACAAAAATCTTGGACCATGAGTCGAATTATAAAAAAAGACTTCTTGGAGATGACACATATAAATAAAAATAAAAACACAATGAATTCCAGATCCTATATAGAAGGGCTGAGTGTCATTTACTGTAATATTTTAGAATAAAAATAACAAATGTTATAAAATAATTAAGTTACGTTCCTTAAAAATTATAATAATAAGAAATTCGCCATCAATTTTTACAAATGACCTGGTATGTAGGATGTATCGACAAGTGTTTTAATTAAACTTGTGAAGATGTCCTGGTATACAGATAGAACGCAAGAAAAAAAGGAAAAAAAGAAAAAAAGAATAAATTGGATTGTTAATTTTTTTTTGAGTTGTGTGAAATATTGTTTTTACCCAACATAAATAGGATGCAGAAACAGATTTTAATATGTAGTGTGCAGTTGTTTTGATGCATATTTTTAAGGAATTTTAAATGTTTCGTTTTGTGAGTGTTTGTGACTTCTTTTAACTCGTAATTGTAAGTAAGACTTAGTTAATTAGTATTATATATAATTGATAATTCCTCACATAAAGAATAACAAAATAATAAATTAGCATAATACTTGGTAATTATAACACTGTTGTGTTTTTTAGCTGTGACCTCCTGATGAAGACTTAAATCAAGTCGAAATATAGAGGATTAAGAATGAAATGAGTAACTAATTTATTTAACAGACCGCATTCCCGCTTATTCCTTCTCTTATAAAATAGTACGGTCGATAATTGTATATAACTATATATATATATATATATATATATATATATATATATATATATATATATATATATATATATAATATATATAATATATATATATATATATATATATATATATATATATATATAAATATATATATATATATATATATATATATATATATATATATATATATATATATATATATATATATATATATGTATATGTTCTGGACTCGGCGCGGCTCGCCCATAAGGTCATTTGTCAATGACCCAAATAAATTTATTTTCAATGACCAACTTAATAATTTATTTTGTAAAACCAAACTTGTCTTTTAAAAAAATGCAAGTTCCTCAAGGAAGAATCAAGCCAAGCCATCGTCGAAAGATATCAATATGCCGGTCCCGGTTGGGTTTGCTTGGGTTTGCTGGGTTAGCTGCAATACACTCGAACCGCCCCGTGAAATATACTATTTAAAAATCATTTGGGTTTGCCTAAGAAAAACAAATTAACTAATATGCGCATTGTATCTGTATTGTATTTATTAAAGAAAACGGTGTTTCGGCTAACGTTCCTATTTCGTTGTGTAATATCAATATGGGTTTGGGTAGTATTTGATATTTCGGTCAAGTTACAGCAAAAATGCAATTGTAGTACCCTGTAGCATAGTCGGATTAAATAATGAAACGGATAAACTGTAGAAAAACTTAGATGTATTGTAAATCACTAAAAATACATGTTTAACGAAAATGGTTCATGGTACAGTACATTCCTTGATTCCTTGTATTGCCTATGTATTCTAACACATTACGAATAATCATACTTTTAGTACAAGATGCGACATCTATTGAGGAGACGTATCAAAACGGGAAGCAGCTAACAATCTTAAGACTTTTAAATCACATAGAAAAGCAATACTAAAACTAAAAGTCATAAACATCTAGAGTAGCAATGTGCAATATACTAGAGTATCTATTTTATGTTTTTTGCGATGTTTATTTCTAGGTAAATAATTTCTTGGCGAAACTATATATATATATAGGCATATTTTTACAAAACCGCGACGGTCCAAACGCCCGGCCCCGCGCGACAGCTCACTATAACAAGCGGCTAGCCATACCAACTGTACTTTGGCTGCTGCTGCCTGCATACACATTTTTCGATAAGCTTGTTGCGCTCTCGGCTTCTACGTCCGGCGGGACTATTTAATTTAAAATTTAATTTACGTCCGCACATTCACATTTGACGTAGTGATACGGACCTTGCTACGCTCGGCCCGTATAAGTCATTAACAAATATCCTTGACACAGGAACTCGGGAGCTTCGAAGCGCCAGCGTGGATTCTCATTTAGTACGAATTTGACAAGAATTCAAAAAAAAGACCATTCGGGCCGGGCACTGAATCCACCACCAACTGATCCGATCCATAAGCGGATACCTTAGCACTAGGGCATTTCGCCGTTGGTACAACTTTTGTAAAAACAAATAAACTCTCGTCAATACGCATACAACGGCATAAAAGTTTAGAAAAACAAATGTTTGGGTTTATTTTGTATGAAAAGGTATGTAGGCACACACAATTTTGATTTATTTTTGGCCTTTGACATTCAAATAGAAGAAAATCTCTAAGCTAGGTTTACCTTTCAAACCAAAGAGATCGCATATTCTATCTATTTTGAGCTCTATGTGTGTTCAGGAGGCTAAAAATGGAAAACTCTAAAGCTATAGTATATAAAAATCCTAACAATTATAAGTCTGTGTATGTGGGAAAAAATTTACTGCAGAAAGAAACTTTAGGGCGCACAAAAAAGAGTCCATGGTGCAACTGATCCTGACTTCTGAATAAAAGACAAAAATTGTTCTTTATATAATTTTAAGGTATGTTTTCGGACAGAATTCATAAAACATTGTGACCCACTCATGATGTGAGTCTTGTGCAAGAAAAACATCTGTTCCAATCAAAGGAACAATTTTTAACCTGGAAAGTCTATAACTTCGGTCGAAATAGAAAGGTCGTTCAATAAGTGGATTTTTAAAACTATTGCTATGAAATTGAGACAACTCTACACTCCTGGTTGGTTGACTATACTATAGCAATGCGCCTTAAGCGTTTACACCGTCGGATCTCATATTTCTTATAATTTCAACACAATGGCAGGTGATGTTATTTAACGGTACTTTAATAGTTTTAATCTACTGATATATAAATATAATTATTAGGAATCCATAATTTAAGAATATGCTGGTATAATTTCAACATAGTTTCAAATTTCAACTAAATACTCTGGTGTAAATACCTAACGTTCCTGATCCCTAACAATGCGAGCTATAGTCTAGTCGCTTCGGACGTGGCCAGGGCCGGATTGGCAGATTTTTTTTTACCGAGCTGAGTCCAACCGGCCCCCAGCCGGCGCGGCCTCCTATACAAAACAGAAACCCCAAAAATAAAAGAATACTTTGTTAGCCTTAAACAGTAAAAATAAAATGTGATTGTGAAAAAAATCATAGTTAATAACTTTCTCATTGTCACTTTTTTCGACTATAAAATCTATTACATCTTGCGCTTGACTTTATTTAAAAAACACGGTTTTGACGCACAACGAATTGTCAAATGTGGAACAATGTTCTACATTCTACCTACAGTTTCGACTTGTAAATTTATATCCTAATACCCGAACATAAAATATAATTTTTTTCAAAAATCCTTTTAACAAATGTTTAGGTTTTTCAGTGTCGCGGGTAATTTAAGGCCAGTGCTGGTATATTGGACACTCGAAGTGGGGAAAGTTGGATGATTGCATGGGCAGCACTGAACGCGATTGCGTCGCACAGTGTAACGGATTTGATATTTCGTGGACATAGGGCAAAACAGCGACTATCGAATTTTAATTTGTTTTGGCCCGAGATTATTCGAAAAATATCTGGAGTTTAGTCGTTTACTAGTTTTTTTCAAATGTATCATCGTAAAGTACTTCCTTATTAAATGAAAACTTGACTTGTCTGAGAGCAATAAAAAAGATGCGAAAATAACTTTAAAAAATTTATATGTGTTCTATAAAAAATTCCTCTAAAATTACAAATTTTAGAGGAAATACTTGTGAAGTTTACTTACATAATTCCATATCATGGAATTTTAAAGAACCGTGGTCCCAGTCGAAGAGAAAACAAAGTTTGGTGTGGGTTTTAAAAAAATGCCTAAATATGCGGTCGTTGTTACATACATAAGATTACACAACTATTATACATTAGGAATATCCAAACATCCCATCCAACTTTGTCCGATTATTGAAAAAAAGAATATTTTTTTAGTAATGTCGCACATGCAGGAGTCCAAAGCTGCTTTTAAATGCCGCTTTGAAGATTTTCCAGGTATGTTATTAATCATATTAAATTTTCTAAGAAGTTATAAGTCAATTTTAACTAATTTAACTTTATCTAAGAAAAGTGGCTAGAATAATATTAAATAAAATATTCATGAATCTAAGTACCTACCTACATAGTTTTAAAAATACCTTATTATACCCAATTCGAAAATCTTATTTTATTAAATATTATTTTATTCTAAATTATAAGAAGTAGGTAATAAGTTAACTCATTAAGTACGCTTTGTAATTTAGTTACGGATGCCACTACGGGTGAAACGAGAGTAATAAAAGAGCAAAGAAAAAAGAAAATACAAAATGAACTTGCGACACTAATTAAAATGGACGTTGTAAACAGAGTGAGGGCACTACAAACGACGGCAATACTGCTAGAACTTTTTTTAGACATTACGAAAAATCAGCAGCAATCACTGGATTGAACAAAAATTTAATTAAAAAATTTGCTGTAATTTTTTAAGCCCTTTTCTTCGGGTCGAAACTTAAATGTTGATACTTTCCGAGTATATATGAGCGACACTGTAAAGCTGTACGTGTCATTATATAGTTGGTACTATATGCCATCAAGTGTTCACATGTTATTAAAACATTTCCTATATTCCAATTGGACATTTATCTGAAGAGGCACCAGAAGTTGGAAATAAAGGGTTTCTTAAATTCCGAGAACATTACTGGTGAAAGCGAGGACGGACCGAGAATATTCAGGACATACTGCACAACGTGTTAATTTCTTTGAATCTCCTTATTTCCTTTATTAGACCGAAATAAACTGCGAAAAAAATTGTGTTCTCAGAAACTGAAACACTTTTTAAAGTAACTAACGTTGAGGAAGACAATTCTGATAGATTAGTCTCCAGCTCAGATGGTGAAAATTAGGTTAATTAAAGAATGATTTTCATAATTAATATTTAAGTCTATTTAACTTAGTTAGGTACTTTAAACCGAAAACAGTGTTTTTTTATTTATTTTGTCGAAAAATAATTATATTTTTTGAGCGATCGATACCTAGTAAGTTACTACACGTAGGTCTAAATTTAGTACAGTAATAACAAACTCCAATGTTTTTATGTTTTTATACGCCACAATTTTTGCAAAACAGCGAAGTAAAGTGCCAAAGTCCACGAATTTTCGATTTCATTACACTGTGCGTCGGTTTAGTAATTCCTCGCTGACGAGGAATCACTAATCGAGGATTTAGTTGTGTACGGCCCAGTGTTGCCAACTCGTGGGGAATTTCTCGTTTTCTGGGATATCTTTAACGAAACTGGGAAAATTTCCTGTTTTTTTTTTAACAAAAGTGGGAAATTTTCTATTAACAATTATTGTAACAATTTATGAGTTTTGGTTTGTAATTTACAAATTCTAAATCAAACAGTTTTGATACGTTTGAACGTTTGCTTTGCACATTCCTACTGAATAATATCCAAATATAAATTTGATACATACCCACATAGCGGAAAGCCCCAAAAAAGTTTTTATTTTAATTTTATTTCACACGTGAGGTAAATGATATTGAAAAATATAATATTTAATATAAAAAACAAATAAGTAGAAATTAATATACAAATAATAATAGGGAATATGCATATAATCCCAATAAATCTGAAATCTTTTTTTTATATTTGCTACATAAATTAAATGTTTATGGCGGTTGATGTTATCCATTTATTTTGGTTTTTATTAAGAAAAAAAAAGGATGTTATACTGCAAATTGTCGCGCGAATTTCGAAACTTGTAGAACGTGATCCCATTGGCTGTGTCATCAAAAGTGAACTTATGACTCATCATGAGTACATGGCGAATACCAGTGTTGTAGAGTCATCGAAAACTCACTAAAAATAGAATTTAATGCGTAACTCATCCAGTGAAATATCCCTGCATTTAAAGTAGAAGGTTCCTAAAATCTTATTCATGTATACTTCAAGCCGAAATCGGTCCAGGAACCTTTCAATTTTGCAACAAAAATTGACATTTCTGCGAAATTTTGACATATCATCTTAATAATTTCGAGGAAATAAACTGCAATTCTTTGTTTTCATGGCAATCTTCGAAAATTCAAAAATTTTCAAATTTTAGATGCCCCGATGCAAATAAACCTATTTATTTATAACTTTAACGAGAAAATGAGCGATTTGAATTAGTGGGAGGTATTCTTAGATAATTAACGGATAACATAAACCCAAAAAAATATCACTAAATAAGGTAAAGAGTGTGGAGTAATGTCGGTTAAAAATAGGATTTGTCGGAAAAAATCAAGAAAATTCGATTTCTACCCCTTAAATACGCTCCTGGATGACCCGTTCAGTATTCATTTTAAAGTGTGATTATCCCTTTATAAGATAGTGTTGAAAAATTGAGAAAAAATTAAATAGGAAAAATACAGAGTGATTCAAATATACCGATGTCGAGGGCAAAAAAATAAAAAAAAATCGGAATTTAATCGGCGATTGCTCCCTTCTTATAGAGAATGAAGAAACTAAAAATTAATGGATATTCTATACTTCGACGAGGTCTTTCCGATGACGTATATGGGGTTTTAAGTTGAACCATTTTGACCCCACAAAAAATTAAAAACCGTGAAAAATTTGGGTCAAAAATTTAAATTTCCAGTTTTTTCCAAATATTTCCATTTTCCAGTGATTCTTTTAGGTAAATGTATTGCAAAAAAAAAGTATTTGAGATTTTAAAGTTTCACTTATGAATCCGTTTTTCGATCTGACGTTTTGTTTTCGAGTTATTAGGTACCAAAGATGGTATTTTTCGAGCTAAAAAAATTCAAAACTTGCCATTTTCTGATCCTCACAAGTTTCAGTGGAGTTCTGAAGCTCCGGGTCCCATACAACCTCTGAAAATTTACATCGATTTAATTCACTTTTGCGACCTGTACCCGATTTCAACGGAAATCGTGGAAATTTCGACTTTGACGTTTAATAACTGCAAAACGAAACATCCTGTATAACTGAATTTTTTACCGAAGCTAGTTGAACTATTCCTCTATCAACCCAAAAAAATCGATTTCTCTCCCTCTGACTGTTTCCGAGAAAAACAAACCTGTTCGACTTTAGGTAAGCTTTACGTTAACATGTAGATTGACACTTATTTTTGCTGATCTGACGTCATTTTTAATTAAGGACAGATGGCTGCTTTTTAAATTGTTATAAATTATACCGAAAACTAAACCTTTTTTTGAAGCTAAATTATCCTAGTAATTTTCTTCAAAATATTTTTTTTTGGGATTGTAATCACTTCCTTAAACGATTAATGCAATACAAAAATATGTGAATATTCCTTATTTACATGGTTTTCAAGGTTTTTCCTCTTTATGTTTGGGGTTGGGAAATCTTATGATTCGAAGTGGGATAGAGTCTAAGTGGCTAGGCCTTCGGCCTTACCGGCCCCTTTGGGCCGGCGGCCCACATAGATTTTCTCGCTCGCTCGCCTTTTCCATTCCGGGCCTGCGCACATTGCGGATGACCCCAAAAAAGTTTTAATTTTAATTCTATTTCACACGTGAGGTAAATGATATTGAAAAATATAATATAAAAAATAAATAAGTATACATTAAATGCAAATAATAAATAATAATTTACATAGTTTCCAAGGTTTTTCCTTTGTATGTTTGGGGTTGGGAAATATTATGATTCGAAGTTTCGAAGTGGGATAGAGGCTAAGTGCCCAGACCTTCGACCTCACCGGCCCCTTTGGGCCGGCGGCCCACCGAGATTTTCTCGGTCGCTCGCCTGTCCCAATCCGGGCCTGGACGTGGCACAAAATAACATTATTTAAAGTAACCAAAAACAAATTTTTTGTATACCCTAGGTTATTATTCACATACTAACTGATATAATTTAAAATTCTGTATTGAATGAAAAGCCAATAAAAATAAAATACGTTAAAATATTGTGTTTTACGCGACTGAAAATTTCTAGTAGTATAAGGTACGCCGGCAGTCCGATTCCGTTAGCGCATCCAAATTTCCGCTCTATGCTGATAACGATCTCATAAAGCAAATAAATAGTTTAAAAAATAATGTCAAAGGAGGCGAGGACAATATTAGTAGTGATATAATAAAGAAGTATCATATTTGTTTATTAAGACCACTAAAACACATTGTTAATAGAATTTTCAGTACAGGAGTTTTTCCCGATATACTTAAGAGTGCTATGGTTGTACCATTGTACAAACAAGGAGATAAAAAATTATTAAATAATTATAGACCAATTGCTTTGACGAGTACCATAAGTAAAATTATAGAAAAGTGTATAAAGTGTAAGTTATTACCATTCCTGGATAAATATAAACTGATAAATGAAAATCAATATGGATTCAGGGAGGGCTCAAGTACTGAGGGTGCACTGTGTAAAGTAACGGACGAAATTTTGCAAGGTCTTGATCAGGGAAAGAGGGTTATTGGTATATTTTTAGACTTGGCGAAAGCGTTTGACACTGTGGCACATCAAATTCTGCTTGATAGATTACAACACATAGGAGTGAGAGGTATTGCGAATAAATTGTTTAAATCCTACTTAAGTGGTAGAACACAACGCGTTAAAATCCAAGATGAACAAAGTGAGGTGTGCCACAGAGTACAGTGCTGGCACCACTATTATTTAATATTTATGTAAATGGAATCCTGTCAGCTGTGACTTTGGGTGAAGTTTACTGCTTTGCCGATGACACGGCTATCATAGTAAGTGATCAAAATTGGGAGTCTAGAATTAAAAGGGCAGAGATGGCCATGTTCGGGGTAAAGAAATGGTTAGACAGTAGCTTACTTTCTCTTAATTTTGATAAAACAAAATTCTTGGCCTTCTCTCTTTCAGGAAGGTCTTCACCAAACATTCAAAATATAACACTGCACGATCAACAATGTAAACTACAGAATAACTGTGAATGTAAAAATCTTATAGAGAGACAGAGCAGTATCAAATATTTAGGGGTGATTCTTGATGAAAATCTCACGTGGAAAGAGCATGTACAGTATGTAACAGGAAAGATCAGAAAGTTAATTTACAAGTTTTATGAGTTGCGAAACATTCTACCATTTAGAACCTTGAGAGTGGTCTATCTCTCCCTTGTAGAATCAATAATGAATTATGGGTTAGTGCTGGGGGAATGCTAATAGGACGATTGTTTCAAGGGTGCAAATTGCCCAGAAATATATCATAAAAATAATGCTTTTTAAAAGTAAGAGATATCCAACTGATTTGATCTATAATGAAAGTAATCTGCTTACTCCGTATCAACTTTACCTGAAATCTGTTATCAGATTTATGATAAAAACAACTTATTATAAGAAAGATTTAGCTCATAATATAAACACCAGGCTTGCGGCTCAGTACCATGTTTTGCTGCAGAATCCCAGGCACACTGCCTGCCAAAACCATATTTATTGTGTAGGACCAAAGGTGTTTAATTGCTTACCGTACGAATTTCGTACCAAACCTTATAATGCTATCAAAAATAAGATAAATTATTGGATTGTCGAAACGAATTTTACTGTCGGTTACCTTAAATAAAGTTATATGGGTATTTGTGCTTTAGTCTTGGTGCATATTTGATGTAATTAGTCACCATGTGTCAATTTATCAGAAAAAAAACTATGATATTGCTTTCATTGATAGTATGCTCAGTATTGTGACTATGTTAGTTTTTGTTTTGGGTAGTATTTTATTATAAAACCTCACAAAGGATCAATGATGGTGTAAATGAGCGCACACACATCATCTAATCTGCCATTGCGCGCTCTAATATTTTTGGTGATTGCAGAGGAGTACTATGTTTGCTATTTATTGTGTGGGACTAGAATACAAAAAAGAATATATTTTTTTTAAGATTATTGTTATTTTTTGCATTTATGATTAGATCATTGTATGCTATTACTGGAAATATATGATTGATTTATTTATTTATTAAAACAAAAATAAAATATGTTTCAACTTTTTATAAAAATTATGAATCTTTAATCAAATTTCTCCTATATTTGTAAAAAGCCTCCAGATGTTAGGCCATATATTTCAGTTAAACTTTTTGATCAAGATATTACTGTTCTTTTTGACTCGGGTGCTACATCATCAGTAGTCGGGTCTGTTGGAATGTCAGTTTTGAAAAAATTTAAGTTAAAAATTAACTCTGATACTTCAAAAAATATATTTGTACTGCGGATGGATCTCAAAAAAAGGTGCTAGGCACTGTCGATTTACCTATTTGTATTGACAATTTGTGTAAAATTATAAAGTGTTTAGTTGTGCCATCTTTACCTCAAGCATTTATTTTTGGTTGTGATTTTGCAAAAATATTTAAAGTGATAGTGAATTTTAATGATGATACCTGGCGAGTTCAGAAGTGATTTAGTGGAATGTGATTGTGATATTGATATTATTTCCGGATTTCAGAATGAGTGTAACATAAATAGTTTTTTATACTCGTTAGAAGATTTGTTTCCTGCAGAAAGAAAACGAGCTGATGAAGTTATTCAGTCATTTCATGAAATTACTAGTGGAGACCGGTTAGGCCGAACAAACAAAATAGCTTTGACGATAGATACTGGTGATGCGAAACCTTTCAAGAAAAAAACATGCGTTATGTCACCTTATATGCAAAAAATTTTAAATGATGAAATTGATGAAATGCTTAAGTTGGGGGTTATAGAACCCTCTAATAGTCCATGGTGTTCACCAGTTCTTTTAGTAAAAAAGAAAAATGGAGAATATCGATTAGTTTTTGATGCACGAGGCATTAACGAGTTGACCCGTTATGATTCTTATCCTATGACGAATGTTGATAGAATTTTAAATTCTTTAAGAGGAGCCAAGTATATTAGCTCCATAGATTTGAGAAAAGCTTTTTGGCAGATCCCTCTTGACCCAGCGTCAAGGGAAAAACAGCTTTTAGCGTCATAGGAAGAGGACAATTTCATTTTGTTACTATGCCATTTGGACTGTGCAATGCTGCTCAAACACAACAACGATTGGCAGATGCTATTTTTGGACCTGAATATGAACCAAACATATTTTCTTTTGTCGATGACTATTATTACTGGTTCTACTTTTGAAGAACATCTTGAGTTATTAAAAACTGTTAAAGAAAAGCTTAGAGCAGCTAACTTATTGATTAATTTAGAGAAATGTGATTTCTTTAAAACATCTTTAAAATTTCTAGGATATGTAGTAGGAAACAATTCTCTTAGAACTGACCCAGACAAGGTTTCCTCAATTATTAATTATAGTAGGCCAAAGACAACCACAGAAATTAAAAGATTTATAGGCATGTGTTCTTGATATAGACGATTTGTAAAAGATTTTTCAAGTTTGGTATCACCGATTAACGAATTACTCAATACTCAATACTCGATACTTTATTCATGTCAATACCAAAAATTAGTTTACATACGTCAGTAATAATAAGAGATAAAATTCTAAAATCAGTTTTAAAAGGATTACAATTTAGAAACTAAATATGTAACACGATCTACTGAATAAAATAAACTTACAAAAAACACTAAAATACAAAACATCACATGTTAAAATCAGAATTAAAATACTCATTAAAAGAATAGAAAGCCTTCTTGATTAAGTAACGTTTTACCCGTTGCTTAAACATTTTCATTTCAAGGCCCTTGACTGTTTCAGGTAAAACATTAAAAAATTTAAAAGCCCAATAGCCCGGGCCATCCTGACACCTTCTAAGACGCCAGTATGCAGGAACCAGATTATGCCTTGCACGAGTGTTGTAATCATGAACATCTTCATGAGTCTGATAAATACCAATATTCTGTTTAACATACAACAAGCACTCAAGCATATACAAACACGGCACAGTCAGCAAACATAAATGTGTAAACATACCCCTACAATCGTCCCTGCAACCTAAACCCGTTATGATTCTGATAGCCCTCCTCTGCAGGCCAAACACTCTGTGTACCTCAGCTGAGTGTCCCCATGTCAGTATGGCATAAGAAATATGTGAATGGAACAGGGCAAAATAGGCCGTTCTTAAAATTTCAGCTGAGACACACTGATACAGGTTACGGAGCACATATAGGCTTTTACTGAGTTTTCTTGCAAAAGCATCAATATGTTTTCCCCATTGCAGCCGAGAGTCAAGGGTTACACCCAAGAATTTTACCTCTGAGCAACTCTCAACACGAGAGGTCCCTCATCGTAAACACCATACGAGTTGTTTTGTCTGCATTCAACAGCAGTCTGTTCGAGCAGAACCAGCTCTCAGCCCTCGCCTGTGCCTCCATGGATCCATCAATAGAGTCCTCATAGCAATCGGCAGCACGGAACACTGTCGTGTCATCAGCAAAGAGTGTATATTTTGCCACATTTTCTATGCTGGGAATATCATTTATATATATTAAGAATATTATGGGACCCAGGACAGAGCCCTGAGGCACTCCTATGTTAATTTCACTCCTTGCAGATGACACACCTGATATCCGCACCACCTGATGCCTGCACTGAAGATAAGACTCGATAATGTTCATGCTGCTGCAACTAAAATTATAAAAACTCAGCTTTTGTGCAAGAATACCATGGTCCACATAGCCGAAAGCCTTACTAAGAACCCAGAACAAGACTGAGCTATATTGCATTTTATGGAATGCATCAATTATATCAAAGACCAAATTAATGATTCCCAGAGTTGTGTTTTTGTGCTCCCTGAAGCCAAACTGACACTGAGAGAACAAACCCTCGGTCTCAAAGAATTTAACAATTCTAATGGCCATGTATTTCTCCACTATTTTGGAGATAATGGGCAAAAGAGAAATCGGCCTATAGTTTTCAGGCTGCAGAGGATCTCCCTTTTTAAATATTGGAGTAACAATAGCAGTCTTTAACACATCAGGAAACTTGTTTTGCTTAAAACATAAGTTTAGTATTTTTGTCAGGGGAATAATAATACAATCCTTTATAACCTTGGTCATACCTACATTAAATCCATAAATATCCCGACTCTGCTTATTTTTCAGACTGTTAATGATGTCCCTCACTTCATTAAAGGTAACCTCAGTGAAGCTAAAAGGAGTATCAGGTGGCGTAAGATCTTTAAGGTAGTTAAAGGGATCGTTGTTTGTCACAGGGATCAGATCTACAATGTTACTGACCACATTCGAAAAATAGTAATGAAAATAATTAGGCGTGATATCAGTATTGTTGCTGTTTTCCTTTGTGTTACCTCTATGATTATTAATTATTTTCCACATTGTCTTAGGAGGGTTGGTGGAAGAGCGTATTAAATTATCATTAGATCTTATTTTAGCGTGTTTTATTGCTTCTTTGTATGTTTTCCTGTACGATTTAATTTCTTGTGATATTCCTGCAATGTTATACTGCTGTTTCAGTTCACTCAGAAACCCAAGATGATCTCTCATCGCCCTGAGCTCATCACTGAACCAGCTAATATTTTTAGAATTGTCAGACCTAACAATATAGGTTTTTTCAGGAAATGCCTGCAGGAGTGCACTCTCAAGCAACCCCATAAAAATTTCGAAAGTAGTGTTAGCATCACTGTTTTCCCCAATGAAGCCCCAAGATATGTTGTTAACAATATTAAAAAATTTTAAAAGGCCATACTGAGTTACTGGCCTACATAGTTTCCTGGAGTGAGTAAAACCATTGTCACATATTATTGGAATTTCAAACTTTATTATTTGTGCCATATGGTCAGATACATACATGTCAACAACACACACAGAACAGAGATCAACATCAGCACTCAAAAATATGTTATCCAGGCATGAGTCGAGTCGTGTGGCTTCAAAAATAGCCTGCTTAAGACCAAAGCTTACCATAGTGTTACAAAAACGAATGGTCTTAGGCTGAGCCGAGTTGAACTTGATATTAAAATCTCCAGCAATGATAATTTTTGCGCTAGACCTAAAACTAGAGAGTATTCCCTCAACTGACGTCAAGAAGCTGTCAAAATTTCCCGAAGGTGAGCGATAAAAGGCTAAAACAAAGATATTAAATGATTTTATAAAAACAGAACAGTATTCAATACATTTCTCAACATTACTATGAGAATTAATAACTGCTGCAGAATACTCCAGATGTTTTTTGGCCAGGATAAGGGTACCTCCACCAGAATACTGTTTCCTCGTTGAGAAGGCTACTACTCTATAGTCTTGAAAGCAGAGGCAGCCAGTCTCCTCCTCATCAAGCCAATGTTCTGAGACACATACAATCTCTATATTCTTGTCAGCTAAAAAGGATTCTAGTTCATTCACTTTATGCCTGAGCGATCTGACATTAATGTGGATGATTTTTGGCATATATAAATTATCAAAGCTATCCTTGTCACTATTAATTAATCATCGGCGCTGAAGGTTCTGAAAATGGTTGAGAATGACACCCCTGGGCCACAATGTTGCACGCATATATTTCTCGCGCTCATTATGTGGAACAGCGAGTTTAAAGGAGGCACGATATTTATCCTTCTTTGTTTTGATTTTGTCACATCGACAGTTTACATCCATGTCACTGTCTCTGAGATATTTCAATATTTCCTCATGATTTACATCAGGAGCAAATCCAGATAGAAACAGGAAAGCCATGTTAGGAGCTATTCTTAGAGTAGCTTTTTCATTTGCGCCCATGATGGGTGCTGGTCTGGTCGATTTTACAGCCTTTTTATTATGTAACTGATTGGATGGTATGTTTTTATTCCTCTGCTGTGGCTCAGATCTTCCTTTAAATCCTCTCCGTTTTTGCGTCAGCCATTCATTTTCTACGTTTGCCTCGCAGTTTGTCAAACTCGAGGTAGTTTGTTCGAGTTGCTTTTGTTCAGTACCACTGTTTTTGTTTTCGTTTACAGTCACATTTATGGCAATGACGTCATAACCATTATTAGGACTACTGAGATTTTTAGAATCTAGGATTTCGACAATCGGTACTGCACTAGCAGTTTCCTGCCGTTCTACGTCGTTATTCTTCTTACTGTCAGAGGGCACCACTATTTCTGTTTTGTTTGTCTCTGTGGTCTGAGGGACCGCAGGGGGAGAGGGGACGTCCGTTTTTGTTTTTGATACTAAAAGTTCATAATTTTTCTCGCCAAAGAGAAGCATTTTCCTGTAATAGTCTATTTTTCTCCTCTGCTTCGTGGATTAGCTTCTTCAGATAGGTTATTTCTATACTTTTCCCATCCATATTACTTCTAACCTCTTCATCATCTTGGCAACATAACACGCGGGTGTGATCGATAAATTTACCTTTTTCTGTCCAGTCTCGGGTTGCACAAGAATTGTGAAACACATTTCCACATATTATACACACTACACTACTAAAAACTTTCGTTTTACAACAATAAAAACTGATTTTTTGTTTGCTTTCACTTTTCAGGCGTTCTCTAGTCGCCGCCATCTTGGAGTACTTAAGGGAAAGAAAAAAGGTCAGGCAATTAAATGGAATGATCATGCAGAAGATGCATTCGTCAGAATCAAGGAATTACTGGTGTCTGCTGCGATTTTAGTTCAACCGGATTTTACAAAAAAAATTACTATACAGTGTGATTCGAGCAATACTGGTTTAGGTGGAATTTTGACCCAAGTCATCGATGAAGAAGAACATGTGATAGCTTATGCCAGTCGGTCACTCGCACGTAGTGAAAGAAATTATACAACTTTAGAAAAAGAACTGTTAGCTGTTTTATTTTGTATAGATAAATTTAAGCAGTATGTGGAAGGAGTAAGATTTAATGTTATCACACAATTATAGTTTGCTGTGGCTGAATAATCTCAAGAATCCATCAGGGAAATTAGTTAGATGGGCAGTGAAACTTCGTCAGCACACATTTAACCTTATTCATAGGAAAGGATCATTAAATGTTGTTGCTGATGCACTTTCCCGTATTTCTTATGAAGATGTTGATATCGAAGTTGCTGTTCTATGTGATATAGATATTGATAGAATAGATCCATGGTATGATGACCTAAGGACAAAAATTTTAAAAGATCCGAATAAGTTTCCACAATGGAAAGTTGAGAATAATTATGTCTATAAACATATTCCCTCTAAAACGATGATGCGTTTAAATATTCCAGAATGGAAAATTTTGGTACCGAAACCACAAAGACAAGAAGCAATTCAAGCTTGTCACGATCCGCCAACAAGTGGCCACTTTGGATTTTTTAAAACTTTGAAAAGGCTTCAAGAGCTGTTTTACTGGCCAAGAATGCGTAGCGATGTCTTGAAATACGTTCGGTCTTGTCGAGTTTGTGGTGAGCAAGAGATGCCTAATACAGCAGGCATGGGTCTTATGGGAAAAGAAAAATTGATCACTATGCCATTTCAACTTCTAGGTATTGATCTTGTTGGACCTTTTCAGTGGCGGCTGGTGAAATTTCAAAGTTGTATATCTCTGTTCCTACTTACAGGACCCGTACCAAATTTAGGGGTTTTAATAGCGAGCCCACTGGGAATGTTTTGGTAAAGAAAAAAAAAACATTTTGTAATTTGCGAAAAAAAGTTAAATTTTTAGTGTGCCCCTCCTGAGAAAAAAATTAACAAGTCTAGATATTTTATTTATTATTTTTTCTAAACAAATTTTACATTATTTTGTCGACAGTTTTTAAATTTTGAGAGAAAAGAATGTGTTAATAGAAAGTTATAGTCATTTGATTTTTTTTTAAATTATATTTTAGGCTTAAGAAAATTCAAATGACTATAACTTTCTCCTAATGCATTTTTTTCCCTCAAAATTTAAAAACTGTCGACAAAAAGATGTAAAATTATTTTAGAAAAAATAATAAATAAAATATCTAGACGTGTTCATTTTTTTCTTAGGAGGGGCACACCAAAAATTTAACTTTTTTTCGCAAATTACAAAATGTTTTTTTTCTTTACCAAAACATTTCCAGTGGGCTCACTATTAAAACCCCTAAATTTGGTAAGGGTCCTGTAAGTAGGAACGGAGATATACAACTTTGAAATTTCACCAGCCGCCACTGGACCTTTTACACGTTCAAAGAAAGGTAACAAGTGAATTATTGTCATTTCTGACTGGTTTACGAAATATGTGATGTTGTTTCCGTTACGTAGTTTAAAATCTCATGTTAATAAGTGTTTAGAAAGCGTATTTTTAGAACATGCCACTCCGCAAATTATTATTTGTGGTAATGGTCCGCAGTTTGCCGGTCCCAGTTTCAAGAAGTTGTGCGAGAAATACGAAGTTCAAAAAATTTGGTACACACCATTTTATTCTCCTCAATGCAATTTTGTAGAGAGAAATAACCACACAATAGAAACGATTTTAAGGAGCTATGTAAAAGAACATAGGAGTTGGGATGAAGAAATTTCAAAAATTAAGCGAGCTATAAACACAGCAAAACACGAAATAACCGGTTACTCGCCATCATTTTTAGTATATGGAAGACATACCCCGATATCAGGAATGAGAGATTGGAAGCTGGTCAAGATATAGAAGTCATGCTAGGAGACCGTGAATCTTACGCAGCAAATATAAACGAATTATTCCCCATTTTTATGGAGGTGAAGAGAAGTTGCATGCAGCATACGAGCTAGGTGCTCGGACATATAACCTCAGGAAGAGGGATGCATCCTTTAATGTAGGCGATTAAGTTTGGCTTTTCAACAAAGTTCTTTCTGATGCTGCAAATAGATTCTCTGCCAAGCTTGCTCCAAGATATATTTTGTCAAGAGTTAATAAGAAAATTTCGAGTCTTGTTTATGAGTTACTTAATGAGTCCGATGGCTCAGAATCCGGAAAATGGCATATAAAAGATTTAAAACCTTATAAGGGTAATTTAGATACAGATTCAGACGAATACATAAATAAATAAAATTTTGTGTAATAAATTATATATATATATATATATATATATATATATATATATATATATATATATATATATATATATATATATATGTATATATGTATATATATATATATATATATATATATATATATATATATATATATATATATTTAGTCATATCATAAGATATGTCTCTGTGAATAAATTTTGCTCATATTTCATTTTTATAAAAAGCGAGTATGTATATGGTGTGTTTGTATTTGAAAGAGTAGTTCTTGGGATTAAGATTCAATCATATGGCGTCGAGAATATCCAGTGGGAGTATCCGAGCCGAAGGAGTGTCCGAAGCGAGCCAGAGGAGTGTCCTTATGGAGTGTCCGTGCCGCTGACTGGTGAGTTTGAGAACCGATATCCGAGGTAGGAGTGTCCGCAAAGGTGTCCTAAGCCTAAGCTGTTGTGATTGTAGTGTGAATGGTTGTTTGGGGTTATGATATACTTATATAGCGTCGAGAATGTCCGATGGGAGTATCCGAGCCGAAGGAGTGTCCGAAGCGATCAGAGAGGAGCGTCCTGCAAGAGTGTCCGCGCCGCTGACTGGTGAGGTTAAGAACAAAAAACCCGAGGTAGGAGTGTCCGTAAGAGTATCGTAAGCTCAAGCCGTTGTTGATACATGTGTGAGTGAGTAGTTTTTGGATAGGATATCATGTAGATACTTTTGTTGTACCTTATAAAAATTTTCTATATAATAATATATTTTTTTATACTTCTCAGATTAATAAATATCAATATTTTATAGTCTCTTCTAAGTCTGTAGTCGACCTTAAACAGTTTAATAATTTGTTTTAAAATTTTAAGTCCCGTTTATCATTTAACTTAGTCTGGCTAAGCTTTTGTCCTTTTCCTGGAAGTTCCTACCGATATGTGAGATTTCCCGATTTTGTCCTACCGATAGTGTCCCCATTTATGGCGTCTAATACGCGATAGTTATCAACCCAAGAAAAGTGACAAATAGCGTTGTTAGACTGAATGTTACTATCAAACTGAAAATTCTTATTTCGGTTTAATTTTTCTGGATCTTTTTAATTTTTTTTTTAACAAAATAGTCTATCAAGATAGTCTATTTTTTTCTCTAGGAGAGGTAGTGTAGCATTTTTATTTTACGCATATTTCTCCATAAGGAAAAATGCTATTACGGTTATTATTTTTGTAAACCTTTTCATTTAGGTACTGTATGATTTTATTCGTTCCCTGACTGGAAAGCTTTTTATAGAGAAATAAACGTTGCAGTGTGCCTTTGGCATTGGTATTTTGATTTTCTTGCTTTGAAGTTATTAATTATGGTTAGAAAAGTATTTTTTTTTGGCTTTTAATGGCAGTTTAGAAGTCCAATATGGATTTAGGTTTTTTGTGGTTCCCTCATAACTAGAGGTAAGTTCTTTATCCAAGCCCTCCGTACCATGGGTTTTGTCGTGTGACATTATAGGGTATAAATTCATTTTAGGGATCACCTTTGGGATGAACCACCTGTGGGATTCACCCCCTTTAATACACCTTCGGGATAAATCACCCCCCTTTGAGTCCACTGTTGGGATTCACGTTCGGGATAATACACCGTTAGGATCCACCTTTGGGAATCAACCCCTTTAAGACCATTCTAAGATCACCGTTTAGATTCACCATATGTACTACAAGTAGTGTGATATCTTGGAGAGGCAGCAGGGTGTTTTGATGTCAGTTAGATCGAGAAGACCAACCATAAGGCCAGTTTGTTCCATTTTTATTTATGACTATTTAAACATATAATTTCACAATTTAATCTGGTAATCTAATCAAAATTTCTTTCATTAATTATGTAATGACTAATTGGTTGCGATCAAAATTTACTATTTTAGCTAAAATAATGTGTGCCCTATTCGAATTCATGAATATCGACTAGCAGTTAGTATTTATTATACTTAAGTTTCTATCCAATGGTACAAACCAATTCAGCTTGGATATTTTTGGGAACATCTTAAATACTATGTAAATATGTAAAAATGTAAACTATGTACAAAATTTCTAAAGAATGGGTCTGATATTATTAATGTAATAAAAGTTTATTTGTGTGGGACCCAGATCTTTTTGTTTGCGATATTCAGGTGCGTTAGTGGTGATAATTTTTCAAGGGTTTCTGTTTTTACCCCGAATCAACAACATCAAAAAAAAACACAGTGGCGCTCATAATAAAACATCATAAGTTATTTACCACAGAACAAGCAAGTAGCCATGGCCGATCCAACGGAACTCAATCTCACCGAATGCTAGCTACGGCATATAATATTACCCAGGTAATATTGTAATAAAGTTGGCGCCCAACGTGTGGCAAATGTTTCGACTTGAGGCTGCTAAGCTTGTTCGTGTAAAATTTTCCATTTCTGATACAAATTTTTAAAAAACTAGTCATTATTGTAGAACTTATCCATATCGGGCCTGAATTTCCATTCAAATTTGTACATGTTTACATTTCTTATAACAAAACTCGACTGTTGTCTTGCATATGACACGTCTAATATTTTCTACAGGGTCTGGTGAAAGTACTGAACACATAAATCAAGGTGAACTTTTATATTTGAGTTTGAATTTTGAACTGATAGTAAGGAATTTTAATTAATATTTAATTTACTTCATCCATGTAAATATAGGTATTTTAGGGTGATTTATTTAGCATATTAAAACTTGAATAAGTTTTTAACATTAATTTTGACAAGTGGCATATTTCTTGATTTCTGCTTTCTGTATATAAACTTTTTATAGTATTTGTTCTATAATCTTTTTTATTTGTCTAATCAGGATAATTTTTCTTAAAAATTATTTTTTTTTTAAATGGAGTCAGTAATATTTCAAGTAAACCATCTACATGATTTTGAAGTAGCTTATGAATTGGCCATTTCGTAAAACAAAAACAACACGAAATATTAATGATCAAAGAAAAATTTTAAGACGGTTGCTAGCTAAAGAAAAAGATAGACCAGGAGCTGCGATAGATTTGTGTTCATATAATTTTGATTTTTTAAAAGAACAACGAGAAATAGAAAAAACTTTTTATGAAATTACTGAGGCCATAATAGATTTTTCTGACAGTGGTGATGAAAAAGATAGTCTTTTTTCTCGAATAAAATCTAGAATTATTCATGCTACTCTAAGAGTTAAAAATTTAGACAAAGTATTAACTATTCCGGATATTGTAGAAGCTGATTTAAAAGATCAAGTTATTAATTATTTTCAAGAATCATATGCTACTTGCTTAAAGTTGGAAGCTGATCTATATGACTATAAAAATTCCTAACCCTGCTACGTCAGTGATTAACCCTACTCCTGTTATAAATGTAGCAGCACCAATTGTCTCGTGTTCAGGTAGTTCGATACCAATCTCTGAATGAGGTGTTAACTTTAATGGGGATGGTAAACATTTGTATTCTTTTTTGGAACGTATTACTGAGTTGGCGCAGGCGCGTAAAGTGTCTCAGTCAGATCTTTTTAATTCGGCAGTAGAACTTTTTGTAGGCGATGCATTCGCATGGTTTCGTTGTAATAAGGCAAGTGTAACCAATTGGGAAGAGTTGGTTGCCTTATTGAAAAAAGATTTATTACATTCAGATGCTGAAGATCAAATCTGGGAACAAATTAAGCAACGTAAACAAAGGAAAAATGAGACAGTTTCAATTTTCGTTGCTCATATGCAAACTTTATTTGGTAGATTACCTCGTGTACCTGCTGAGTGACGAAAGAAAAATTATTAGACAAAATTTGTTACCAGATTTTATCTCACAACTTGCTTTATCAGATATTGTGTCTGTTACTGATTTAATGGCTTACTGTAGAAAGTTAGAAGAAGCTAACTATTTGAAAAATAAAAACAGGTCACATGAAGTATCAGAACTTAAAGAACATCCTCGTCCTTCCACGTCTTTTATAATAACAGTCAAGGTCAAAAATTTAAAAATTGTTCTAGATTTAATAGTAATTTCCAAAATAAAAACTTAAATTTTTCACATAGAAGTCCCAGTAATATAGATTCAAAAAATGTAGAGAAAAAGAAACAAATTCAAATATAATAAAGTCAATTAATTGTTGGAACTGTGGTTTGGCCAACCATACCTATCATGACTGTAGAGCCAAAAGAAAAGTTTTTTGTTTTAAATGTGGAAAACCTGATGTAAAATCCAAAGATTGTGGTTCTTGTTCAAAAAACTGAATAGGGATAGTATGCAGACTGGGCGACATGCTAATCCCACTTATAAGGCCACAAACGATGACAGTATTAGTAGAAATTTTGGTAATAAATATTTTGATAAGAAGGATTGGCACGAGTGGTTGAAATATGTGAGGTTATGTCGTCACAAGAGCTTGCTGAAAAATCAAAAATAGAAAAAAAGTGCAAACATTGTAAAAAAAAAAGTGGTGGAGTCTTGGAACTGTGAAAAGTGTAAATCCAGCTTTCACCCTAGTTGTGGGAACCAAGCAAAAGTTGTCAATAAGAGTGGAAAAGTTTACTGTTGCGGAAACGTGGAAAAAAGTGGGGTTAACCCAAAAGAGCCGGGTGAATCGGACGAATTGGGTGGCAGTATGGATGAGAAAAAATTTAAAATCTTATAAGGGAGTCATTTCAACAATTTTTAAGCCCAATTGAAAAAAAAATTGACAAAAAAATTGAGGATCTTAGTAAGTCAGTACAGTTTATGTCTGACTCTTTTGATGAACAAAACAAGAAGGTATTCTGGCCGAAATAAAAATGTTAAGGAAGGAGAATGAGACACTAAAATGCAGACTTCAGCTCCTTGAGGCCAAGGTCGATGACTTGGAGGTAAAGGAAAAGGAAAATAACATTGTGGTTGTTGGTGTACCTAAGCAAGAAGATCATGATACAGGCAACATTATTAGTAGTATTATTACAGCAATGCAAATTCCGATAAATAAAAATGACATTGTGGATAGTTTCAGATTAAGTAAGAGAGAAGATGGACCAATCTTAGTAAACTTTAAAAATTTTAATACGTAAAAAGAGGTATTGAGAAAAATTAAGCACCTGAAGGGAATTACTACAGAAGAGTGTCATCTACAGGGTGGCAATCGAAAGATATACTTAAATGAAGATTTACCATTAAATAAACGTCTACTGTTTCAAAAGGTCAGAGAGTTAAAAAAGGAAAAAGGTTTTACTGCTGCTTTCTGCATAAATGGTATGATTTACCTAAGGAAAAATGATCAGGACCCTCCTGTAAAAATAAGAACTGAGAATGACCTTTAAATTTTGAACTTGCTTTGTATAATAGTCTATATATAAAGAATAATCATTGACATTCACTGATATTAATAACATTTTAATGATTTCAAGGTGTGCGAGACAACTGAATGTGATAATTTAAATCAGGTTACCTTTTTTGATAACTCCTGTGATATTAATGTAATGCATGTTAACATAAGAAGCATTTATAAAAATTTTGACCAGTTTCTGATATTCCTTGACTCAACTGAAAGGCATTTTGATGTAGTTGTGATGTCCGAGACCCACATAATTTATAACACTTCAGACTTTAATATACCGGGTTACACTGTTTTTTGGAATACAAGTACGTTAAATAAATTTGATGGATGTGTGGTGTATGTTAAAGATCAATTGAAGGGTGTCCGGTTCAAACATGCTAAGTGCCAAAATTTGTAATTTTGAGATTTGTAGATACAAACATTCTATATACCGTTAGTTATGTCCCACAAAAATGCTAAGTGCCAAGCTTGTCTAGAAAGGTTGCAAAAAAATTGAATAGATGGCGGCAGCTACAAATCACATGGCTCGTTTCGGAACAAATAAGCTAAGTGCCACAGACGTATTCATAGGTTATTGTAAAATAATTTTCAATCCAGTGAGCACGTATCTGAGGTTTTTTAACGTTTTGTGATGGACAATAAGAGAAAGCTTTTATTTTTTTATATTTATTCTTGGGTTTTATTAGTCCTGGATAAAAATTAAAAATTATGTGTTGGTGCTTACATATAGGTACTTTTTATTTGTCGTCAATTTAACGTTTCGGTCTTTTTTTTCATTTTCGACCTTCAGAAATATTTACTGCTTGAAGGAAAATCCTTGGCAGGTTTCTTTACAACATATCACAAAGATGGTAGATATAATGTATTTCATATCTTAATTAAAGCAACAATTTTTCGGAGGGCACAAACACGATCTTTATAAACAATGCAGTTGGCCGTATAACATATTTACTTTTTTGCTAGTTTGATGTTAAATAAAGAGTTATTTTTAGTTTGAATGAGTTTTAGTCTTTTATTGATTAATATAATGTTCTCTACTTTATAAATATTTAACTTTTTTCGTATATGGCACTTAGCATGTTTCTAAAATGGTTTTTTAAAATTTTTTCGTTTTATGAAAATTTAAAGAAATATATTTATGGGAAATCATTTAAACGGATATTTTAATATCTTTTAATAAAGGATTAAAGTTAAACTAATGTATATAACACCCTTTGCAAAATAGCCTTTAAAAAATTAGTTTTTTAAAGATATCTCGGCTTTTTAATTTTGGCACTTAGCCTATTTGAACCGGATACCCTTCAATTCTATGAAGAACACCATGTAATTGTTAGAAATAATGTAAAAATGATCAAGGCTACACTGCGTAAGAGCAACCTTCTACTGGACATATATGCAACCTACCGGTCTCATGCTATAGACAAGGATGAGTTTATAGAAAACGTAAAACTGATCATGCAAGAATCGATAGTGGAACAAAGCCGGATGCACATCCTGGTTGGAGACATAAATATTGATCTGCTGGATACAAGCTCAGCAACAACTAACGATTATCTTACAATGCTACACAGTTATGGCTTCGTGAGTATGATAAATAAAGCAACAAGAAAAACGGGTGATACAATTTCATGTATTGATCATTATTTTGTTAAGTGCAAGGATAGATTCCTTGGACAATTAAACCCTGTAATATTGGCTAATGATCTCAGTGATCATGATCCCATCTTGCTTAATATAATGCCTGAATTTAATTATGTTGAAGTACATAAACAAATCACATATGAAGTAATAGATAATGCTAATTTACACAAACTTCTTTTGGAAGCAGGATGGGATGATGTTCTTGAGCAGGATGATGTCAATCTAAGTACAAATATATTTGTTAATAAATTTAAAGGGTATATTAACCAGTGCACCAGGACTAGACGCATATCAAACAAAAAAACAAGACTAAAACCATGGATCACGGGTTGCCTCTTAGTGTCCATTAGAAATAGGGATCAATTAAAAAAACAAAGCACTCTAAATAGAAATAATCTAGAGCTTTTAAACGAATACAAAGTATATAGAAAAAATCTCTCAAAATTAATAAAAAAAAGCTAAATATACTCATTATAAGTTCCTTACTAACAAACATGCCAAAGATCCAAAAAAGATGTGGAATGTGATAAGAGAGGCCACAAATGACCAGGTTAGAAAAAATGATATTAAATGTATTGTAGATGACAACAATGTTGAAATTACGGACAAAAAATCGATGGCAAATGGATTTAATAGTTACTTTAATAAAGTAGGTAAACTGTTGGCACAAAAAATAACCCCTTGTAAAATTGATGACAGGGTGAAGACAAATTTAAGTTCGTTTTATTTTAGCCCAGTCTCTGATAACCAGTGAGCGGAATCACGATGCGACAACAGAGTCGCACTCAGGACAACAGCTATTTTACATGATATTAAGTTAGTAATTTTTTATTAATACTAAACAGATTTTACAGTAGAATATATATTATATTCCTTTGTGATAAACAACGCTTGGAGTTGCATGGGTTCTTACATGGTTGCAAGTATTGTTCTTTCGCAGAAATCATAAATTAAAATAGTTGTAGCTAAATATAACAGTATTTGTTATTTATACACCTATTATAAAAATTGTATTTAATGACTACATATATATATATATATATATATATATATATATATATATATATATATATATATATATATATATATAAGAGAAGGAATAAGCGGGAATGCGGTCTGTTAAATAAATTAGTTACTCATTTCATTCTTAATCCTCTATATTTCGACTTGATTTAAGTCTTCATCAGGAGGTCACAGCTAAAAACACAACAGTGTTATAATTACCAAGTATTATGCTAATTTATTATTTTGTTATTCTTTATGTGAGGAATTATCAATTATATATAATACTAATTAACTAAGTCTTACTTACAATTACGAGTTAAAAGAAGTCACAAACACTCACAAAACGAAACATTTAAAATTCCTTAAAAATATGCATCAAAACAACTGCACACTACATATTAAAATCTGTTTCTGCATCCTATTTATGTTGGGTAAAAACAATATTTCACACAACTCAAAAAAAATTAACAATCCAATTTATTCTTTTTTTCTTTTTTTCCTTTTTTTTCTTGCGTTCTATCTGTATACCAGGACATCTTCACAAGTTTAATTAAAACACTTGTCGATACATCCTACATACCAGGTCATTTGTAAAAATTGATGGCGAATTTCTTATTATTATAATTTTTAAGGAACGTAACTTAATTATTTTATAACATTTGTTATTTTTATTCTAAAATATTACAGTAAATGACACTCAGCCCTTCTATATCGGATCTGGAATTCATTGTGTTTTTATTTTTATTTATATGTGTCATCTCCAAGAAAAGTCTTTTTTTATAATTCGACTCATGGTCCAAGATTTTTGTGTTAGAATAATCAAATTGATGATCATAATCTTGGAAATGACATGCCAGGGCGCACGATCTCTTTCCAATTCGACTGTCACTTTTGTGTTGTGTTAGCCTCTGTTGGAGGCTTTGTGACGTCTGACCAATGTAACAAAGGTTACATCCAAGACATTCCACCTTGTAGACTACGTTCGTGTTGTGTAGTAGTGGAACTTTATCTTTCGTCTTCGTAAAAACCTGACCTACAGTGGTAGCGTTATATTTGGCAATTTTCACATTATCAACATCCGCAAGATTTTTTATTATATTATCAGTTAGTCCCGGAATGTAGGGTAGCTTTTTATACTTTACGGTCTGATGAAATTGATCTTCTGTAGGGCCATCATAGAAATTTGTGTTATAAATAAGAGATTTAAGTAGCTTATTTGGATAACCGTTGTTTGAAAACATTTTAAATAATTTGCCCAGGTTTTCTTTAAGAAAGCGATTATCAGAAATATGTGTCACTCTGTTTTTCATAGCTATCACCGTGTTATGTTTCTGATTCATCGGATGATTAGAAAAATAATTGATATAACGCCCTGACGATGTTGGTTTTTGATACCAATTCAAAATAACTTCATTATTTTCACATCGAATCAATAAAGTATCCAAAAATGGTACGCTATTATTATTTTCTGTTTCTATAGTAAATTGGATATGATTGTTTATTGAATTAAATATCTTTAAAGTATCATCAATTTCATTCTTCGGTATCGCGGTCACCAAATCATCAACATACTTGTATAAAAAAGGCAGCGTAAAGGACAATTTTGCGGTGATCAATTCCAAGATATGGTCCATGACAATCTGAGCCAATATTGGGCTAATAGGAGAACCCATTGGCGTACCAAAAATTTGTTTGTAAAACTTATTATTAAATGAAAAATGACAGTTACAACACACGAATTTTAGTAATGTATGGAAATTTACTTGAGACAAAGTTGTGTGAGGCTGTATCGTATTCCAGTGAGTTCCTATTAATTCAAAAATAAGTTGTTCGGGTATATTGGTAAATAACGAGACAACGTCAAAAGAAACCAATACATAACCTTGAGGCAAATTACTCCTTGCATCGAATTGACAAAAGAAAACGTATCGCGTATATTATATGTTGTTCTGTTAGCAAGTGCGTCAGCTAAAATATTCGATAAGAATTTGGAAAGATTATAGCTAGCTGCACCTATGCAACTTACGATAGGCCTTAAGGGAATAGCAGGCTTATGCATTTTTGGTAAGCAATATAACTTGGGAATCACTGCGTTATAAACCGTAAGAAATTTCGACGTTTCATCATCAATTTGTTTTTCCGTTTTTAGTTCTTTTATTATTTTATTTAATGTCCTTTGATCACTCGAAGTAGGATCTTTGTTTAATTTTTTGTACGTACTTTGGTCATCAAGCATAACATTAACTTTAGCAAGATAGTCACATTTATCCATTGCTACAGTACAACCTCCCTTATCTGCCTGCAAAATGTACAATTCCGGATTAGATTTTAAAAATTTTTTTGTTTTAAAGAATACCTTTTGAATTGGCGTAATTTTAGTAGAATTAGATTTAACAGTAAAATTAGTTATATTATTGGCGATACGCGCTCTAAGAATATTTTTACTATTTTCGGGGACGTCACTGATAATATCTTCAACATCAGCTAAAATTCCGTTAACGTTAACATGCTCCACTATAGGTGAGATACCGAACTTGGGCCCTAATGACAAAAAATCAGCAACATCCTGTGGTATATCTATATTAGAGACATTTTTGAACCATTTTTTATTATCTGAAAATAATATATCTCCCCGACAACTGTCCCTCAAACAATTAAACTTTTTTATATTCTGACCCTTTACTTTATTAAAACTTCTATTAAAAGATAAATCTAACCTATGCGTATATTCATTCATAATATTCAGTGGAAGAATGGTATTTAGATCCTGTTTAATCTCGATTACTGAATTGTTAATTTTCTTTATCGCGTCATAACATACCTTAATTTCTAAATTTAAGTTCTTTTTACTTAACTTATCTATATGTCTGCGCATTGTATCCAATATTTTGCAGTTGTTGGTTTGTAGAAGCTGGTTCATGTTTTTTGTCGTATCCAATAAGTGTTTAGGCATTATGCCTGTTCTCCTACATTTCAAAAGAAAATGCTTTCTATTCAGAGTATTTGCTAACTTGATGTTGAACGTAGCCCATTTTTTCATCAACACTGTTGTGTTATTACCATAAGTAACGGCAATTTGTTGATAAAATCCCATCTGTTACAGTTATATACAATTATCGACCGTACTATTTTATAAGAGAAGGAATAAGCGGGAATGCGGTCTGTTAAATAAATTAGTTACTCATTTCATTCTTAATCCTCTATATTTCGACTTGATTTAAGTCTTCATCAGGAGGTCACAGCTAAAAACACAACAGTGTTATAATTACCAAGTATTATGCTAATTTATTATTTTGTTATTCTTTATGTGAGGAATTATCAATTATATATAATACTAATTAACTAAGTCTTACTTACAATTACGAGTTAAAAGAAGTCACAAACACTCACAAAACGAAACATTTAAAATTCCTTAAAAATATGCATCAAAACAACTGCACACTACATATTAAAATCTGTTTCTGCATCCTATTTATGTTGGGTAAAAACAATATTTCACACAACTCAAAAAAAATTAACAATCCAATTTATTCTTTTTTTCTTTTTTTCCTTTTTTTCTTGCGTTCTATCTGTATCCACCTATAGTGGAGCATGTTAACGTTAACGGAATTTTAGCTGATGTTGAAGATATTATCAGTGACGTCCCCGAAAATAGTAAAAATATTCTTAGAGCGCGTATCGCCAATAATATAACTAATTTTACTGTTAAATCTAATTCTACTAAAATTACGCCAATTCAAAAGGTATTCTTTAAAACAAAAAAATTTTTAAAATCTAATCCGGAATTGTACATTTTGCAGGCAGATAAGGGAGGTTGTACTGTAGCAATGGATAAATGTGACTATCTTGCTAAAGTTAATGTTATGCTTGATGACCAAAGTACGTACAAAAAATTAAACAAAGATCCTACTTCGAGTGATCAAAGGACATTAAATAAAATAATAAAAGAACTAAAAACGGAAAAACAAATTGATGATGAAACGTCGAAATTTCTTACGGTTTATAACGCAGTGATTCCCAAGTTATATTGCTTACCAAAAATGCATAAGCCTGCTATTCCCTTAAGGCCTATCGTAAGTTGCATAGGTGCAGCTAGCTATAATCTTTCCAAATTCTTATCGAATATTTTAGCTGACGCACTTGCTAACAGAACAACATATAATATACGCGATACGTTTTCTTTTGTCAATTCGATGCAAGGAGTAATTTTGCCTCAAGGTTATGTATTGGTTTCTTTTGACGTTGTCTCGTTATTTACCAATATACCCGAACAACTTATTTTTGAATTAATAGGAACTCACTGGAATACGATACAGCCTCACACAACTTTGTCTCAAGTAAATTTCCATACATTACTAAAATTCGTGTGTTGTAACTGTCATTTTTCATTTAATAATAAGTTTTACAAACAAATTTTTGGTACGCCAATGGGTTCTCCTATTAGCCCAATATTGGCTCAGATTGTCATGGACCATATCTTGGAATTGATCACCGCAAAATTGTCCTTTACGCTGCCTTTTTTATACAAGTATGTTGATGATTTGGTGACCGCGATACCGAAGAATGAAATTGATGATACTTTAAAGATATTTAATTCAATAAACAATCATATCCAATTTACTATAGAAACAGAAAATAATAATAGCGTACCATTTTTGGATACTTTATTGATTCGATGTGAAAATAATGAAGTTATTTTGAATTGGTATCAAAAACCAACATCGTCAGGGCGTTATATCAATTATTTTTCTAATCATCCGATGAATCAGAAACATAACACGGTGATAGCTATGAAAAACAGAGTGACACATATTTCTGATAATCGCTTTCTTAAAGAAAACCTGGGCAAATTATTTAAAATGTTTTCAAACAACGGTTATCCAAATAAGCTACTTAAATCTCTTATTTATAACACAAATTTCTATGATGGCCCTACAGAAGATCAATTTCATCAGACCGTAAAGTATAAAAAGCTACCCTACATTCCGGGACTAACTGATAATATAATAAAAAATCTTGCGGATGTTGATAATGTGAAAATTGCCAAATATAACGCTACCACTGTAGGTCAGGTTTTTACGAAGACGAAAGATAAAGTTCCACTACTACACAACACGAACGTAGTCTACAAGGTGGAATGTCTTGGATGTAACCTTTGTTACATTGGTCAGACGTCACAAAGCCTCCAACAGAGGCTAACACAACACAAAAGTGACAGTCGAATTGGAAAGAGATCGTGCGCCCTGGCATGTCATTTCCAAGATTATGATCATCAATTTGATTATTCTAACACAAAAATCTTGGACCATGAGTCGAATTATAAAAAAAGACTTCTTGGAGATGACACATATAAATAAAAATAAAAACACAATGAATTCCAGATCCGATATAGAAGGGCTGAGTGTCATTTACTGTAATATTTTAGAATAAAAATAACAAATGTTATAAAATAATTAAGTTACGTTCCTTAAAAATTATAATAATAAGAAATTCGCCATCAATTTTTACAAATGACCTGGTATGTAGGATGTATCGACAAGTGTTTTAATTAAACTTGTGAAGATGTCCTGGTATACAGATAGAACGCAAGAAAAAAAGGAAAAAAAGAAAAAAAGAATAAATTGGATTGTTAATTTTTTTTGAGTTGTGTGAAATATTGTTTTTACCCAACATAAATAGGATGCAGAAACAGATTTTAATATGTAGTGTGCAGTTGTTTTGATGCATATTTTTAAGGAATTTTAAATGTTTCGTTTTGTGAGTGTTTGTGACTTCTTTTAACTCGTAATTGTAAGTAAGACTTAGTTAATTAGTATTATATATAATTGATAATTCCTCACATAAAGAATAACAAAATAATAAATTAGCATAATACTTGGTAATTATAACACTGTTGTGTTTTTAGCTGTGACCTCCTGATGAAGACTTAAATCAAGTCGAAATATAGAGGATTAAGAATGAAATGAGTAACTAATTTATTTAACAGACCGCATTCCCGCTTATTCCTTCTCTTATAAAATAGTACGGTCGATAATTGTATATAACTATATATATATATATATATATATATATATATATATATATATATATATATATATATATATATATATATATATATATATATATATATATATATATATATATATATATATATATATATATATATATATATATATATATATATATATATATATATATATATATATATATATAATATATATATATATATATATATATATATATATATATATATATATATATATATATATATATATATATATATATATATATATATATATATGTATATGTTCTGGACTCGGCGCGGCTCGCCCATAAGGTCATTTGTCAATGACCCAAATAAATTTATTTTCAATGACCAACTTAATAATTTATTTTGTAAAACCAAACTTGTCTTTTAAAAAAATGCAAGTTCCTCAAGGAAGAATCAAGCCAAGCCATCGTCGAAAGATATCAATATGCCGGTCCCGGTTGGGTTTGCTTGGGTTTGCTGGGTTAGCTGCAATACACTCGAACCGCCCCGTGAAATATACTATTTAAAAATCATTTGGGTTTGCCTAAGAAAAACAAATTAACTAATATGCGCATTGTATCTGTATTGTATTTATTAAAGAAAACGGTGTTTCGGCTAACGTTCCTATTTCGTTGTGTAATATCAATATGGGTTTGGGTAGTATTTGATATTTCGGTCAAGTTACAGCAAAAATGCAATTGTAGTACCCTGTAGCATAGTCGGATTAAATAATGAAACGGATAAACTGTAGAAAAACTTAGATGTATTGTAAATCACTAAAAATACATGTTTAACGAAAATGGTTCATGGTACAGTACATTCCTTGATTCCTTGTATTGCCTATGTATTCTAACACATTACGAATAATCATACTTTTAGTACAAGATGCGACATCTATTGAGGAGACGTATCAAAACGGGAAGCAGCTAACAATCTTAAGACTTTTAAATCACATAGAAAAGCAATACTAAAACTAAAAGTCATAAACATCTAGAGTAGCAATGTGCAATATACTAGAGTATCTATTTTATGTTTTTTGCGATGTTTATTTCTAGGTAAATAATTTCTTGGCGAAACTATATATATATATAGGCATATTTTTACAAAACCGCGACGGTCCAAACGCCCGGCCCCGCGCGACAGCTCACTATAACAAGCGGCTAGCCATACCAACTGTACTTTGGCTGCTGCTGCCTGCATACACATTTTTCGATAAGCTTGTTGCGCTCTCGGCTTCTACGTCCGGCGGGACTATTTAATTTAAAATTTAATTTACGTCCGCACATTCACATTTGACGTAGTGATACGGACCTTGCTACGCTCGGCCCGTATAAGTCATTAACAAATATCCTTGACACAGGAACTCGGGAGCTTCGAAGCGCCAGCGTGGATTCTCATTTAGTACGAATTTGACAAGAATTCAAAAAAAAGACCATTCGGGCCGGGCACTGAATCCACCACCAACTGATCCGATCCATAAGCGGATACCTTAGCACTAGGGCATTTCGCCGTTGGTACAACTTTTGTAAAAACAAATAAACTCTCGTCAATACGCATACAACGGCATAAAAGTTTAGAAAAACAAATGTTTGGGTTTATTTTGTATGAAAAGGTATGTAGGCACACACAATTTTGATTTATTTTTGGCCTTTGACATTCAAATAGAAGAAAATCTCTAAGCTAGGTTTACCTTTCAAACCAAAGAGATCGCATATTCTATCTATTTTGAGCTCTATGTGTGTTCAGGAGGCTAAAAATGGAAAACTCTAAAGCTATAGTATATAAAAATCCTAACAATTATAAGTCTGTGTATGTGGGAAAAAATTTACTGCAGAAAGAAACTTTAGGGCGCACAAAAAAGAGTCCATGGTGCAACTGATCCTGACTTCTGAATAAAAGACAAAAATTGTTCTTTATATAATTTTAAGGTATGTTTTCGGACAGAATTCATAAAACATTGTGACCCACTCATGATGTGAGTCTTGTGCAAGAAAAACATCTGTTCCAATCAAAGGAACAATTTTTAACCTGGAAAGTCTATAACTTCGGTCGAAATAGAAAGGTCGTTCAATAAGTGGATTTTTAAAACTATTGCTATGAAATTGAGACAACTCTACACTCCTGGTTGGTTGACTATACTATAGCAATGCGCCTTAAGCGTTTACACCGTCGGATCTCATATTTCTTATAATTTCAACACAATGGCAGGTGATGTTATTTAACGGTACTTTAATAGTTTTAATCTACTGATATATAAATATAATTATTAGGAATCCATAATTTAAGAATATGCTGGTATAATTTCAACATAGTTTCAAATTTCAACTAAATACTCTGGTGTAAATACCTAACGTTCCTGATCCCTAACAATGCGAGCTATAGTCTAGTCGCTTCGGACGTGGCCAGGGCCGGATTGGCAGATTTTTTTTTACCGAGCTGAGTCCAACCGGCCCCCAGCCGGCGCGGCCTCCTATACAAAACAGAAACCCCAAAAATAAAAGAATACTTTGTTAGCCTTAAACAGTAAAAATAAAATGTGATTGTGAAAAAAATCATAGTTAATAACTTTCTCATTGTCACTTTTTTCGACTATAAAATCTATTACATCTTGCGCTTGACTTTATTTAAAAAACACGGTTTTGACGCACAACGAATTGTCAAATGTGGAACAATGTTCTACATTCTACCTACAGTTTCGACTTGTAAATTTATATCCTAATACCCGAACATAAAATATAATTTTTTTCAAAAATCCTTTTAACAAATGTTTAGGTTTTTCAGTGTCGCGGGTAATTTAAGGCCAGTGCTGGTATATTGGACACTCGAAGTGGGGAAAGTTGGATGATTGCATGGGCAGCACTGAACGCGATTGCGTCGCACAGTGTAACGGATTTGATATTTCGTGGACATAGGGCAAAACAGCGACTATCGAATTTTAATTTGTTTTGGCCCGAGATTATTCGAAAAATATCTGGAGTTTAGTCGTTTACTAGTTTTTTTCAAATGTATCATCGTAAAGTACTTCCTTATTAAATGAAAACTTGACTTGTCTGAGAGCAATAAAAAAGATGCGAAAATAACTTTAAAAAATTTATATGTGTTCTATAAAAAATTCCTCTAAAATTACAAATTTTAGAGGAAATACTTGTGAAGTTTACTTACATAATTCCATATCATGGAATTTTAAAGAACCGTGGTCCCAGTCGAAGAGAAAACAAAGTTTGGTGTGGGTTTTAAAAAAATGCCTAAATATGCGGTCGTTGTTACATACATAAGATTACACAACTATTATACATTAGGAATATCCAAACATCCCATCCAACTTTGTCCGATTATTGAAAAAAAGAATATTTTTTTAGTAATGTCGCACATGCAGGAGTCCAAAGCTGCTTTTAAATGCCGCTTTGAAGATTTTCCAGGTATGTTATTAATCATATTAAATTTTCTAAGAAGTTATAAGTCAATTTTAACTAATTTAACTTTATCTAAGAAAAGTGGCTAGAATAATATTAAATAAAATATTCATGAATCTAAGTACCTACCTACATAGTTTTAAAAATACCTTATTATACCCAATTCGAAAATCTTATTTTATTAAATATTATTTTATTCTAAATTATAAGAAGTAGGTAATAAGTTAACTCATTAAGTACGCTTTGTAATTTAGTTACGGATGCCACTACGGGTGAAACGAGAGTAATAAAAGAGCAAAGAAAAAAGAAAATACAAAATGAACTTGCGACACTAATTAAAATGGACGTTGTAAACAGAGTGAGGGCACTACAAACGACGGCAATACTGCTAGAACTTTTTTTAGACATTACGAAAAATCAGCAGCAATCACTGGATTGAACAAAAATTTAATTAAAAAATTTGCTGTAATTTTTTAAGCCCTTTTCTTCGGGTCGAAACTTAAATGTTGATACTTTCCGAGTATATATGAGCGACACTGTAAAGCTGTACGTGTCATTATATAGTTGGTACTATATGCCATCAAGTGTTCACATGTTATTAAAACATTTCCTATATTCCAATTGGACATTTATCTGAAGAGGCACCAGAAGTTGGAAATAAAGGGTTTCTTAAATTCCGAGAACATTACTGGTGAAAGCGAGGACGGACCGAGAATATTCAGGACATACTGCACAACGTGTTAATTTCTTTGAATCTCCTTATTTCCTTTATTAGACCGAAATAAACTGCGAAAAAAATTGTGTTCTCAGAAACTGAAACACTTTTTAAAGTAACTAACGTTGAGGAAGACAATTCTGATAGATTAGTCTCCAGCTCAGATGGTGAAAATTAGGTTAATTAAAGAATGATTTTCATAATTAATATTTAAGTCTATTTAACTTAGTTAGGTACTTTAAACCGAAAACAGTGTTTTTTTATTTATTTTGTCGAAAAATAATTATATTTTTTGAGCGATCGATACCTAGTAAGTTACTACACGTAGGTCTAAATTTAGTACAGTAATAACAAACTCCAATGTTTTTATGTTTTTATACGCCACAATTTTTGCAAAACAGCGAAGTAAAGTGCCAAAGTCCACGAATTTTCGATTTCATTACACTGTGCGTCGGTTTAGTAATTCCTCGCTGACGAGGAATCACTAATCGAGGATTTAGTTGTGTACGGCCCAGTGTTGCCAACTCGTGGGGAATTTCTCGTTTTCTGGGATATCTTTAACGAAACTGGGAAAATTTCCTGTTTTTTTTTTAACAAAAGTGGGAAATTTTCTATTAACAATTATTGTAACAATTTATGAGTTTTGGTTTGTAATTTACAAATTCTAAATCAAACAGTTTTGATACGTTTGAACGTTTGCTTTGCACATTCCTACTGAATAATATCCAAATATAAATTTGATACATACCCACATAGCGGAAAGCCCCAAAAAAGTTTTTATTTTAATTTTATTTCACACGTGAGGTAAATGATATTGAAAAATATAATATTTAATATAAAAAACAAATAAGTAGAAATTAATATACAAATAATAATAGGGAATATGCATATAATCCCAATAAATCTGAAATCTTTTTTTTATATTTGCTACATAAATTAAATGTTTATGGCGGTTGATGTTATCCATTTATTTTGGTTTTTATTAAGAAAAAAAAAGGATGTTATACTGCAAATTGTCGCGCGAATTTCGAAACTTGTAGAACGTGATCCCATTGGCTGTGTCATCAAAAGTGAACTTATGACTCATCATGAGTACATGGCGAATACCAGTGTTGTAGAGTCATCGAAAACTCACTAAAAATAGAATTTAATGCGTAACTCATCCAGTGAAATATCCCTGCATTTAAAGTAGAAGGTTCCTAAAATCTTATTCATGTATACTTCAAGCCGAAATCGGTCCAGGAACCTTTCAATTTTGCAACAAAAATTGACATTTCTGCGAAATTTTGACATATCATCTTAATAATTTCGAGGAAATAAACTGCAATTCTTTGTTTTCATGGCAATCTTCGAAAATTCAAAAATTTTCAAATTTTAGATGCCCCGATGCAAATAAACCTATTTATTTATAACTTTAACGAGAAAATGAGCGATTTGAATTAGTGGGAGGTATTCTTAGATAATTAACGGATAACATAAACCCAAAAAAATATCACTAAATAAGGTAAAGAGTGTGGAGTAATGTCGGTTAAAAATAGGATTTGTCGGAAAAAATCAAGAAAATTCGATTTCTACCCCTTAAATACGCTCCTGGATGACCCGTTCAGTATTCATTTTAAAGTGTGATTATCCCTTTATAAGATAGTGTTGAAAAATTGAGAAAAAATTAAATAGGAAAAATACAGAGTGATTCAAATATACCGATGTCGAGGGCAAAAAAATAAAAAAAAATCGGAATTTAATCGGCGATTGCTCCCTTCTTATAGAGAATGAAGAAACTAAAAATTAATGGATATTCTATACTTCGACGAGGTCTTTCCGATGACGTATATGGGGTTTTAAGTTGAACCATTTTGACCCCACAAAAAATTAAAAACCGTGAAAAATTTGGGTCAAAAATTTAAATTTCCAGTTTTTTCCAAATATTTCCATTTTCCAGTGATTCTTTTAGGTAAATGTATTGCAAAAAAAAAGTATTTGAGATTTTAAAGTTTCACTTATGAATCCGTTTTTCGATCTGACGTTTTGTTTTCGAGTTATTAGGTACCAAAGATGGTATTTTTCGAGCTAAAAAAATTCAAAACTTGCCATTTTCTGATCCTCACAAGTTTCAGTGGAGTTCTGAAGCTCCGGGTCCCATACAACCTCTGAAAATTTACATCGATTTAATTCACTTTTGCGACCTGTACCCGATTTCAACGGAAATCGTGGAAATTTCGACTTTGACGTTTAATAACTGCAAAACGAAACATCCTGTATAACTGAATTTTTTACCGAAGCTAGTTGAACTATTCCTCTATCAACCCAAAAAAATCGATTTCTCTCCCTCTGACTGTTTCCGAGAAAAACAAACCTGTTCGACTTTAGGTAAGCTTTACGTTAACATGTAGATTGACACTTATTTTTGCTGATCTGACGTCATTTTTAATTAAGGACAGATGGCTGCTTTTTAAATTGTTATAAATTATACCGAAAACTAAACCTTTTTTTGAAGCTAAATTATCCTAGTAATTTTCTTCAAAATATTTTTTTTTGGGATTGTAATCACTTCCTTAAACGATTAATGCAATACAAAAATATGTGAATATTCCTTATTTACATGGTTTTCAAGGTTTTTCCTCTTTATGTTTGGGGTTGGGAAATCTTATGATTCGAAGTGGGATAGAGTCTAAGTGGCTAGGCCTTCGGCCTTACCGGCCCCTTTGGGCCGGCGGCCCACATAGATTTTCTCGCTCGCTCGCCTTTTCCATTCCGGGCCTGCGCACATTGCGGATGACCCCAAAAAAGTTTTAATTTTAATTCTATTTCACACGTGAGGTAAATGATATTGAAAAATATAATATAAAAAATAAATAAGTATACATTAAATGCAAATAATAAATAATAATTTACATAGTTTCCAAGGTTTTTCCTTTGTATGTTTGGGGTTGGGAAATATTATGATTCGAAGTTTCGAAGTGGGATAGAGGCTAAGTGCCCAGACCTTCGACCTCACCGGCCCCTTTGGGCCGGCGGCCCACCGAGATTTTCTCGGTCGCTCGCCTGTCCCAATCCGGGCCTGGACGTGGCACAAAATAACATTATTTAAAGTAACCAAAAACAAATTTTTTGTATACCCTAGGTTATTATTCACATACTAACTGATATAATTTAAAATTCTGTATTGAATGAAAAGCCAATAAAAATAAAATACGTTAAAATATTGTGTTTTACGCGACTGAAAATTTCTAGTAGTATAAGGTACGCCGGCAGTCCGATTCCGTTAGCGCATCCAAATTTCCGCTCTATGCTGATAACGATCTCATAAAGCAAATAAATAGTTTAAAAAATAATGTCAAAGGAGGCGAGGACAATATTAGTAGTGATATAATAAAGAAGTATCATATTTGTTTATTAAGACCACTAAAACACATTGTTAATAGAATTTTCAGTACAGGAGTTTTTCCCGATATACTTAAGAGTGCTATGGTTGTACCATTGTACAAACAAGGAGATAAAAAATTATTAAATAATTATAGACCAATTGCTTTGACGAGTACCATAAGTAAAATTATAGAAAAGTGTATAAAGTGTAAGTTATTACCATTCCTGGATAAATATAAACTGATAAATGAAAATCAATATGGATTCAGGGAGGGCTCAAGTACTGAGGGTGCACTGTGTAAAGTAACGGACGAAATTTTGCAAGGTCTTGATCAGGGAAAGAGGGTTATTGGTATATTTTTAGACTTGGCGAAAGCGTTTGACACTGTGGCACATCAAATTCTGCTTGATAGATTACAACACATAGGAGTGAGAGGTATTGCGAATAAATTGTTTAAATCCTACTTAAGTGGTAGAACACAACGCGTTAAAATCCAAGATGAACAAAGTGAGGTGTGCCACAGAGTACAGTGCTGGCACCACTATTATTTAATATTTATGTAAATGGAATCCTGTCAGCTGTGACTTTGGGTGAAGTTTACTGCTTTGCCGATGACACGGCTATCATAGTAAGTGATCAAAATTGGGAGTCTAGAATTAAAAGGGCAGAGATGGCCATGTTCGGGGTAAAGAAATGGTTAGACAGTAGCTTACTTTCTCTTAATTTTGATAAAACAAAATTCTTGGCCTTCTCTCTTTCAGGAAGGTCTTCACCAAACATTCAAAATATAACACTGCACGATCAACAATGTAAACTACAGAATAACTGTGAATGTAAAAATCTTATAGAGAGACAGAGCAGTATCAAATATTTAGGGGTGATTCTTGATGAAAATCTCACGTGGAAAGAGCATGTACAGTATGTAACAGGAAAGATCAGAAAGTTAATTTACAAGTTTTATGAGTTGCGAAACATTCTACCATTTAGAACCTTGAGAGTGGTCTATCTCTCCCTTGTAGAATCAATAATGAATTATGGGTTAGTGCTGGGGGAATGCTAATAGGACGATTGTTTCAAGGGTGCAAATTGCCCAGAAATATATCATAAAAATAATGCTTTTTAAAAGTAAGAGATATCCAACTGATTTGATCTATAATGAAAGTAATCTGCTTACTCCGTATCAACTTTACCTGAAATCTGTTATCAGATTTATGATAAAAACAACTTATTATAAGAAAGATTTAGCTCATAATATAAACACCAGGCTTGCGGCTCAGTACCATGTTTTGCTGCAGAATCCCAGGCACACTGCCTGCCAAAACCATATTTATTGTGTAGGACCAAAGGTGTTTAATTGCTTACCGTACGAATTTCGTACCAAACCTTATAATGCTATCAAAAATAAGATAAATTATTGGATTGTCGAAACGAATTTTACTGTCGGTTACCTTAAATAAAGTTATATGGGTATTTGTGCTTTAGTCTTGGTGCATATTTGATGTAATTAGTCACCATGTGTCAATTTATCAGAAAAAAAACTATGATATTGCTTTCATTGATAGTATGCTCAGTATTGTGACTATGTTAGTTTTTGTTTTGGGTAGTATTTTATTATAAAACCTCACAAAGGATCAATGATGGTGTAAATGAGCGCACACACATCATCTAATCTGCCATTGCGCGCTCTAATATTTTTGGTGATTGCAGAGGAGTACTATGTTTGCTATTTATTGTGTGGGACTAGAATACAAAAAAGAATATATTTTTTTTAAGATTATTGTTATTTTTTGCATTTATGATTAGATCATTGTATGCTATTACTGGAAATATATGATTGATTTATTTATTTATTAAAACAAAAATAAAATATGTTTCAACTTTTTATAAAAATTATGAATCTTTAATCAAATTTCTCCTATATTTGTAAAAAGCCTCCAGATGTTAGGCCATATATTTCAGTTAAACTTTTTGATCAAGATATTACTGTTCTTTTTGACTCGGGTGCTACATCATCAGTAGTCGGGTCTGTTGGAATGTCAGTTTTGAAAAAATTTAAGTTAAAAATTAACTCTGATACTTCAAAAAATATATTTGTACTGCGGATGGATCTCAAAAAAAGGTGCTAGGCACTGTCGATTTACCTATTTGTATTGACAATTTGTGTAAAATTATAAAGTGTTTAGTTGTGCCATCTTTACCTCAAGCATTTATTTTTGGTTGTGATTTTGCAAAAATATTTAAAGTGATAGTGAATTTTAATGATGATACCTGGCGAGTTCAGAAGTGATTTAGTGGAATGTGATTGTGATATTGATATTATTTCCGGATTTCAGAATGAGTGTAACATAAATAGTTTTTTATACTCGTTAGAAGATTTGTTTCCTGCAGAAAGAAAACGAGCTGATGAAGTTATTCAGTCATTTCATGAAATTACTAGTGGAGACCGGTTAGGCCGAACAAACAAAATAGCTTTGACGATAGATACTGGTGATGCGAAACCTTTCAAGAAAAAAACATGCGTTATGTCACCTTATATGCAAAAAATTTTAAATGATGAAATTGATGAAATGCTTAAGTTGGGGGTTATAGAACCCTCTAATAGTCCATGGTGTTCACCAGTTCTTTTAGTAAAAAAGAAAAATGGAGAATATCGATTAGTTTTTGATGCACGAGGCATTAACGAGTTGACCCGTTATGATTCTTATCCTATGACGAATGTTGATAGAATTTTAAATTCTTTAAGAGGAGCCAAGTATATTAGCTCCATAGATTTGAGAAAAGCTTTTTGGCAGATCCCTCTTGACCCAGCGTCAAGGGAAAAACAGCTTTTAGCGTCATAGGAAGAGGACAATTTCATTTTGTTACTATGCCATTTGGACTGTGCAATGCTGCTCAAACACAACAACGATTGGCAGATGCTATTTTTGGACCTGAATATGAACCAAACATATTTTCTTTTGTCGATGACTATTATTACTGGTTCTACTTTTGAAGAACATCTTGAGTTATTAAAAACTGTTAAAGAAAAGCTTAGAGCAGCTAACTTATTGATTAATTTAGAGAAATGTGATTTCTTTAAAACATCTTTAAAATTTCTAGGATATGTAGTAGGAAACAATTCTCTTAGAACTGACCCAGACAAGGTTTCCTCAATTATTAATTATAGTAGGCCAAAGACAACCACAGAAATTAAAAGATTTATAGGCATGTGTTCTTGATATAGACGATTTGTAAAAGATTTTTCAAGTTTGGTATCACCGATTAACGAATTACTCAATACTCAATACTCGATACTTTATTCATGTCAATACCAAAAATTAGTTTACATACGTCAGTAATAATAAGAGATAAAATTCTAAAATCAGTTTTAAAAGGATTACAATTTAGAAACTAAATATGTAACACGATCTACTGAATAAAATAAACTTACAAAAAACACTAAAATACAAAACATCACATGTTAAAATCAGAATTAAAATACTCATTAAAAGAATAGAAAGCCTTCTTGATTAAGTAACGTTTTACCCGTTGCTTAAACATTTTCATTTCAAGGCCCTTGACTGTTTCAGGTAAAACATTAAAAAATTTAAAAGCCCAATAGCCCGGGCCATCCTGACACCTTCTAAGACGCCAGTATGCAGGAACCAGATTATGCCTTGCACGAGTGTTGTAATCATGAACATCTTCATGAGTCTGATAAATACCAATATTCTGTTTAACATACAACAAGCACTCAAGCATATACAAACACGGCACAGTCAGCAAACATAAATGTGTAAACATACCCCTACAATCGTCCCTGCAACCTAAACCCGTTATGATTCTGATAGCCCTCCTCTGCAGGCCAAACACTCTGTGTACCTCAGCTGAGTGTCCCCATGTCAGTATGGCATAAGAAATATGTGAATGGAACAGGGCAAAATAGGCCGTTCTTAAAATTTCAGCTGAGACACACTGATACAGGTTACGGAGCACATATAGGCTTTTACTGAGTTTTCTTGCAAAAGCATCAATATGTTTTCCCCATTGCAGCCGAGAGTCAAGGGTTACACCCAAGAATTTTACCTCTGAGCAACTCTCAACACGAGAGGTCCCTCATCGTAAACACCATACGAGTTGTTTTGTCTGCATTCAACAGCAGTCTGTTCGAGCAGAACCAGCTCTCAGCCCTCGCCTGTGCCTCCATGGATCCATCAATAGAGTCCTCATAGCAATCGGCAGCACGGAACACTGTCGTGTCATCAGCAAAGAGTGTATATTTTGCCACATTTTCTATGCTGGGAATATCATTTATATATATTAAGAATATTATGGGACCCAGGACAGAGCCCTGAGGCACTCCTATGTTAATTTCACTCCTTGCAGATGACACACCTGATATCCGCACCACCTGATGCCTGCACTGAAGATAAGACTCGATAATGTTCATGCTGCTGCAACTAAAATTATAAAAACTCAGCTTTTGTGCAAGAATACCATGGTCCACATAGCCGAAAGCCTTACTAAGAACCCAGAACAAGACTGAGCTATATTGCATTTTATGGAATGCATCAATTATATCAAAGACCAAATTAATGATTCCCAGAGTTGTGTTTTTGTGCTCCCTGAAGCCAAACTGACACTGAGAGAACAAACCCTCGGTCTCAAAGAATTTAACAATTCTAATGGCCATGTATTTCTCCACTATTTTGGAGATAATGGGCAAAAGAGAAATCGGCCTATAGTTTTCAGGCTGCAGAGGATCTCCCTTTTTAAATATTGGAGTAACAATAGCAGTCTTTAACACATCAGGAAACTTGTTTTGCTTAAAACATAAGTTTAGTATTTTTGTCAGGGGAATAATAATACAATCCTTTATAACCTTGGTCATACCTACATTAAATCCATAAATATCCCGACTCTGCTTATTTTTCAGACTGTTAATGATGTCCCTCACTTCATTAAAGGTAACCTCAGTGAAGCTAAAAGGAGTATCAGGTGGCGTAAGATCTTTAAGGTAGTTAAAGGGATCGTTGTTTGTCACAGGGATCAGATCTACAATGTTACTGACCACATTCGAAAAATAGTAATGAAAATAATTAGGCGTGATATCAGTATTGTTGCTGTTTTCCTTTGTGTTACCTCTATGATTATTAATTATTTTCCACATTGTCTTAGGAGGGTTGGTGGAAGAGCGTATTAAATTATCATTAGATCTTATTTTAGCGTGTTTTATTGCTTCTTTGTATGTTTTCCTGTACGATTTAATTTCTTGTGATATTCCTGCAATGTTATACTGCTGTTTCAGTTCACTCAGAAACCCAAGATGATCTCTCATCGCCCTGAGCTCATCACTGAACCAGCTAATATTTTTAGAATTGTCAGACCTAACAATATAGGTTTTTTCAGGAAATGCCTGCAGGAGTGCACTCTCAAGCAACCCCATAAAAATTTCGAAAGTAGTGTTAGCATCACTGTTTTCCCCAATGAAGCCCCAAGATATGTTGTTAACAATATTAAAAAATTTTAAAAGGCCATACTGAGTTACTGGCCTACATAGTTTCCTGGAGTGAGTAAAACCATTGTCACATATTATTGGAATTTCAAACTTTATTATTTGTGCCATATGGTCAGATACATACATGTCAACAACACACACAGAACAGAGATCAACATCAGCACTCAAAAATATGTTATCCAGGCATGAGTCGAGTCGTGTGGCTTCAAAAATAGCCTGCTTAAGACCAAAGCTTACCATAGTGTTACAAAAACGAATGGTCTTAGGCTGAGCCGAGTTGAACTTGATATTAAAATCTCCAGCAATGATAATTTTTGCGCTAGACCTAAAACTAGAGAGTATTCCCTCAACTGACGTCAAGAAGCTGTCAAAATTTCCCGAAGGTGAGCGATAAAAGGCTAAAACAAAGATATTAAATGATTTTATAAAAACAGAACAGTATTCAATACATTTCTCAACATTACTATGAGAATTAATAACTGCTGCAGAATACTCCAGATGTTTTTTGGCCAGGATAAGGGTACCTCCACCAGAATACTGTTTCCTCGTTGAGAAGGCTACTACTCTATAGTCTTGAAAGCAGAGGCAGCCAGTCTCCTCCTCATCAAGCCAATGTTCTGAGACACATACAATCTCTATATTCTTGTCAGCTAAAAAGGATTCTAGTTCATTCACTTTATGCCTGAGCGATCTGACATTAATGTGGATGATTTTTGGCATATATAAATTATCAAAGCTATCCTTGTCACTATTAATTAATCATCGGCGCTGAAGGTTCTGAAAATGGTTGAGAATGACACCCCTGGGCCACAATGTTGCACGCATATATTTCTCGCGCTCATTATGTGGAACAGCGAGTTTAAAGGAGGCACGATATTTATCCTTCTTTGTTTTGATTTTGTCACATCGACAGTTTACATCCATGTCACTGTCTCTGAGATATTTCAATATTTCCTCATGATTTACATCAGGAGCAAATCCAGATAGAAACAGGAAAGCCATGTTAGGAGCTATTCTTAGAGTAGCTTTTTCATTTGCGCCCATGATGGGTGCTGGTCTGGTCGATTTTACAGCCTTTTTATTATGTAACTGATTGGATGGTATGTTTTTATTCCTCTGCTGTGGCTCAGATCTTCCTTTAAATCCTCTCCGTTTTTGCGTCAGCCATTCATTTTCTACGTTTGCCTCGCAGTTTGTCAAACTCGAGGTAGTTTGTTCGAGTTGCTTTTGTTCAGTACCACTGTTTTTGTTTTCGTTTACAGTCACATTTATGGCAATGACGTCATAACCATTATTAGGACTACTGAGATTTTTAGAATCTAGGATTTCGACAATCGGTACTGCACTAGCAGTTTCCTGCCGTTCTACGTCGTTATTCTTCTTACTGTCAGAGGGCACCACTATTTCTGTTTTGTTTGTCTCTGTGGTCTGAGGGACCGCAGGGGGAGAGGGGACGTCCGTTTTTGTTTTTGATACTAAAAGTTCATAATTTTTCTCGCCAAAGAGAAGCATTTTCCTGTAATAGTCTATTTTTCTCCTCTGCTTCGTGGATTAGCTTCTTCAGATAGGTTATTTCTATACTTTTCCCATCCATATTACTTCTAACCTCTTCATCATCTTGGCAACATAACACGCGGGTGTGATCGATAAATTTACCTTTTTCTGTCCAGTCTCGGGTTGCACAAGAATTGTGAAACACATTTCCACATATTATACACACTACACTACTAAAAACTTTCGTTTTACAACAATAAAAACTGATTTTTTGTTTGCTTTCACTTTTCAGGCGTTCTCTAGTCGCCGCCATCTTGGAGTACTTAAGGGAAAGAAAAAAGGTCAGGCAATTAAATGGAATGATCATGCAGAAGATGCATTCGTCAGAATCAAGGAATTACTGGTGTCTGCTGCGATTTTAGTTCAACCGGATTTTACAAAAAAAATTACTATACAGTGTGATTCGAGCAATACTGGTTTAGGTGGAATTTTGACCCAAGTCATCGATGAAGAAGAACATGTGATAGCTTATGCCAGTCGGTCACTCGCACGTAGTGAAAGAAATTATACAACTTTAGAAAAAGAACTGTTAGCTGTTTTATTTTGTATAGATAAATTTAAGCAGTATGTGGAAGGAGTAAGATTTAATGTTATCACACAATTATAGTTTGCTGTGGCTGAATAATCTCAAGAATCCATCAGGGAAATTAGTTAGATGGGCAGTGAAACTTCGTCAGCACACATTTAACCTTATTCATAGGAAAGGATCATTAAATGTTGTTGCTGATGCACTTTCCCGTATTTCTTATGAAGATGTTGATATCGAAGTTGCTGTTCTATGTGATATAGATATTGATAGAATAGATCCATGGTATGATGACCTAAGGACAAAAATTTTAAAAGATCCGAATAAGTTTCCACAATGGAAAGTTGAGAATAATTATGTCTATAAACATATTCCCTCTAAAACGATGATGCGTTTAAATATTCCAGAATGGAAAATTTTGGTACCGAAACCACAAAGACAAGAAGCAATTCAAGCTTGTCACGATCCGCCAACAAGTGGCCACTTTGGATTTTTTAAAACTTTGAAAAGGCTTCAAGAGCTGTTTTACTGGCCAAGAATGCGTAGCGATGTCTTGAAATACGTTCGGTCTTGTCGAGTTTGTGGTGAGCAAGAGATGCCTAATACAGCAGGCATGGGTCTTATGGGAAAAGAAAAATTGATCACTATGCCATTTCAACTTCTAGGTATTGATCTTGTTGGACCTTTTCAGTGGCGGCTGGTGAAATTTCAAAGTTGTATATCTCTGTTCCTACTTACAGGACCCGTACCAAATTTAGGGGTTTTAATAGCGAGCCCACTGGGAATGTTTTGGTAAAGAAAAAAAAAACATTTTGTAATTTGCGAAAAAAAGTTAAATTTTTAGTGTGCCCCTCCTGAGAAAAAAATTAACAAGTCTAGATATTTTATTTATTATTTTTTCTAAACAAATTTTACATTATTTTGTCGACAGTTTTTAAATTTTGAGAGAAAAGAATGTGTTAATAGAAAGTTATAGTCATTTGATTTTTTTTTAAATTATATTTTAGGCTTAAGAAAATTCAAATGACTATAACTTTCTCCTAATGCATTTTTTTCCCTCAAAATTTAAAAACTGTCGACAAAAAGATGTAAAATTATTTTAGAAAAAATAATAAATAAAATATCTAGACGTGTTCATTTTTTTCTTAGGAGGGGCACACCAAAAATTTAACTTTTTTTCGCAAATTACAAAATGTTTTTTTTCTTTACCAAAACATTTCCAGTGGGCTCACTATTAAAACCCCTAAATTTGGTAAGGGTCCTGTAAGTAGGAACGGAGATATACAACTTTGAAATTTCACCAGCCGCCACTGGACCTTTTACACGTTCAAAGAAAGGTAACAAGTGAATTATTGTCATTTCTGACTGGTTTACGAAATATGTGATGTTGTTTCCGTTACGTAGTTTAAAATCTCATGTTAATAAGTGTTTAGAAAGCGTATTTTTAGAACATGCCACTCCGCAAATTATTATTTGTGGTAATGGTCCGCAGTTTGCCGGTCCCAGTTTCAAGAAGTTGTGCGAGAAATACGAAGTTCAAAAAATTTGGTACACACCATTTTATTCTCCTCAATGCAATTTTGTAGAGAGAAATAACCACACAATAGAAACGATTTTAAGGAGCTATGTAAAAGAACATAGGAGTTGGGATGAAGAAATTTCAAAAATTAAGCGAGCTATAAACACAGCAAAACACGAAATAACCGGTTACTCGCCATCATTTTTAGTATATGGAAGACATACCCCGATATCAGGAATGAGAGATTGGAAGCTGGTCAAGATATAGAAGTCATGCTAGGAGACCGTGAATCTTACGCAGCAAATATAAACGAATTATTCCCCATTTTTATGGAGGTGAAGAGAAGTTGCATGCAGCATACGAGCTAGGTGCTCGGACATATAACCTCAGGAAGAGGGATGCATCCTTTAATGTAGGCGATTAAGTTTGGCTTTTCAACAAAGTTCTTTCTGATGCTGCAAATAGATTCTCTGCCAAGCTTGCTCCAAGATATATTTTGTCAAGAGTTAATAAGAAAATTTCGAGTCTTGTTTATGAGTTACTTAATGAGTCCGATGGCTCAGAATCCGGAAAATGGCATATAAAAGATTTAAAACCTTATAAGGGTAATTTAGATACAGATTCAGACGAATACATAAATAAATAAAATTTTGTGTAATAAATTATATATATATATATATATATATATATATATATATATATATATATATATATATATATATATATATATATATATATATATATATATATATGTATATATGTATATATATATATATATATATATATATATATATATATATATATATATATATATATATTTAGTCATATCATAAGATATGTCTCTGTGAATAAATTTTGCTCATATTTCATTTTTATAAAAAGCGAGTATGTATATGGTGTGTTTGTATTTGAAAGAGTAGTTCTTGGGATTAAGATTCAATCATATGGCGTCGAGAATATCCAGTGGGAGTATCCGAGCCGAAGGAGTGTCCGAAGCGAGCCAGAGGAGTGTCCTTATGGAGTGTCCGTGCCGCTGACTGGTGAGTTTGAGAACCGATATCCGAGGTAGGAGTGTCCGCAAAGGTGTCCTAAGCCTAAGCTGTTGTGATTGTAGTGTGAATGGTTGTTTGGGGTTATGATATACTTATATAGCGTCGAGAATGTCCGATGGGAGTATCCGAGCCGAAGGAGTGTCCGAAGCGATCAGAGAGGAGCGTCCTGCAAGAGTGTCCGCGCCGCTGACTGGTGAGGTTAAGAACAAAAAACCCGAGGTAGGAGTGTCCGTAAGAGTATCGTAAGCTCAAGCCGTTGTTGATACATGTGTGAGTGAGTAGTTTTTGGATAGGATATCATGTAGATACTTTTGTTGTACCTTATAAAAATTTTCTATATAATAATATATTTTTTTATACTTCTCAGATTAATAAATATCAATATTTTATAGTCTCTTCTAAGTCTGTAGTCGACCTTAAACAGTTTAATAATTTGTTTTAAAATTTTAAGTCCCGTTTATCATTTAACTTAGTCTGGCTAAGCTTTTGTCCTTTTCCTGGAAGTTCCTACCGATATGTGAGATTTCCCGATTTTGTCCTACCGATAGTGTCCCCATTTATGGCGTCTAATACGCGATAGTTATCAACCCAAGAAAAGTGACAAATAGCGTTGTTAGACTGAATGTTACTATCAAACTGAAAATTCTTATTTCGGTTTAATTTTTCTGGATCTTTTTAATTTTTTTTTTAACAAAATAGTCTATCAAGATAGTCTATTTTTTTCTCTAGGAGAGGTAGTGTAGCATTTTTATTTTACGCATATTTCTCCATAAGGAAAAATGCTATTACGGTTATTATTTTTGTAAACCTTTTCATTTAGGTACTGTATGATTTTATTCGTTCCCTGACTGGAAAGCTTTTTATAGAGAAATAAACGTTGCAGTGTGCCTTTGGCATTGGTATTTTGATTTTCTTGCTTTGAAGTTATTAATTATGGTTAGAAAAGTATTTTTTTTTGGCTTTTAATGGCAGTTTAGAAGTCCAATATGGATTTAGGTTTTTTGTGGTTCCCTCATAACTAGAGGTAAGTTCTTTATCCAAGCCCTCCGTACCATGGGTTTTGTCGTGTGACATTATAGGGTATAAATTCATTTTAGGGATCACCTTTGGGATGAACCACCTGTGGGATTCACCCCCTTTAATACACCTTCGGGATAAATCACCCCCCTTTGAGTCCACTGTTGGGATTCACGTTCGGGATAATACACCGTTAGGATCCACCTTTGGGAATCAACCCCTTTAAGACCATTCTAAGATCACCGTTTAGATTCACCATATGTACTACAAGTAGTGTGATATCTTGGAGAGGCAGCAGGGTGTTTTGATGTCAGTTAGATCGAGAAGAACAACCATAAGGCCAGTTTGTTCCATTTTTATTTATGACTATTTAAACATATAATTTCACAATTTAATCTGGTAATCTAAGCAAAATTTCTTTCATTAATTATGTAATGACAAATTGGTTGCGATCAAAATTTACTATTTTAGCTAAAATAATGTGCGCCCTATTCGAATTCATGAATATCGACTAGCAGTTAGTATTTATTATACTTAAGTTTCTATCAAATGGTACAAACCAATTCAGCTTGGATATTTTTGGGAACATCTTAAATACTATGTAAATATGTAAAAATGTAAACTATGTACAGGGTCTTCCAACGAGGACTGAACAGGGGCTCATTTTTGAGCTTCCTTGTATTTAAAGAAAAATCTAAAATAGCCAATCGATGTACTTTTTCCTGCAGAATTCAAAAATGAAACCAAAAATTTATTTGAACCAGAAACAAAAGAGTTACGCTATGGATAAGGTGTTTTTTAAATGGAACATAGCTTTTTTTATACGATTTTCGGAACGAGTGATTTTTTTTATGTCCGTTCTGATTAAAATATTTAATATTGTGACAGCTATTTTTATTAAATTTTAATGTTTTATCCAGTATAATTTAACTTCAACCTGTTTGAAACATACACTAGGTAATAAAGGTAAAATCACCTTGAAATCCTTCAAAGTCAAAAAATTTGACAAATTTACTATAATATTGCCGAAATGAAATATTCATTAGATGAGAGATTGCAGATTGTTATCTTGTTCTACAAATGCCAAGAAAAGGCAAGAGAAGCATCTAATGAATATTTCATTTCGGCAATATTATAGTAAATTTGTCAAATTTTTTGACTTTGAAGGATTTCAAGGTGATTTTACCTTTATTACCTAGTGTATGTTTCAAACAGGTTGAAGTTAAATTATACTGGATAAAACATTAAAATTTAATAAAAATAGCTGTCACAATATTAAATATTTTAATCAGAACGGACATAAAAAAATCACTCGTTCCGAAAATGGTATAAAAAAAGCTATGTTCCATTTAAAAAACACCTTATCCAAGCGTAACTCTTTTGTTTCTGGTTCAAATAAATTTTTGGTTTCATTTTTGAATTCTGCAGGAAAAAGTACATCGATTGGCTATTTTAGATTTTTCTTTAATACAAGGAAGCTCAAAAATGAGCGCCTGTTCAGTCCTCGTTGGAAGACCCTGTACAAAATTTCGAAACAATCGGTCTGATATTATTAATGTAATAAAAGTTTATCTTTTTGTTTGCGATATTCAGGTGCGTTAGTGGTGATAATTTTTAAAGGGTTTCTGTTTTTACCCCGAATCAACAACATCCAAAAAAAAGTGGCGCTCATAATAAAACATCATAAGTTATTTACCACAGAACAAGCAAGTAGCCATGGCCGATCCAACGGAACTCAATCTCACCGAATGCTAGCTGGGGCTTATAAGATTACCCAGGTAATATTGTAATAAGATGGATATTTTAATCAAGTAATTTAATGAAGAAAGTCAATGGGATAAAAAATTAACAAGCGGGACTATACGTATTATATGTATGTTATCTATATATGAATATAAAATAACATGTCCTGGCTGACTGACTGACTGACAGATTCAACATCGCCGAGCCGAAACCGCTGAAGCTATAAATATTAAATTTGGTCAGTAGTTTTATTTTATAATGTAGACACTCGCCCCTAAAGGGGTCATAAGGGGGTTGAAAGTTTGTATGGAGCAAAAATATTAGTTGGCCCTATTAACTTGAAACTCATAGAAGTACTCCAAGAAATAAATGATTAATACGTGTTTAACAATTTGTATAAATCAACCCCTAAGGGTGTAAAATAGGGGTTCAAAGTTTGTAATGGAGTAAAATTGTTATTCCGCGTACGAAGTCGCGGGCGCAAGTTAAAAATATGTTTATTATGTAAGTATAAATGTGTACAGTAGTATACACCTATATTACTATAGCACATTGTATATAATTTTCGTTAATAACTCTACGTCTGCGCAATGTATGTATTATGTATATAAATACTTTGTAAACATGTAAAATATTTGTAGTTTTTCATTGGTGAATGAATGTTTATCTTTTTGTTTGCGATATTCAGGTGCGTTAGTGGTGATAATTTTTAAAGGGTTTCTGTTTTTACCCCGAATCAACAACATCCAAAAAAAAGTGGCGCTCATAATAAAACATCATAAGTTATTTACCACAGAACAAGCAAGTAGCCATGGCCGATCCAACGGAACTCAATCTCACCGAATGCTAGCTGGGGCTTATAAGATTACCCAGGTAATATTGTAATAAGATGGATATTTTAATCAAGTAATTTAATGAAGAAATTCAATGGGATAAAAAATTAACAAGCGGGACTATACGTATTATATGTATGTTATCTATATATGAATATAAAATAACATGTCCTGGCTGACTGACTGACTGAGAGATTCAACATCGCCGAGCCGAAACCGCTGAAGCTATAAATATTAAATTTGGTCAGTAGTTTTATTTTATAATGTAGACACTCGCCCCTAAAGGGGTCATAAGGGGGTTGAAAGTTTGTATGGAGCAAAAATATTAGTTGGCCCTATTAACTTGAAACTCATAGAAGTACTCCAAGAAATAAATGATTAATACGTGTTTAACAATTTGTATAAATCACATTAGGATATTTCCATTTTGCTTTTTAACACGCTTTTATTACCTTGACCTGTAGTGTTTCTAAAAATCTATATAAAGTGAAAATTTATGATTCATATTTAATTTGGACCAGACACGTAAATCAGTTGATGTTATATAAGTCTGATGTAGATTTTGAAAGTGAAAATGACTTAGTATTTTTACAGGGCGGTGAAACAAGCGGTGTCCAAAATTTGAACAAAGCCAGTGACGTAATTGATTTGACTTCGGAAGATGAAGCACGTGACGATAAATTAGGAGACCAGAATGTAGGTCAAAACAACGTGAACGTCTATAGGCGTAGAAGTCTTTCGGTGGGTGCTTCAGCTTCTGAACGACCTAAACGAAATAGAGCTCCTCCCGAGCGTTTTCATTATTGAATATATTTGTAGATTTTAAGCGCGGGAGGGTGTAATGTATTTGCCATTCTGTAGATGAGCGTGCGTGGACAGCTTACCATTGTACGGGCGAGGGCGTTCCCGATAAGTCAGTATGCCACGGCGACCGGTGCGATGGTCAGGTGTCTCGCGGTTCTAGATAGTAGTTTCCGATTATACGTAAGTAGTGGACCCTCAAATGTGTTTATGTCGCAGGGCCATGGATATTCCATAAGTAATCTTCCTGATAATAAAACTATATGTTTGGTGTATTCGGTGGTCTTATTTCATAATTAACACGGTACATCACAACGTGGCGACGAGTCGTAGTTCGAAATTCACGCGAAAACAAAAAAAAACGCTGTGCAAAAAGTGGTTGTTTTTAGTGTGCGTACGCAGTGCTGGAACCAGGTGATGCGGCGCGAGCAACACCACGGACAGTGACGTCTACATTGGTCATATCCCGAACGTAAACAAAGTTTGTTTGTAAACAATGTCTGACGGATTGTCAATTGAATTTAAGTTTGATTTCAAACGTAATGACTGGAATGTTCACAAAAAGCGTTTGGAACAGTGTTTCATAGCAAAGTCTATCACGGTTGATGCTATAAAGCGAGCGTATCTTCTTGCTGGACTATCAGAAGAAACTTTTCAGTTAGTAGAAAATTTGTTAGTACCAACATCAGCTGACAAAACTGAATATAAGACAATTATTGAAAAATTGGACGCTCATTTTGGCGTTACCAAACTAAAATGGGCGGAACGATACAATTTTTACCAAATCAAGAGAGCACCGGGTGAATCCATCCCCGATTATGTCGCCAGGATTAAGAGCCATGCAGTGCATTGTAAATTTGATACACATTTAGATGAAGTTTTGTTAGATAAGTTCATATCAGGGCTAGAACCAGGTCCTGTTTTAGATAAACTGTGCACAATGGTTGACACAGGAACGTTGAACAAAGCTATACAGTTAGCCCTACAAACTGAAACGGCTACAGCGGGCTTTGGTATCAAGTGCGATCAAAGTGCTTCTAGTATAAAGCAGGAACCGACTGATTTTTATCAGTTATCAGCTGGCAGGAGGCATGAGCCAACATCATCACGTAGTGGAACTAATGCGGACTACAGCAGCTTTCCACGTAGAGGCAGCGCAAGTGCTGGGTTTGCTGAACATGGACGAGGCTCCGGCAGAGGAGGGGGAGGTAACAGAGGTAATAGTTACCCAAGACAAGGTAAGAGTTTGTGCTTCAGATGCGGTCAAGATCACGATCAAAAACAATGTGTTTATGGTGACTACAAGTGTCATAAATGCGGCAGGTTAGGGCATTTACGAAAGATGTGTAATTTTAATCGTAAAGTTAATTTTTTGCAATGTGAAAGTTGTACTGATGATAATTATAATGATTGTAATCTTGATGCACACGCTAGATCAATTGGATATAATGTTGATGATGCTAATTTATTTCAGTTAAATTCGGATCACACTAAACCTATGTATTTAAAAGTTTCATTAAACGGGAAAGGATTCTCGGTTCAAGTAGATTCTGGCGCTGCAATAAGCGTTATATCTGAAAATACGTGGGTCAGTTGTTTCAAAGATGTTAGATTGACCGAGTCCCACAGTAACTTGCTAAGTTACGTAGGGCATAGAATTGTTCCACTGGGAAAAATAAGTTTGATGGTGACATCCCACAGTCAAAAACATCTAATCGATTTTTACGTCATTAAGGACGGAGGGCCGACACTGTTGGGTAGAAATTTTTTGTACAAATTTAACATCGGTTTTAAGGAATTAAATTATTTATGTAACTCAATGAATTCATTGTTTACTGAGTTTCCTAATGTATTCACCGACAAGCTCGGGACATTTAGGAAATTTCAGGTCTCCATTAAATTAAAAAGGGATGCGGTTCCAAAATTTTTTAAACATAGATCATTACCCTTTTCCATAAGTAATAAAGTAAATTTGGAACTGGATCGCCTGGTAAATATTGGTGTCCTTCGGCCCGTGGAAAACTCAGATTGGGCGACCCCAACTGTTCCTATTATTAAACCGGATAAAACCGTAAGAATCTGCGGCGATTATAAGATAACTTTAAATCCCGCCATAGAAAATGATATTTACCCCATCCCGCGACTGGAAGATATTTTTTGTAAGCTAAAAAACGGTGAACAGTACTCAAAAATCGATTTGCAAAATGCTTATGCCCAATTGGTTTTGGATGAAAATTCTAGCAAATTAACTACGATAAACACTCATAGAGGTCTGTATCAATACACGCGTTTACCGTACGGTATAAAATCCGCTTCTTCTGTATTTCAAAAGGCAATGGAGCATCTTTTACGAAACGAAGAAGGTGTTGCAGTATTTGTTGACGATATTTTAGTTACAGCGAAAACTTTCGAGGAACACTTAGCAAGGTTACGCAAAGTTTTGAATATTTTACACGAAAGCGGTCTTACTGTCAAAAGAGAGAAGTGTTCATTTTTACAAAATTCAGTTACATACCTCGGCTACGTAATAGATAAGCACGGGTTACATAAGTGCCCGGATAAAATACGCGCGGTAAAAGAGGCGCCTGTTCCTGAAAATTTAACGCAATTGCGATCTTTTCTAGGCAGTGTGAATTATTATCATAGATTTGTACCAAATATGTCACATATCTTGCACCCCTTATATGAATTATTAAAAAAGGATAGTCCATGGGCATGGACAGACGAATGTACGGAAGCTTTCAATAAAATACGGTCAATTTTGTGTTCTGACCAAGTATTGGCGCATTACGATCCAAGTTTGGAACTCATTTTGACCACTGACTCGAGCGATTACGCAATCGGTGCAATATTATCGCATAGGTACAGAGCGACCTATTGCGTATGCGTCGAGGACTTTGTCCAATTCAGAAAAAAGAATGGCCGTTATGATTAAAGAAGCATGCGGTATTGTGTGCGGCGTAAAAAAATTTGCGCAATATTTAACCGGGCGTAGTTTTATATTAAGAACGGATAATCAAGCACTAGTGTCAATATTTGGACCAAAACATGGCATACCGATTATGTCAGCAAATAAAATGCAGCGATATGCCTATTTTTTATCGTGCTACGATTTTAAAATTGAATACGTGAAATCGGCTAAAAACGTAGCAGATTTTTTGTCAAGACTTCCACTGAAGTGCGATTCTCGTGATTCCGACGACGATTTGGTTTTTCTAAATTATATAGAAAATAACAGTGATATACCTTTAAACATTAAAAACATTGAAGAGGCCACGATGGCAGATCCAATTTTGAGGCAAGTTCGCGACTTTTGTTTAAATGGTTGGCCATTTTTTGTCAAAAATGCCGAGTTAAAACCATATTTCCAACGCAAGAACGAAATTGGTGTTGAAAACAATGTTCTTTTATGGGGACATCGCGTTATTGTGCCCACGGATTTACGTAAGAATGTTCTTGATCTCATACACACTTCACATCAGGGCATTGTAAAATCAAAAAGTTTAGCACGATCGTACGTTTGGTGGCCTTCGTTAAACAATGAGATTGAGGAACACTGTCGTGTATGTGAAGTTTGTGGTACTTATCGCGCGAATCCCCCTCGTGTCTCGCTAACCCCTTGGCCAGTAGGAGATTCCCCTTGGGACCGCCTTCATCTGGATTTTCTGGGGCCACTTGAAGGCAAGGTAATTTTAATAATAATTGACAGTTTTTCAAAATGGGTTGAGGCTTTTCCAATGACTAGCATGACGTCACATGCTGTAATAACAAAACTAAGAGAAGTTTTCTCTAGATTTGGCTTACCCAAGTGTGTTGTCTCCGACAATCAGACATGTTTCTCATCAGAGGAATTTAAAACATTTTTAAAGCGTAATGGCATCAAACAGATGTTTAGTCCACCTTTCAATCCAGCCTCAAATGGCGCGGCGGAAAATTGCGTCAAAAATTTAAAACAGTTTTTACTTAAGGAAATCGAAAAAAATTCGAAAATTGAGTTAGCGCGTTGCATTTGTAGATATTTACTAATGTATAGGAACACGCCACATTGTTCCACGAATATGTCACCGGCTCAATGTTTGTTGAACAAGAAATTACGAATGCGTCTAGATTTAATAAAGCCTGCAAATAATAACAGAGATGAAAACAGTTCAAATATCAATAAAAAAGTAAAGGAAAATATTTTAAAAGCTCAGCAGTCACAAAAATTTTATTTCAGAGGGGGGAGAAGGGTGTTATTCTTTGTAGGCCAAAAAGTGCGTGTTAAAGATTATCGAGGCAGGAAGCCAACTTGGACACTTGGTATTATAGTTGATAGTGTTTCTAAAAATCTATTTAAAGTGAAAATTTATGATTCATATTAATTTGGAACAGACACGTAAATCAGTTGATGTTATATAAGTCTGATGTAGATTTTGAAAGTGAAAATGACTTAGTATTTTTACAGGGCGGTGAAACAAGCGGTGTCCAAAATTTGAACAAAGCCAGTGACGTAATTGATTTGACTTCGGAAGATGAAGCACGTGACGATAAATTAGGAGACCAGAATGTAGGTCAAAACAACGTGAACGTCTATAGGCGTAGAAGTCTTTCGGTGGGTGCTTCAGCTTCTGAACGACCTAAACGAAATAGAGCTCCTCCCGAGCGTTTTCATTATTGAATATATTTGTAGATTTTAAGCGCGGGAGGGTGTAATGTATTTGCCATTCTGTAGATGAGCGTGCGTGGACAGCTTACCATTGTACGGGCGAGGGCGTTCCCGATAAGTCAGTATGCCACGGCGACCGGTGCGATGGTCAGGTGTCTCGCGGTTCTAGATAGTAGTTTCCGATTATACGTAAATAGTGGACCCTCAAATGTGTTTATGTCGCAGGGCCATGGATATTCCATAAGTAATCTTCCTGATAATAAAACTATATGTTTGGTGTATTCGGTGGTCTTATTTCATAATTAACACGGTACATCACAATTGTAATGGAATCTTACAACTCACTTTTCACCCACTTCTAATTGTCGTATCGATTTGAAACTTTGCAAACTTATGCAGTTCCGGTGACAATACAATATGTTGTTTTTTCATTAGAAAAAATATACAGCATGTCTTCGAAATATGGAGAAATTTTTATTATTGATGTGTGAAGATTGAAGTGTCTCTTTATAAATAGTTTTGCATCGTCAGAAAATAGCATTTCTATTCAAAAATTTGATCTAGTACATACAGGGTGGCTCAAAAATGTAAAAGTCCTACTCCACGTGAAGCTAAAAATATACATACATAAAATCGTTATTTAATGGTAAACTGCCACTGCAAATGTACCTACTAGAGTTAATTATTTTATGTTAGTGAATTAGATTTGGAACATACGGGAGATCCCAAAAATAAAATTATTTTTTCAAAATCGCCTTTTCAAAAAAAAAAGTATATCTTCATAAAAAGGTTTTCATTGTGGAAAAAGAGCATGATTATTCAAAAATTGTATCTAGGGCATACAGGGTGGCTAAAAAATTTTAATTTTAATTGTTAGCTTATTGAGCCACCCTGTATTGCCCCACATCAAGTTTTTGAATAACCATGCTTTTTTACAATGTAGAACTTTTTGTGAAGATATAGGTACTTTTTTTGTAAAGTCGATAATACAAAATCAATTTTATTCTTGGGACTTCGTGTATGTTCCAAACCTAATTCACTATAAAACCAAAAACACGCTTTTATGAGTAGCGGACTAAAAAGTTAAAAATAAATTATGTATGTTTTCCTTTTATAGTTAACAGAAAACCGGGGGTGTGCAGTGCGCGCATCGGGCGGAAAGTAAAGCAACTTACAAGCTGCGCCTCCCTTTACTCCGCACACATTCATACCCTGGTTTTCTGTTAACTTGTACAGCTATAAAACATTTGGTCTTTAAATAGGTAATTAAATTTAAAAGCGTGGGGCGCAGTTATATGGTGGTCAAGGCATAATAAACAAAATGTAATGAATGCCTAGATCGCTGTATATGTAAGTGCGCCCCACGCTTTTAAATTTAATTACCTATTTAAAGACCAAATGTTTTATATCTGTACAAGTTAACAGAAAGCTGGGTTATGCGTGTGTGTGTGTGGAGTAAAGGGAGGCGCAGTTTGTAAGTTGCTTTACTTTCCGCATGATGCGCGCACTGCACACCCCGGTTTCCTATTATCTATAAAAGGAAAATACTTATTTTTAACTTTTTAGTGCTCTACTCATAAAAGCGTGTTTTTTAGTTTTTTAAACTATAATGTATTAGAATACGATTTATTGGATTAAATACAAAAAAAGATATAATAAACAGTGTCTTAATAGAATTTTGTTGCCGTGTCAGGGAATTTCTGTAGAAGTGTCAGGGAAGACAGGGAAATGTCAGGGAATTTCCTTTTAGCAAATCGCTGAGAACCCTGTACCAGTATGGTTGACGAAGAAGTCTTTTTTCAGGAACCAATCTAGCTCTGGTGACATACGGGACACAAAATTACCAAAATGTTTATTTTCGGAACATACCCTTAAGGTCCATTTTTATATTACATTTTATATCACATTATACTTTCGCAACTCTACTTATTATAATGTGTGAAATTTTATTGAAAATCTCATAAAATTTTGTTTCTGTTAAGTTACTACTCATCTACTGTTATGATTACACAGCGTAATTTTCACCAAGTAGGACTGCATAACATTGTTTTATGAATATTAAAATCAAGGTATTGGATATTATAATGTTAATAAGGGGGTCCGTAAAATATCCAACCGTAACCGTAACCATGGTTAGCACATCGCAGCACACTTATTATAATTTTTAGTGGTAGTCACATGACAGCTGTCATTAATGGCACTTATTACAGGGGTTGGTACCTTTAGGACCATATCCTAAATAGCATGACCCCTTTTTACCTGAACAGTTATGACATTCTGTCATGGTTCTCGCAATTTACTGTTACATAAAAATGGGATTTATGGGGCGAGGTCATGAGAGTAAATTCGTAAGGCAACATCACAATTTATGACAACATACGTACAAAATATATCCCTAAGAAACATTATTCTATTATGATAACTAAAATCATTACTTACTGAGATGGCCAATTGGTAAAAATTCATATTGTTTGTATATTAGATATATGGGCAATTGGTTGCATATTTGCTGAACTTTTAACATCTGAACCAATTTTTCATTGTCGGCAAGAGGATATTAAGACTAGTAACCCCTACCATCATGATCAGTTGGATCGGATTTTCAATGTTATGGGATTTCCACATGAAAAAGACTGGGAAGACATCAAGAAAATGCCTGAACATCCAACTTTATTAAAAGACTTTAAAAAGTCCAAGTAAGTTTAAGTATGTTAACAGTGAAAGACGAAAACCATACAGTTTTTATGTGGTTCATTATTTGTTTTTAGTTATGTGAACTGTTCTCTGGTAAAATACATGGATAGACACAAAATCAAACCTGAAAGTAAAGCTTTTCACTTATTGCAAAAATTACTTCTAATGGATCCTAATAAAAGAATTACATCTGAGCAAGCAATGCAAGATCCATATTTCTCCGAAGATCCGTTGCCCACGCAGGACGTCTTTGCAGGTGTTTATTTTTTTTATGTATTAATTTTCTTGTAGCCAATGAGAGCATAAACAGACACTGAACAAGCTAGGTCACAATAAAATAGTAAGTACAATAAAATCTTACTGGCTTGATTTCCTAGGGAGTTTCGTGTTAGGGGTACAGATTATCAGATATTAGTTACACAGCTTCACAAAAAAGTATTTTAAAATTTGTTATATTTAAAAATGGATTGTTCTCTACAGATCTATTATAAAGCAAATCTGGTTGGTTAAATATTGCAACCGTTGTCTTTAAAGAATGATTTATGTTAGGTATGTACTTAATGATAAGTTGCATTATCTTGCAACCCACGACATATACATAGGTCGAGTTTTTAAATTCATCAATGTCTAAAGCACATTAGTCATATTTACCTTAAACCGTTCTTAAGTTGCCGACGAAAGTATGCCGAAATTAATTGTAGCATTTTTAAATTTATCAGATTGCTCTTTGGATTCATCGCAGTTGAAGACCAGTGTTTCCGATAAATGCGTAGTAGGGGAAGTCAGCTGTCAGAGCGTAAAGTTATTAACATAAGCAAACTTTTAGATTTTTTGGTTTTAAATATAATTTATTCCAGAAAAAATATTCCAATTGTGTCCCCGTCTGTTTGAAAAATATATGGAAGTATAATAATCGAGTTTAAAAAAATAACATTTTATCCAACATCAGACAATCCACTTAAAATCGTGGTCATCTGAAATTCATTGACTTAACCGCTCACGTTAGTGATATAATGCTAATAAATTAATTGATGTCGTCCATCAAGAACTTAAAAACTCGTCCATACACTAGAAATTTAACATAATATGGACATGGTCTTACCAAGGTATTCATACTCTGTCTTAGCATTACATGTCATAGATCTGTCCTAAGATCTGTAATCTCTATATGCCCAACAAAAGTAGGTTTAGGGCAGTAAACGGGGTGATAAGTACATTGTTACCAAATAATAATCTTGTACACTCCTAGCCAATTTCAATTTCGGTATAACATTCCCATACAAAGAAGTGAAGAAGTATTGAATCAGGCCTAAGTTGGAGAGAACTTGATTGAATGTGCTCTTGCCAGATTTATTCATTAGAGTTTGCACTCCCATCTCTCCACTTTTACTGCCAGCGTCAGCCACGAGGCAGTAAAAAGCCAGCTGCCAGTATGCTCCGATTGCGAGTCAATATAATTAAACGGTGTTATCAAGCTGATAATGCAATCCGCACAAACCTAAACAAACAATGAATATGATTTAATAATAATCTAATAAATTTACAATTAGAGATCCAAAAATAAATATCTATACCAAATTCACATATTATGTTGCCAAAATCACATTTTTCAAATACATTTACAACTCTGCATAGACATACTGAATAGAAAATAATCAGGCAAGTCTTTGCTGAAGCTATAAATCTTTATTTTTCGAGGGGCTATTTTCCTTTGTTTTTGAAGCGGGCTATTGTGTTACCATTATTTAAGGGAGGTGATAAAGGTCTTCCTTCGACCTATAGACCGATATCTTTACTTCCTACTCTGACCAAGATTGTGGAGAGATTGCTTAAGAAGAGGATAATGGGTTTCCTGGAAAGGCATGAACTGCTAGCGTTATCGCAGTTTGGGTTTCAGCTAAATAAAAATACTGAAGACGCGATATTTCGTGTTTTGGACGAGCTATACTTGAGGCTCAATGTGGGAGAGGGAGCTGTTTGTGACTTGGCCAAAGTTTTTGGTTGTGTCTGTCATGAAATACTTCTGCGAAACTTGAAGTATATGGCTTTAGAGAACCTATATTGGAGTGGTTTGGGTCTTATCTTTCTGAGCGATGTCAAAATGTCTGCTTTCAGGACATTGTCTCTAACCAACTAAATGTTACTGCAGGGGTTCCATACGGGTCTGTTTTGGGACCCCTGCTATTTTTAATATATAACGACCTTCCTAACATTATCAAATATGGTCGATGTGCGTCATTTGCGGATGATACGACAATTCTTTGACATCACAGGGATTCCCTTACGCTTAATGATTTACTGAACGAGGATTTATTGAGCATTAAAAAGTGGTGTGACTCTAACCTACTTTCATTTAATGTCTAAGACCAATATATTTTAATTTTAAATGTCAATTGAACCATGTTTTCTTGGATGGCGAGGTTGTAAGCAACTTAAGGGGCATTCCATGTAAAAGTGGAAAATGACATAAATTTTAAAATTCCTTTAATTATTTTTAAGTTAGTACTAACTCATAGTTAAAAGTCTATATTTAAATAATTTGTAAACAAAATTGTTAAAATTAATTAAAAAAACTCTTTTTCTCCATATAAACTTTTTAGTCGTATTGAGTTGTTTAGGGAGCAAATGTTCTTTAGGTTGGTAATACCATTTTTAGTCATCTAAATAACTTCAGCAAACTGATGATTGTATTTCAGAAAAAGAGTTAAAAAAACTAAGGAACCGCGTATAATTCCAGTGAAAAGGTATGTTAGTTTTTGTGTATTTCTTGTTTGAATATAAGCATATCGCATGTCCCACCAGCCACGCAAAAAGAGATAAAAGTTGTTTTTCTAAACTCAAATATGACATTATCAATTCTGATTCTTTTTAGAAGTAACAATAAACATGTTACAAACTATTTAAGCTTCTTATAATTGTCAAAAACTCCATATTATAGTTTTGAGACTATTTTAAAATATGTCCCACCAGTCACATGTGACTGGTGGGACTCTGGCTCACAGTCAAGATATCATGGAATTGTGTTTGATACTGCAGATTGTAGCTTTGTTTCTCTTTATGACCCTTAATTTAATGATTTTATACATGTTTTAGCCTAAAATAAATACAAATTTGGGGATAGCTTATATTCAGATTTACGTTGATATTGTATTTAACAATTCAAGAAGAAAAGTTAAATTACTCTGAGATATATAACTCCAGTGACAGTGAATAGCAACTGGACTTGGACACCAGATAATGAACTAAAGCTTTTTGTCAAAAATGCTAATATTTGTAAAAAACTAAATTAATAGTTATAGATATTTTTAAATAGGGCATCGTAATTTTCTTTTATAGGAGTTTAAAAAACCAGTTTCTTTTATTTTTGTTATTAAAAACTAAAGTTTATTGAGATTTTGTTATTAGTATATTTAAGTCTCTATTCGCGTTGTGTTTGTAGTTTCTTAATTATTTTAAATAATTTATAGTAAAAATTATGATTAATAATGTTTGTAAGGTTTAAAAAGTCATAAAACTGATTTATTAAACAACTATGTTCGCGTATTTCGTACTTGTCCCACCAGTCACAAAACCTGTCCCACCAGGCACAATTTAAAATTTTTTTTTATTTCTACGTAGGCTATCAATATAATTATTATTGATAAAAACGGAAGCACATAGTATATATTTTACATTAAAAAACGTTTCACTTAAAATTTAAGTGGCCGAACTGAAATTCGTCTTCAAGTACACCGTGGTAAGAGAGGAGGATTTTTGGTGTCCCACCAGTCACGTTCATTCAAGTAAAAATTACAAAGAACTCAGAATGTATTCAGTTGTTTTTTTAAGGGAACTTGTGCATTAGTTCTTTACCTATGTTTTAAGGTATATTTCACTATTGTATAAGTTTCGATGGTATAATTATAGCGCATAGTTAGTCGAATTCCGGAGTCACATGTCCCACCAGTCACTATGGAATGCCCCTTAACTAATAAATTTCTCGGCTTATTTATTGACAACAAACTAAAGTTTGACATACACATCAAGAACTTGTGTAAGAAAGCTCCATAGGGTTGTTTCGCCATTAGAACAATAAAGAATGAGTTGAGTATATCAATAGCCAGAAACACATATTTTCTTTGGTAGAGGCACATTTACGCTATGGTGTATGTTTCTGGGGGTAGTTGCTCCATTACTTTGTTCAGGTCTGTCTTTGTAATACAGAAGCGAGCAATTACAAATCTTTGTGGTGTCGGACCGTGAGAATCGTGCAGGCCTTTGTTCGTGTCTCATAGAATTTTAACTTTAACTTGCATTTTTATATTAGAGACAGTATGTCTTATGCACACACATACTCTCTTGACATTCGCTCCTTAGCGGTAGTTCCTACTCGAAGCTCTTGCACCATAAGGCTTCCCATTCCTACGTCGTCGCTGACCAAAAACTCTATTTTGTATAATGGCAAAAAAATCTTTAATGGTCTCCCCTTGACTTGCTTGGGTTTGCTTTAATGGTCTCCCCTTGGCTTTTCGACGAATTTTTGATTACAGGGTGTTTAGGCGTGGAGTTGAAAAGTTATTAGAAACAAAAGCTTATTATACAGTGGAGGAATACTTCATGGACAATGTAGTGTGGGAAATCTCTTTATCTGCTTATTTATTTATTTTAAAATGTTTGTTGTAACTAACTTTGTTGCCAGCTTGTATCATAATTTAAATTTGTCTGTAGTAACTAGGATTGAAGAGTTGCATCTGTCTAGTATTTTTACTTGGGACGTGAAAGTTGAGTAACCTTGGCAAGGCCGGGCAATCTATCAGTCCATTAATAATCTTATAGAAGGTAACTAGTCAACGAAACCTTTCTTCTGTTCCAAAGTTTGTAAATTTAACAGCAAATGTAAATCTTTATAATTTAATGCCTCAGTTGGTATTTGAAGCTTATAGGCGATAAATTTTCTTTTCACTTTTTCTATTTGTTCTATATGAATTCTATATTAGGGAGACCAAACCTGACAGAGCTTACTGCTGTGCTGAAAAGTATTTTAATTGCAAAATTTTATTTATTACGGGACTTGCCCAATCAACAAGGTTACAAACAGCAAGTAATATAAAATATAAAATAGTGAATGAAATACTCAATACTCATTAACTTCGGTCCTAACTTTATATATATATATATATATATATATATATATATATATATATATATATATATATATATATATATATAATATCATACATACATATATATAGGGAGGTTTTCCTATATATAAATATATAGAAAATGGGGAATTTTCTTCGGTCGATATATTTAATATATGTCGGTAACTGAAAAAGCTTTATCTTTCGCTAGTGCAAAACACAAGACCGTAAAATGACAAACTAAAGTAGAAGGATTATTCTTTTTGATTTCTGGGCCCTTACTCTTCACCAAGCAGGCTCACATCCAGAGTGGCTGACGAACAGACCACACTTTGACCAGAATGAACAAGAGATCGTATATCCAAACGTTCGAAATGGATGGGTAAGATGTAGTGGCTCGCGCCAAACTACTTTTACTTATGTTGCTCCAAAACTTAACATAACTTAACATAATACATAAAATTTTACGTATTATGTTAGCAACAAAAAGTTTTGGAGCACATACGTAAAAGTAGTTTGGCGCGAGCCACTACATCTTACCCATCCATTTCGAACGTTTGGATATAAGGTCTCTTGTTGATTCTGGTCAAAGTGTGGTCTGTTCGTCAGCCACTCTGGGTGTGAGCCTGCCTGATGAAGGGTAAGGGCCCAGAAATCGCGATAGCAGGAGGGCACCCGGACCAGAATCAAAAAGAATAATCCTTCTACTTTAGTTTGTCATTTTCAATATATATATATATATATATATATATATATATATATATATATATATATATATATATATATATATATATATATATATATATATATATATATATACAGGGTGTTACGAAATTCACTGCATATATTGAAACCAGTAAATCCTGACTTCAATTCAGACTGGGGAAAAATAGTCATAAATGGCTCTGCGCGATAATAAGCCAGGTATCGCGCCTCAAAAAAATTTGTTTAATCACTGCACACCACTGGTAATAAAACACATGGCCATATAAAGAACATCAGCTAGGTTGCTGTGTTGCCAGGTCTTTTAACAATATTTCGGGTCTTGAGCAATATACGACCCCTCGAATTTTCAAAAAATACAAATTTAAATAGCTTGTCAGACCTCCGGTCGAAACGATAACGAATCGTTTGTGCACTTTATTAACACCGATGAAATGTAAACAAAATTTATTTCCGTCTCTTCAATATATTTTTGGGAAAAAAGACTTTATATTTGATAGTAATCTGTTGAGAAACTGTTAGGTAAATAGTTTGTGTGTTAAACGTTTTTAAACCCCATGGGCAAATAAAAATAGTTAAGTGAAGTTTCACAACCTATAAACGATTTTTTTTTTGGTAAAATATGGTTCATCCAACAATTTTTTTTTCTTTAATGTGTTTATTTTGAGGTAAGCTTTTTAAAAAATCCATAAATGTTATGAAATTCTTCGTATATTGCTGTAGAACCCAATATTTCTATTTAACAAGTTTGAAGAACTGTTTTTATTACATTACCTTTAAATAAAGAAATCCTAGTAATTCTCCTAAAATTCTCACTTTCAAAAAGTTAAAATACCACCTATAACACAAATTTAGTAAAACACTCTAGAGAACAGCTGTTTAAACCAACAAATACTTAACTTCAACTAACTACCAAGGAATTAGTGCTTTACTAATTTAAAATAAACAACCGCGAACGATATTTTATTAATATTAAATGGCTTTTACTTTTGTTAATATTTAACGGCTTTTGACTTTTTCCGAACCCAATCAAACACGGTATTATTAAACTCGTCAAAATGCATCTTTCGTTTGGATTAAGCAGCTGCAACTGACGTACGATTACTACGATTTCAGCCGGCCACGGCATTTACCAATCAGGTAGGAGCTTACTCTGCGGTATGGGGTCAACAACCCTTCAGCGTGGCTTCGGCGGCTACATAATATCTCACCTTCGAAATATATCTAATATTGTTATATAGTTAAATATAATATTTTTTTACCAAATTTCCTTCTGTAATCAACGAATTTGGTTACAATTTTATAATACTGTGTAGTTGTGTTCAATTAGTGTGATAGTAAATTATGTGAAACCATATTTGCGATTACCGTCTGTAAATGTGTTAAAATTAGTGGGATACATTTTAATTTCTACAGTTTAAGCTAGTAGGAATAATTCTCATCTCATTAGTAACAGGTAAGAGGTAAGTCATAATTGTTTGTGTTAGCGTTGAACATTACCTATTTTATTCTGCTTACAATATCAACCTAATTTCACGAATGCATATTTTCCCATATTAAGTAAATTGCTGTTAAATTAAAATAGACATTTTTGGTAAAATTTATCTGTGGAATTAAAAATTGGATTATTTTCGGTTTTAAAATTGATAACAAAATGAGATTTCACGATAATATTTAAGTTTGGCAACGCCCTGGCTGGATCATTTGTCTTTCTTCATAATATTTGAAGGTATGATGTCAGACTCTTTAGAAGCGTCGGATACGGGGGTGATTTAGGGTATTTTTAAAATAAAAAAAGTGCGATTTGAGGGGAAAAAAGTATTTGATATGTCTGTAGACTACCCCAGGAGTCACTCATTCAAATATATGCAGTGAATTTCATAACACCCTGTATATATATACAGGGTGATTCCAAAGTACTTTGACAAACTTCAGGAGGTGATTGCTGGCATTATTTTAAGGCGAAAAGTTCATATAAACAATGGTCCTTGGCGGCTTCGTTACGGAGATTGTGTTGGAAAATTAAAAAATAAGAATTTTTAAGTAGCTTCTAAACATTTTGAGCTTGTGTTATGAAATTTGGTGGATGAGATAAGCACCTAAGGGCACTCATTTTAAAAGTATATCGCGTTCTTAAATTTAACCAGTGGCGTCGGTACGAAACTTTCATATAACATTTTTTGTGAAAACTATGCTACGCCACTGACTTATTTTATTTTAACTACCATTTTGCGAGTCCTTGCTTTATTTGCAACAAAAAAAGTCTCTTGCGTTTTTTTTTCATACGGGGAACGGTTTAAAGGTAAATCATTATTTTATTCGGCTATACAAATGTATTAAAAAATGTATTTTAAATTGATCAGACATTCAGACATTATTAAAATAACAACTAATTTATTTAAATAAATAAGTAACAGTTATAAAATTGCCTTAAATACATTGTTGGAAATGTCCTCCCTCAGCCAAGATGCAGGCATCTCAATCTCCTTCGCATGGAATCCCGTACGCGTGCTAAGACAACGGGTCTGTTTCTTATTTCTTCGAACCCATTGGTTATTCGGTTTCTTAGATCTAGTTCGTTTTCCACTGGCGTTTTATAAACGCCTGACTTTAAGTGTCCCCACAAATAAAAATCAAGTAGATTTAAATCTGGGGACCTTGGTGGTCACGGTTGATTTCCTTCTTCAACTCCCCAACCGATCCAACGATTTCCATAAATTTGATTAAGGTAATTCCTGGTCATTACGCTAAAGTGAGCAGGAGCTCCGTCATGCATAAACCACCAGTGGCGGCTGGTCCTAAAGGGCACAAGGGCACGTGCCCACTCTAGATTTTCGACAAATAAAAAATCTTTTAGTAAAAGTCAAAAAGAAATAATACACCGCGGGGCCTCAATACCTCTTTCCTTGCATGTCACACCACGGCGAACGCGACCGCCGGCGATCAAAACTTATCTCCGGGGACACAGCAGATTTGTCCCAATTTCATCATCAATTTTGGTGGCGACGCCGGTCTATGCATTGGAGAATTAGGGTTAAAATCGCGTGCTATCGGCATCTCGATGGGCACAATATTTCGTGTCTCCTAGCACTTGTTTATTGTTTGGATTTCGAGCGGCGTTGTCCTTGGCGCGGCGGGCCGAAGAGATTATTGCACAATTTTATGTTTAGTTTTCTTGATATATTAGCACGTGAAGGTCCAATAATTTTTTTTGTGATCAGTTGAGGGATATTTTTTTTATTTAAATAGTTTATTAATTATTAGTAGTGCATTAGTGCGTAGTATTACTAGTAATTCTAGTAGGTACTGTGTATTTTGTTTTGTTCTTACTTTTGGGATTTCCCGATCCGCCGTTTCCAAAAAATGGAAGCAGAAATAAACTCAGTGCAATATTTATTACAAAAGACTGTTTTACAATTTTTAAGTAGTTATTATTTATTGATTTGTATTTGTGACCCCCCCCCCCCCAAATAAAAAAGTCACGAGCCGCCACTGTAAACCACATGCGTCTTCGAGTTTCTAAGGGCACATCGTCCAATAAAGGAGGAAGTTCATTTTCCAAAAAATGTTAGTACGTTTCTGCATTAAGGCGAAGTGGAAGAAAGAAAGGTCCTATCAGGTAATCACCAACTATTCCCGCCCACACGTTTAGCGAGAATTGATATTGAAAACGACTGCGTGAGGATTTTCCACAGGCCAGATATGATTATTATGAAAGTTTGTAATAGCACACTTAGAAAAGCTTGCCTCGTCCGTAAAAAGTACAAGATTCAAAAATATTACAATTTCAATTTCAAGATCAATAATATTACAATTTTCCCAAAAACCACTGACACAAATTAATTCGCTGGGGAAAATCTCTTGGCAAAAGAGCTTGTACCCTTTGAATGTGGTACGGATACAACTGATGATCGTGCAAAATTCTAGAAACTGTGGCTTGGGTGGAATTTAGGGCATGAGCAGTTATTCGGGTGCTTGTTCCTGGACCTTCCTCTACAGCGTGTAAAACAGCTTCTTCCAGTTCCGGCGTTCGGGCTGTTCGGGGTCTTCCAGGAATGTCATGTGCCCCCTTAAAACTCCCTTTTCAGCTAAACGGCGCACACACGGAAAAATCGAGCATTTAGCTTGCCAAAAATACCTGGGTAGAAAAATTATCAATATTATTAGTGTTATAATTTTTTTTTAATTTTTGGTTGATAGTTAAAGCAAACGAAAAGGAAATACGTGATTTCCTACTTCTTATATATTAAATATGTACAGGGTTCCTTCATAAATACAACCTATCTCTCAAAATAGCTTAACTGTCGATTTTTAATTCTTTATATTATTTTAATTGAAAATTAATAGATGACAAGTGACAGATAGGTATAACCATAATGTTACAAGGAGTTTAGAAATTTAAAAACATACAGGGTGTTCCAATAAAAAAAATTGGTTTGCTGGACTTTTGTGATACACTTTCCCATATATATATATATATATATATATATATATATATATATATATATATATATATATATATATATATATATATATATATAGATATATATATATATATATATATATATATATATATATATATATATATATATATATATATATATATATATATATATATATATATATATATATATATATATATATATATATATATATATATATATATATATATATATATAGATATATATAGATATATATAGATATATATAGATATATATAGATATATATATAGATATATATATATATATATATATATATATATATATATATATATATATATATATATATATATATATATATATATATACAGTGACCGGCAAAAAGTTGGACACATATGGGAAAAATTTTTATTATTGGAATATTGAAAAAACTTTTTATGCCGATTGTCTCTGCATGATGGGTAACCTAAAAATTCATTTTGACATTTGTTACGTGATTACTCGTTCGCCGGCAAAATTGAAAAAAATATATATTGTCATGGAAAACTGGTATTAGGTGACAAGATATTGAAAAAAGTTATTAGAAAAAAGTGTTTAGATTTTAATTTAATACTCCTTGGCAAAGTCTGGAGCCAAAATTAAAAAAAAATATTTTACATTTTTTGAAAAAAAATGTACAATATTAGTTTCATATTCCCATGAATTTAATAAAAATATGTTAAATGATCGAAAACCAAGGTAATAACCTATTATCTCAACATTTTTGTTATTACTTAAAAGTTTTATTTGATAAAATTTAAAATTTAGCTTTTTTCCATGTACTTGGGTGTGGCCAGGCCCTGTATCTGGCAACCATATTTACCATTTATAGTTACTTCTGGAACAATATGCTTACGAAAGACCGTTTGCTCTAATTTTGAAGAACTTTTAACGTGTCTACCAAAATGGTTGCCAGATACAGGGCCTGGCCACACCCAAGTACATGGAAAAAAGCTAAATTTTAAATTTTATCAAATAAAACTTTTAAGTAATAACAAAAATGTTGAGATAATAGGTTATTACCTTGGTTTTCGATCATTTAACACATTTTTATTAAATTTATGGGAATATGAAACTAATATTGTGCATTTTTTTTCAAAAAATGTAAAATATTTTTTTTTTAATTTTGGCTCCAGACTTTGCCAAGGAGTATAAAATTCAAATCTAAACACTTTTTTCTAATATCTTTTTTCAATATCTTGTCACCTAATACCAGTTTTCCATGACAATATATATTTTTTTCCATTTTGCCGGCAAACGAGTAATCACGTAACAAATGTCAAAATCAATTTTTTGGTTACCCATCATGCAGAGACAATCGGCATAAAAAGTTTTTTCAATATTCCAATAATAAAAATTTTTCCCATATGTGTCCAACTTTTTGCCGGTCACTGTATATATATATATATATATATATATATATATATATATATATATATATATATATATATATATATATATGGGAAAGTGTATCACAAAAGTCCAGCAAACCAATTTTTTTTATTGGAACACCCTGTATGTTTTTAAATTTCTAAACTCCTTGTAACATTATGGTTATACCTATCTGTCACTTGTCATCTATTAATTTTCAATTAAAATAATATAAAGAATTAAAAATCGACAGTTAAGCTATTTTGAGAGATAGGTTGTATTTATGAAGGAACCCTGTACATATTTAATATATAAGAAGTAGGAAATCACGTATTTCCTTTTCGTTTGCTTTAATTATCAACCAAAAATTAAAAAAAATTATAACACTAATAATATTGATAATTTTTCTACCCAGGTATTTTTGGCATATATATATATATATATATATATATATATATATATATATATATATATATATATATATATATATATATATATATATATATATATATATATATATATTATATATGTTTCGCCAAAATCTCATTTGGCATCTTCTGTGCTTACTCGCTGGTCGTAGAAAGTAAACTTCTTTTTAGTTTCTTTCAGTTCACTTTCTACGACCAGCGAGTAAGCACAGAAGATGCCAAATGAGATTTTGGCGAAACGTCTGCAAGTTTCAACTAGAAACGAATCAAACGAACGGATGAATTCCCGGATTAACCACGACACATATTTCTCCATCCGTGAAACCCTACGTACTTCCATATATATATATATATATATATATATATATATATATATATATATATATATATATATATATATATATATATATATATATATATATATATATATATATTATATATATATATATATATCAAATATAAATAATTACTTCCTAAAAATTTTATCAATAACTTTGTTTCATAAGCGCAAAATTAAACATAATAGGAGTATGTATTTATGTAGGAGCAACCTGTACCTTTTATTACAATGACAGTCACCATACTAAATCATAGTGGATGGAAAGGATATATTTTTTGTAAGTACTCAACTACTTATCTACCTAATAGTTATAGGTATAGATTAAACTATTATTCGTCCATAGGTTCCACTTCACTGCTCAAATTTAAAGTAAATTTGGATATTATATAGTCTATTAGTTTCTCGTTACACTTGTTTAAACATAAATTAAAAAGTTTGTTGTGATAAAGTACTTGAAATAATTCATTGATTTCGATTCTGAGATCACTATCAGTGCATATAGGAGCTTTCTTCGCCCGGTTTTCTGTAAAGAAATTATTCCATACAAATCAGTGGCTCACGGTGGCAGCTGTTTTTAACATATTCTGTTCAGAAAGGATTAATTTAATAAAAAAATAAAGAAATGTAACCGTACTCAAAGATACTTTTTACGTAGGACTGCGAATCTGCGCTACTTAATCTAAGTTGGGTAAAAAGTGTCATAGTTTAAAAAGGTATCTAAAATTTTCAGACATACTTTCCTGACGGCAATTAATTTAACACATTATAAAACTACATACCACTAACTTCAGAATAAATGATAATTTAGCTGCTGACTGTACTCCAAAATATCATACAGCACTGTTACATTCATCAAACTTATATGTCGTTCTGTTAACGTTTGAACTCAAAACATATATGTCAAAGTTTCGACAAGCATCGCTGCTTCGCGTGGAGATAGTAAGAAACAATTTGTTTCAGGCGAGATCGTCCTACTATTTGTAAAACCATATATGCGCTTTGCGTGTTATTTTAAGGTATTTCGATTTTTTATTTTTGACATGCTAAATGCTTGATTTTTCCGTGTGTGCGGCGGCGGTGAAGATTTGTAAAAGTTGCAGCAGCAGGCAGTACTCGGTTAGGATACCGCTCCTGATAAATTCGTTGAGCTTCGGGCGCATTACCATCGGCAAGGCCGTAGACAAAATGCATGTCGGCTAAATAGGCATTATTTCTCAAATAATCCATAATTTAGAAACTATATTACTAATAACACAGGACCACAAATGGGAACCGAAAAAAGTCCTTTGGCGAGATTGATATCCTATATGTATTTTGGTGCGCTGATTACGAATTCGAGGTCCATATAACCCCAGCACGTCACGCTCAAGGTCATGTGAAAGTCAAATGCATATATTACGGAAAAACAGAAAATCTGACCACGGATTCGGAAAGAGCGGGAAATTTTACGTCGAAATATGTCGTTTTTATTTTTCCAACATGACCCTCCAAGGTCATCTGGGGGTGAAATGACTCACCGATAGACCAAATTCTTATTTTCCATATAGGTACATCATCACAACTAGAGACTTTTACGTACAACTTAGTCAGGTATCTTTAGGTTTTTTGGCGCGCTGATTACGAATCCGAGGTCCATATAATCCCAGCACGTCACTTTCAAGGTGATGATGTATATGGGAAATAAGAATTTGGTCTATCGGTAAGTCATTTCACCCCCAGATTACCTTGGATGGTCATGTTGGAAAAACTAAAAACTACATATTTCGACGTAAAATTTCCCGCTCTTTCCGAATCCGTGGTCAGATTTTCTGTTTTTCTGTAATATATGCATTTGACCTTCAAATGACCTTGAACGTGACGTGCTGGGGTTATATGGATCTCGGATTCGTAATCAGCGCACCAAAATACATGTAGGATATCAATCTCGCCAAAGGACTTTTTCGGTTCCCATTTGTGGTCCTGTGTAATCAATGAGAAATAGCAAAATGAAAGAAATAAACCACACTATCAACTAACTGTCAAATGTTTGAATTTTTGGACAGTTGCATTTCTAAAGCTAACTCAAAAAAAATCAGATGCATTTCCAAAGCCTACTCGAAATAAAAAAACAGCGGATATATGCATTGCTATTTTTACGGAAAAAATGTATTCTATGTTAAGATTTTTTAAAAAATCATTAATGCTACTAAGAGAAAGTTAGATTTAATAAAAATCTGTAAAAAAACATTAAGCCAATTTTTATTTTTAATTGAATTAGTTGTATCCGTACCACATTTACAGGGTACAAGCTCTTTTGCCAAGAGACTTTCCCCAGCGCATTAATTTGTGTCAGTGGTTTTTGGGAAAATTGGCTGAAAATCCACAATCTTTGAATCTCGTATTTTTGCGGACGAGGCAAGCTTTTCTAAGAGTGCTATTAAAAACTTTCATAATAATCACATCTGTGGGTCTGTGGAAAATAGTCACGCAGTTAGTAAAAGACATTTTCAATATAAATTGTCGCTAAACGTGTGTGCGGGGATAGTTGGTGATTACCTGATAGGATCTTTCTTTCTTCCACTTCGCCTTAATGGAGAAACGTACCAACACTTTTTGGAAAATGAACTTCCTCCTTTATTGGAGGATGTGCCCTTAGAAACTCGAAGACGCATGTGGTTTATGCATGACGGAGCTCCTGCTCATTTTAGCGTAATGACCAGGAATTACCTTAATCAAATTTATGGAAATCGTTGGATCGGTAGGGGAGTTGAAGAAGGAGATCAACCGTAGCCACCAAGATACCCCAGATTTAAATCCACTTGATTTTTATTTGTGGGAAAGTCAGTCGTTTATAAAACGCCAGTGGAAAACGAACTAGATCTAAGAAACCGAATAACCAATGGGTTCGAAGAAATAAGAAACTGACCCGTTATCTTAGCACGCGTACGGGATTCCATGCGAAGGAGATTAGATGCCTCCAACTTGGCTGAGGGTGGACACTTCCAACAATTTATTTAAGGCAATTTTATATCTGTTACTTATTTATTTAAATAAATTAGTTGATATTTTAATAAAGTCTGAATGTTTGATCATTTTAAAATAAAATTTTTAATACATTTGTATAGCCAAATAAAATAATGATTTACCTTTAACCCGTTCCCCGTATGAAAAAAAACGCAAGAGACTTTTTTTGTTGCAAATAAATAAATAAATAAATAAATGTTTTATTAACGGATTAGGTTACCATTTTACATTTACAACAGATACCAGACAATTATACATAATTATTAAAATTCAGTCACAAATATAAAATATACAATATTCAAATAAACAAGCAAAATCGCAGCCACTAAAGGTAGCGCCTTAAAAAGTTTTTAAACTGGGTCAACGACATATTGAATATGTCGAAGATTGCATGTTCTCTGGACAATTTATTAGCCAAGCTACGCATTCTATTAATAGGGCCATATATTCCATAATTTGTCCTATGCGCATCAACCGAAAATAGTTCAACATGTCTTATCATTCTTTGAGGGACATTAAAGTCTATAATTTCAAGTAATTGTGGACTGTCAATGATACCATTTACAATCTTAAAGAGACGAAGCAAGTCAAAATATTCTCGCCGGCTCTCAAGAGACTTCAAATTAAGTTGAAGCAAGAGAGAAGTATAGTCAATGTCATCCCTGGTTATACCCATCTTATAACCCAAAAATCTTAAAAATCGTTTTTGAACTCTCTACAACTGTGATTTACAGATACTGTAGTATGGCGACCATACCGGTGATGCGTACTCCAGAATGGAACGAACAACAACAATACACATTCTTTAGGCATGAAATATCATTAAAATCCGGTAAAATTCGGGATATAAAGCCAATGAGTTTTAGCCCCCTATTAGCAACATGACCTATATGCTCACCAAAAGCTAAGTGATCATCAATCAGAACCCCAAGGTCCCTAATAGATTCCACACCATCAATCGAAACATCACCCAGTTTATAATCAAAATCAAGTTTCCTACAAAACCGCACAACCTTGCATTTTTTGACATTTAAGTTCATCTTATTAGAACACCATAAAAAGAATGAATCGAAATCAGCTTGCATATCAGTGCAGTCTTGGATTGTTTCAATGCGTTTAAAAACCTTTAAGTCATCAGCAAAGAGAAGTGCGGTTCCATGTGAAAAGGACTTAGTTATGTCATTAAGAAACAGATTGAATAGAAGGGGAGCCATGTGCGCCCCTTGAGGGACTCCAGACTCCACAAGACAAATAGTTCTTATAGCGAACGACCTGCCTTCTCCCAGTCAGGTAGCTCTGCATACATGAGAGAAGAGATCCATAAATTCCGATAGATCCAAATTTTGATATTAGGAGACCATGATTAACCCTGTCAAAGGCCCTGGAGAAATCGGTGTACACAGCACCTACTTGACACCGACTCTCCAGTGCCCCCAGTGGATCTGCCGGTGCAGAACCCATGATGCTCGGAAACAATGTAATTCTTAAAAAGAGGTGCCATATTACCTGTCACTATAGATTCAAATATTTTAGAGAGAATAAATATTTTAGATATTGGGCTGTAATTTTCAATATGTGCTCTATTTGAGCTTTTATAAATGGGGCTCACATAACTCCTCTTCCATTCACCAGGGAAAACTCCACTATGAAGGGATAAGTTATACAGTTTACACAAGATCAGTGACAACACAAAGCGACATCCCTTAATAAGCACAGTCGTTAGCCCATCCGGGTCAGCGCCCAGACCATCTCTCAGTTTATCAATCTTATTAAAAATATCAACCGCTGAGATCTTACACATAGATACAGCAATTCCAGGATCAAAGTTGTAGTCAAAAATTAAATCATTATCATTATTACTAGATGAGATATAGGAAGCTGAGAAATAATCCGCAAAAAAGTTAACAATACATTCGGGATCTTCGCTAGTGATGCCATCATAGCTCATCACACTAGGTATCGTGTGGGCACCCTTCTTTTTATTTATATATTTCCAAAATTCCCTTTTATCACCACCAATCACATTCTGAAGTGATAAAATATAGCTGTCATAGTTTAACCTTGATACTACCTTACATTGAGCTCTTAGATAAGAAAAAGTTTTATAGTCATTTCCAGATCTTATAACTTTAAATCTGTGTGCTATTTTTTTGTTAAATATTAATTCTTTAAGTTGAGGACTATACCAGTTTGGAAATTTATAATTTTTAGATCTTAATTTAGGTACAAAGCATTCAATAGCATAATTCATATAGCAATAAAACCAATTTAGCAAGGACTCACAAAATGGTAGTTAAAATAAAATAAGTCAGTAGCGTAGCATAGTTTTCACAAAAAATGTTATATGAAAGTTTCGTACCGACGCCACTGTTTAAATTTAAGAACGCGATATACTTTTAAAATCACCGAATTTCATAACACAAGCTCAAAACGTTTAGAAGCTACTTAAAAATTCTTTTTTAAAAATTTTTCAACACCCTGTATCTCCGTAACGAAGCCGCCAAGGACCATTGTTTATATGAACTTTTCGCCTTAAAATAATGCCAGCCTTCTGAAGTTTGTCAAAGTACTTTAGAATCACCCTGTATGTATGTATATATATATATATATATATATATATATATATATATATATATATATATATATATATATATATACAGGGTGTCTAAAATAGGTGATACCACCATTGCTATCTCCGAAATGGTAAAAGATACGAGGTCGGTTAAATTAGAGAAAATGTGCCATTTCTAGTCGCTATGCATATTCCGTTTACGGAGTTGCCAAATTCTCTATAGTTTCTTATCTACAGGGGATTTTTAAAAAATTGTCAAAAATTTAATTCTTAAATATCTCTAAAACTATTATAGTTAGAAAAAAGTTGTTTTTACAAAAATCACACGATTTTTTACCTTCTCTAAAGTGGCTTTATTGTTTTGTTTATATCATTTGTTTTTACTGAGTTACTGATACTAACTTGTTTTTTTCAAATACGGACCTGGATTTTTTGCTGCATTTTTTGAAAGAATACTTCATATCCTTTACAATTGTGTATCACTTGATTATGTTTTTCAACGTTTTGGGAAAATAGTATCATCAGGATATTCTACCAGTACGGACCTGGCATTTTTCAAATTAATTCGCCATTTCACGACCTATTATGGAGACAATTAGGTCAGAATCATTAACTATGGATTAAATTGTTTTAACTGGTAAATTTTAATTATAATCATGATTACTAACCAAGACCCTCAAGTTTGTAAAATTGGCCCAACGCCTGAAAAAATCAGAAGCTTAGTTTTAATTATAACAAATCCTAATAATTAATTCTTAGAGGCGTGGTGGCTTCGTGTGGTCAGTCCAATCGCGTTCGTCAACCTGTTCGTCCGCCCGTCCATATGTTATAATTCAACGCAACGTCAAAAAATAAAGCAGAAAAAGGATTTTAGATTCGAATTCCTTATAATCCGAACCCAGTAAATATGACAATGGTTTTATGCTAGAATATAGTTAAGGTCTTTAATTTGAGATAATATGGTTTGTTTTCAAAGCCAGTAAATAGTAATTCAACTGTACCAGCAGAATGAGTTGCAGCAGAAATGAAACCATTAGGTAAAATAGGATTATTTATTATTATCTTTTGAACTGAAAGGTGATTTTTGGATACGAAAATATTAAAAACGTAAATAATGAAGACGTATCATCAAGGGTGCCTTTTACAATATGTAGTAAACTTAACCACTAGTTAGGTGCTGTTAAAAAGGCCGCTAATTATATCTGATCTGAGTCTGCTAAACTTTTGCTTTCAATAACTCATTGGCTTAAGTGCAATTTGACAAACTTTAATGACCAAAGGGTTCTGGTTAGTAATCATGAACATAGTTTAAAATTAATCAGTTGAATAATTTAAACCACAGCGATAGGTTGTGAAATTGTGCCTAAACATGGAAAATTCCAGGTCCGTATCGATAGAAAATCCTGATGATGTTATTCCTGATCAAAACGTCGAAAACCATAATCAGGTGATACATAGTTGTAAAGGGTATGAAGTATTCTTTCAAAAAATGCAGCAAAAAATCCAGGTCCGTATTTGAAAAAAACAAGTTAGTATCAGTAACTCAGCAAAAACAAATGGTATAAACAAAGCAATAACGCTACTTTAGAGAACGTAAAAAATCGTGTGATTTTTGTAAAAACAACTTTTTTCTAACTATAATAGTTTTTGAGATATTTAAGAATTAAATTTTCGACTATTTTTAAAAGATCCCCTGTAGATAAGAAACTGTAGAGAATTTGACAACTCCGCAAACGGAATATGAATAGGGACTAGAAATGGCACATTTTCTCTAATTTAACCGACCTCGTATCTTTTACCATTTCGGAGATAGCAATAGTGGTATCACCTATTTTAGACACCCTGTATATATATATATATATATATATATATATATATATATATATATATATATATATATATATATATATATATATATATATATATATATATATATATATATATATATATATATATATATATATATATATATATATATATATATATATAGATATGTTTTCTTGGGATTTAAAGATCCGTAATAAATACTATTTTTTAATGGTTTAAAGGCTTCTATTTAACGTTTCGGTCATTCTTGTGACCTTCTTCAGAAAGTGTGCTGAAAAACAGCTCTAATTAATAACATTTGCCATAACAAAACATATAAATAACATACCTGTGAACGAAAATATCTTGGGGAATGCACCCTCCTAGTCAAAGGTTAAAATTGACATATAGACACTGATGCATCGGACGAAACAATTTAAAACAGACATTAAAACAATTTTAGAATAATGTACAACAGCAAAACTGCGTGTCTACTGAACTACTGGGATCTTCATAGATATAAAATTTGTGGTGAATAGAATTTCGTTTGTTTTTATTATTAAGATAGAGGGAGAACTGAATTTCTTTGGATACTGTCTTTTTTAATTATTAATGATTATGTGAATATATATATATATATATATATATATATATATATATATATATATATATATATATATATATATATATATACAGTCAACTTCGGATATAACGACCCCCGCATATAACGAACCACCGGTTATTACGAACAAAAATTATGGTCCGGCCAAAACGCCATAAGAATGTATGTATTTTTTGTTCGTTTATAACGAACCCGGCTATAACGAACTATCGGCTATAGCGAACCCTATTTTGATTAGTTTTTGCTTGTGGAAGTTCGGTTATAACGAACTGTCGAAATTTCACGTACGTATCACTTCCATATTCGTAAAGTAACGGCCGAGAATAGCAACCATAGAGAAGCGACAAAGACAATACAATCAGGGCATGTGCGACGATAATGTGGACTTCTGTCTATACCGCATCATTAGTGTGACGAAATATCTTTCTCCGTTCAATATTGTGGATACGTGTCTGCCCAAGGTCAGCAAAACTGGTTACCCTAAATATCAAAGGCACCGACACGTTTTGTCGCTTCTCTATGGTTGGTATTCTCGGATAACGGGTCGAGTAGCGACCTGTCAGGCGCCATTTCAATTTGTAGTTTAATTTCGGCAATAGGCGAGGGAATATTGTTGGAGCAGAACGCGCCAAAATTCAGCAAGCGAAAAAGCAGAAGAAGTTGACATAATTACAAAACTGCAAAATGGGGTTGTAAATGCCTAAATCTGTAGGGACTATCAGTTACAAAAGTCAAAGACTATTAATATTCGTAAATTTTAATAATAATAATTTTTACAACAAGAGTGTTGATTGAGTCGGTGATTACTTACAAATTAAAATTGAAAAACATGTACTAGAAAAAAGAAAAAATTTAAAATTACTGATTTTGCATAAATTATACAAATATGTATGTTTAATAAGTACATAATTTAAAAATACTATTATGTATTAATTATAATAAACGACTCATAAAAAGTACCATACAGTACATAGTACATATTTGTTTTATTCTCTGCACTTCGGATATAACGAACGCCCTGCTATAACGAACTGTTTAAAGATCCCCTTGGTGGTTCGTTATATCCGAAGTTGACTGTATATATATATATATATATATATATATATATATATATATATATATATATATATATATATATATATATATATATATATATTTTAAACTACTTTATTAGATTGTGGTAAATTTTGCTTAGGTGTTTTGTATCAGATTTTGAGTTTATGCTTTTTGGATTTTTTTGAATTTCTATCATTTCCAAAAACCTCACGTTTCTTTGTGTGGGTCTCAGTGCGTAGGACTTTTACATTTTCATAGTTGAAGGTATGTTTCCTTTCAAGCATATGGTTGGTCAGAGCTGTTTTGTTTTTCTTGTCGTATTTGTGTCCGTTTAATCTGTTTTTTAAAAGCTGACTTGTTTGACCTATATTGACGCTGTCGCAGTTTTCACAAGGTATTTGATATACGACATTGCTTTTCATATTCTGGAGTATTTTTGCCTTATATTAATGGCTTGTCCGAAAAAAACGGACACAAATACGACAAGAAAAACAAAACAGCTCTGACCAACCATATGCTTGAAAGGAAACATACCTTCAACTATGAAAATGTAAAAGTCCTACGCACTGAGACCCACACAAAGAAACGTGATATTGTCGAAATGATAGAAATTCAAAAAAATCCAAAAAGCATAAATTCAAAATCTGATACAAAACACCTAAGCAAAATTTACCACAATCTAATAAAGTATTTTAAAAAAAGAATATATTCACATAATCATTAATAATTAAAAAAGACAGTATCCAAAGAAATTCAGTTCCCCCTCTATCTTAATAATAAAAACATTATTCTCAAGCAACAACTTTTAAACAAAAAATAAAAACGAAATTCTATTCACCAAAAATTTTATATCTATAAAGATCCCAGTAGTGCAGTAGACACGCGGTTTTGCTGTTGTACATTATTTTAAAATTGTTTTAATGTCTGTTTTAAATTGTTTTGTGCGATGCATCAGTGTCTATATGTCAATTTTAGCCTTTGCCTAGGAGGGTGCATTCCCCAATATATTTTCGTTCACAGGTATGTTATTTATATGTTTTGTTATGACAAATGTTATTAATTAGAGCGGTTTTTCAGCACACTTTCTGAAGGAGGTCACAAGAATGACCGAAAGGTTAAATAGAAGCCTTTACACCATTAAAAAATAGTATTTATTACGGATCTTTAAATCTCAAGAAAACGTGTATATATATATATATATATATATATATATATATATATATATATATATATATATATATATATATATATATATAATGATTATAGACTTCATCAGGACTACAAAACAAGAGAAAATTCTGTTACAAGTCTTTCTAATGGCTACAGTCGGTAACACCTACCAGAATACAGCATTAAAGCTCCTTCAGTTGGTTATTGCAACAGGTATATGGAAACATAACCTCACATTTGTACAAATTAAAAGTGTGAAACATAACATTTAAAATGACTAAAAGTTATAAAATAAGGTCACAGACTTGTTAACAATGTCTGAAAATATATAAAAGTAACACAACAACTTGAAATACTTTTCTTACATACAAGATGATTATCGATTTTTAAAAATTATTTCGAAATTAATACACAATACTAAAAGTGCTGTCAAATTGCCGGAAGTAACATGGCTGACAACTGACAACAGTGACAAACGACAGGAGTGAGAGGTAGCCAACCAAAAATATGAAGAATAGAAGTAGTTATTCAAAAGAGAACGTTCACAAGTTAATGTGTTCTCATTTTTTTATTTTAAGTACAATTTGGTTGTGCCTACCCATCCGTCGCAGTAACATACTAAAATTATGAAATAAACAAGGAGTAGATACCCTTTCGGTCACATAGTAAATTTAAAAATTACCAAATCCACTATATGAGAATTAATTAAACAAACAAAACCAATATAAAGTCAAAAGAAGGAGAAATGGAACATAGCACTGTCAACATTATCATTTATTTATTAATAAAGGGGGGGGGTAGGAATTGCAGATGATTCCACTTATTTTTCTACATAGCATTCTGGATATTTTTTATGCTTTGTGGAATTTTGATTAATTAGAAAAGTGTAAACATGCAAACTAAGGCTAGTAGCCTGTAGTTTATTTTTGCAGTCACTTTTATGGAGAGCTAGCCTTTTTGAGAGTTTTTGACTAGTATGTCAAATTGCTATTTTCTAATGTATAATACATCTAATCACAATAATGTGGACAATTTAAACGATAATATCACTTTGAAAAAATATGCTAAATTGCAGTATATCCACAATTTGACTCCTTCATTGGTAAAAATATTCAATAAATTTATCATAGTTATTGCCAACTATAATTTAAAAAAGCTTGATCTGTTCTACTCTAACTTAAAAGATAAAACTGCAAATAACCAAAAATCAGGTGTGATCTATGGGATACCTTGTGAGTGTGGCAAGTTATATATTGGACATACTAGTCAAAAACTCTCAAAAAGACCAGCTCTCCATAAAAGTGACTGCAAAAATAAACCACAGGCTACTAGCCTTAGTTTGCATGTTAATCAAATGGACCATAGAATCCAATATAATAATGCCATAATACTTGACTCAGAAAAGAGTACCCAAAAGAGAAAAATACTTGAAATGTGTTACATAAGCAACTGTAGTAACTCTCTTAACTACAAAAAAGATGTAGACAGCTTAAGCTCAATTTACACTTTTCTAATTAATCAAAAGTCCACAAAGCATAAAAAATATCCAGAATGCTATGTAGAAAAATAAGGGAATCATCTGCAATTCCTACCCCCCCCCCCCCCTTATTAATAAATAAATGATAATGTTGACAGTGCTATGTTCCATTTCTCCTTCTTTTGACTTTATATTGTTTTTGTTTGTTTAATTAATTCTCATATAATGGACATGGTAATTTTTAAATTTACTATGTGACCGAAAGGGTATCTACTCCTTGTTTATTTCATAATTTTAGTATGTTACTGCGACGGATGGGTAGGCACAACCAAATTGTACTTAAAATAAAAGAATGAGGACACATTAACTTGTGAACGTTCTCTTTTGAATAACTACATCTATTCTTCATATTTTTGGTTGGCTACCTCTCACTCCTGTCGTTTGTCACTGTTATCAGTTGTCAGCCATGTTACTTCCGGCAATTTGACAGCACTTTTAGTATTGTGGACTAATTTCGAAATAATTTTTAAAAGTCGATAATCATCTTGTATGTAAGAAAAGTATTTCAAGTTGTTGTGTTACTTTTATATATTTTCAGACATTGTTAACAAGTCTGTGACCTTATTTTATAACTTTTAGTCATTTTAAATGTTATGTTTCACACTTTTAATTTGTACAAATATGAGGTTATGTTTCCATATACCTGTTGCAATAACCAACTGAAGGAGCTTTAATGCTGTATTCTGGTAGGTGTTACCGACTGTAGCCATTAGAAAGACTTGTAACAGATTTTTCTCTTGTTTTGTAGTCCTGATGAAGTCTATAATCATAGACGAAAGCTTGAACGTGGAATAAATAGCAATACTTTAGAAGCACCCAACATCTTTTATTGCTTCCTCCTTTAACCACTGGGGTATTCCCATAGTTATATAGTGTAACTTTGTTACCAGTACCCCGTTACTGTCCTTCCTCCTCTCCTATATATATATATATATATATATATATATATATATATACAGGGTGTTATTAAATTCACTGCATATATTGGAATGGGTGACTCCTGGGGTAGTCTACAGACATACCCAATACTTTTTTTTTTGTTAAATCGAACATTTTAAAAATTTTCAAAAATACCCTAAAACCAGTCTATATTCGCCGCACCTGACTAAGCATACACAAGGCGCTTGACGTAAATTTGCGCGCGAAAAATTAAAAACAATTGAATTTGTGTAAACGTTGCCAGATATTATGAATCTTAATTATTTTCTGTTATTACCCGTAATTTAAGACAAAGATAAAACAAATTTAAACCTTTTCCGAAGGAAAAAACTAAAAAAAATGTTAAAAAGGCCACTGGGAAACCACTCACTCCTTTCTGTCCGCAGCCTTAGTTTTAACCAGTAGTTGCCTAACATAATTTAAATATCAATAAGTAAAACTAATAAAAAGTTGCAAAAAATGATTGGTACTTATCTAGCCGGGAATGTACCGAAAATGTCTCTAATTTGCTCCCAAACAAGCATGATTCGTACCATATTGTCCTCATTATTGTCCCGAACACTAAGGTACTCTGGGGCCCCGAACCCGTTGAAAGATTTTCTCCATTCAACGCGACTTCGCAGTTAATTCACTCTTTCAATTGGCATACTTACTATAATACACTATTTCCTTCATCGTACCCCGCAAAACGCTATCCGTAAGCTAAGCATCTCGGAATCTTGGATTAAGAAACATTAGAAATCGTTTTAAAATCTAAAACTTATACGAACTGACGGCAAAAAAAACATTCAGACAAATTATTGTCCAACGTTGTTGCCAAATTATAGAAGCAGTGCAGAAGAAATACAGCATTCACCGTGCCACGCGAATATCGATGTAAAAAATACATACGTACCATTTTATATTACATTAAAAATGAGAAAAAGCTCTCGTTTTATAATATATTTTTTTTAATAATGCAATCAACACGAATCGTTTTTGCCCCGAATCGGCAACATGGGAGGACCAGACACCTTTTAGCTTTTAGAACTAACCGCGTCCTTATTGGTCATAAGCAAAGCTGTCAAACGGGGGTTATTCCAGGGACGGCTCTAACCTAGTCGGGAATAAAATTAGGATTCGATCTGAAAATAAAATACAAATATTTATTTATCCACATTGTGTTATTTGAAAATGCGAAATACGAAAATACTTCGGTTACAGTGATATACCATACAGGGTGTCTGAAAAGTCTTAGCATGGGCAAATATCTTTACTATTAATAAAGGTAGAGACACCAAATTTTAGTTGTATCTTATTGGTTAATAAATCTACTTTTTTATGTAATTTCACTTTTTCAACCCCCTTGGGGGTTACGCTAGGGAGTTGAGGTCAAAAATTCTAAATGCAACCCTATGCCGTGTGGTACCTCATTTTAAAGGTCTTTTCGAGAATGGCAGATGTTACTTCTTGGCAGAGTTCCAAAATGGACTTTATTACTGCCAAGAAGTTCATGGTGGTCATTCTAAACAACTTTTAACGTAATAAGTAAGGCAGGCACTCAGGGGCGCGCCAACGAAATTTGCCGCCCGGGTGCAAGATATTATTTGCCGCCCCTATGTATTATGTCGACAATAAAATTTTATATGTATTTAAATATGTCATATTTTTAAATCCATTTCCGCGATATTTCACGAACTGTGATTTTTCCACTGATATCAAAATATGATAAATGTTTTTTTATGACAATTCCACTCATGTATAAATAATCCCATTAGAAAACACAAAAGAAGGAACAGAAATGCAACTGGATGAAAAAATCGTATAAATTTCAACTAGGTACATCACCATGGTAACAATTGCAACTTATTTGTTAAAGCGTCCGGTACGTCAGATTGAAAGATTACGTTGTCAGGAGTAGTTTTTATCATGTCCCGATACGGAAATACCTGCGACGCAGAGATAGAAAGAGAAATAGAAAATTGTATTCCTAAAAATACAAAGAAAAGTCAGTCATCAATTTGGAACCAATTATTCATGGAATTGTCATACCAAATACCATTCGATCTCAGATTTTGAGCCTGATATTTTTTTGCTTGTTTTCTCATACTTACTTTCAGGCAATTTAACTCGATCTGTTCGACAAAGTCACTCGAGCTTCGCTCTAGTGATTTTGTGGAAGCAGCTCTCGTTAAATTTCCAGAAAGTAAGTATTCTAAAAGAAGCATAAAAAATATCCGGCTAAATCTGAGCTCTTATCGTATTACCCCCAATTATTATTATTATTATTATTATTATTATTATTATCATGAAAAAACGAGGCGGCTTTTTTGCCGCCCCTGAAATTTGCCGCCCGTGTGCGGTGCACTCCTTGCACCCTCGGCTTGGCGCGCCCCTGCAGGCACTGTTAGTCAGTTACCAGAGGCGGTGATGCCTAAAGTAAATGCGCACGTATACGGTATTTGACAGGAATAATTTAATTCATGGGCGTTGCCGTGATTGTGTGAAAAAAAATGGTGCCACTACAATATTGTGAATTTCTCACAAGACGCAAAAGTCTTAATAACTATGGTAAGGCTAACCCTTGAATAAATAACAAGAGGCTTCAATGTCGAAAATAAGTACGTACGTATACGGTATTTGACAAAAATAATTTTATTCATGGGCGTTGACTATTGGGGATATATTCTTAAAAGTGAATGAACAAGTAAATATAAAACGACAAATGAAGAAGTAGAAAAAGTTGGAAAAAAGTTAGAAAAAAATGTGCCCCACAAAACAAAAAATAAATGTGCACGAAGACTGGTACTGTATGGCACAAGAGGTCGGCCAACGGTCGACATATGTCCCCGCCGATTATACGATTTATAATTTTTATAGGCTAGCCATTTAAAAATGAATTAAAATATGTGGTTTGCGGTAAAATGTTTCTTTTCTGAAGACTTTTAAAAGAAAGGACCTCAACTCCCTAGCATCACCCCCAAGGGGATTGAAAAAGTCAAATTACATAAAAAGTAGATTTATTAATCAATAAGATATAACTAAAATTTGGTGTCTCTATCTTTATTAATAGCAAAGATATTTAGCCATACTAAGACTTTTTAGACACCCTGTATGTTATATTACTTTAACCGAAGTATTTTCGTGTTTCGCATTTTCAAATTATACAATGTGGATAAATTTTCAAATCGAATCATAATTTTATTTCCAACTAGGTTAGAGCCGTCCCTGGAATAACCCCGTTTGCACAGCTTTATTTATTACTAGCCAATATGCTCTAGTCATAGGCAACCACTTATACACCGGTGCATATTGTAACCCTATGTCTTTATTAAGAATATAGTTTTAACTACAACAGTAGTATCTTACCCTATTTATTTTCTTTGAGTAGTATTTTCAACGTTTTCAACAAGTTATGGTCATTGTTGGAATATTTTATTCTGCTCCTTAAAACAGTTTTATACTTTGTAGTTGCTTTGCAGTGTTCACTAAATAATCCTAACACATTTAATTATTTATTACAGTGCTATTTAATAGATTATCGTATCGGCTGAGTGTTGTAGAATATTAAGTTTTGCAAAACAGATTTCTGGATGTTTAGTTTGGTGTTTGGTGGTAGTTTTCGTTTGAACAGCTGATCCCTGGATTATTATAGGTATTTTAACTTTTTGAAATTTAGTGTTTTGAGATAGTTATAGTAAATTTGAGTTAGTAATATCATTTCACCAGTTTAAAAAAGGCAGTATTTTTCGTGTCATATTATGATGTTTATTTCTCTACAATGCTTTTATTGTGATTTTAGTGTTTATTACTTTTTTTAACTGTAATGAAATGTAGCGAGAGTGATATTAGCTGATATAAATAGATAACATATTTATCCTTTGATCTGTGTCAAAATGTTGAGAAGCGGATTAATAAGGGTGATAAGTTGTCAACCTAATTACTTTTTGGTTTAGATTTTGGTTAGTTCTAGTTACTGAAAAGTACAAAAGTTAGTGTTTCCTCACTTTTTTGTATACGTTAGCTTCATACAATTCTTCTGAGTTATTTTTGTTAAACTGTTGCTAGTTTTTATTGCGCAATTAAAATTTCTTTGTTTGAAGCTAATTTTGGATAGGTAGCCTTTTCCTCTAAAAATGTCTGGTCCGCTTATTTGAAAATTATTATTGTAATCTTTGTTTGAACAGCTGTTGGATTTTTTGTGTTGTAGTATTTTAACTTTTTGAAATTGAGTGTTTTGAAAGAGTTAAGTAGTAGGATTTCTTTATTTAAAGATAATAAAAATATTATTTTTTTAAACCTGTTACATGGGAGGGACTAGAAAGATTTGGCAACATCTCACGTAAAAACAAATGAGTTTTTTCTGTAACTGACATTGCTCGTGGTTTTTTATATGGCCATGTGTTTATTACCAGTGGTGCGCTGAGACTAAAAAAAATTTTTTTGAGGGCCGATATCAACCTTTTTTTATAGTGAAGGGCTATTTATGAATATTTTTATTCAATCTGAATTCATATCAGGATTTACTGGTTTCAATATATGCAGTGAATTTCATAACACCCTGTATATATATATATATATATATATATATATAGATATATATATATATATATATATATATACATACATAAAAGATATACATACATAAAAAAAGATGTATATATATATATATATATATATATATATATATATATATATATATATATATATATATATATATATATATATATATATATATATATATATATATATATATATATATATATATATATACATCTTTTTTTTATCTGCACTCACGAACTAACACTCTGATGTTAGGGATAGAAGGGTAAAAGTCATTTATTACTAAAATTGATCTTTAAAACAATATATTAAACATATGGTAGTACAGATAGCATGCGGAATGACAGCAGAATAGAGCGCGCGACTGACTCGTGACGCCTTCATCTTCCAAGCCTGAGCAACCATTCGGCCATTCTCGGATCGGCTTGGCGACGTGGTGCGCGCATATAGGTGCTGGTACATTGTAGCGGTCAACGATTGAGACAAACAGATCGGGGGTCGAGGAGGGGCAGCACTGTATTAAGGGCGGAAAATAAGAAAGACGAAAGGCCTCGTAATTATATATATATATATATATATATATATATATATATATATATATATACAGTGACCGGCAAAAAGTTCGCAACATATGGGAAAAATTTTTATTAGGAGAGTATCGGAAAAGCTTTCCCAGGGGATCGGTTCTGCATGTCCGATAACCTAAAAATCGATTTTGACATACGTCACGTGACCACTGGTATAGCGTCAAATTAAAAAAAAATTGTTAATTTACAAAAAGTGAGGTTAGTTGACGAGATATCAAAAAAAGTTATTTGAAAAAATTGCTTAGAAATAAATTCTAGGTCCTTGTGCAAAATTTTAAGATTTTATTTAAAAAAATTGGAAAACTCAATTTTTTTTAAATATTTTTTTAACGATTTACAAATTTCCAGTTTTTGTCGTTTAGATAGCTTGCCTAATGTAAAGCCCATGTATCTGGATGAAAATAAACGAATGTAGTAGTTTCTTCTACAATTGACAGGACAAAATTAAAAAAACAGGGTTTCGCCGGACGCTAGCTGTTGCAATGATTTGTATCTAGCAGCAGTGTCAAAATTTTAGAGACATTTCAATGAGATTACATTGAGAAAACCTTAATCGTCTTAAATATATCTGAAGTTCGACTTTTTGTAAAGTTAAGGGGATTAAAATAGATAATAAACAAAAAATTACCTGTTTATTTAATCGAAATTTTATAAACGAAAACCAATGTAAGAAAAACTTAAAAGTAGTCAAATTCTGTACTAACAACACAAAAAATCATTGTTTTTCCTTGGGTGCACAAAATTTAAAACTCAGTATGACCACCATTTCTCTCCATACATACTGTTGTTCTCGAGCGCAACTCTCGATTAACATTTCGGAGCATTTTACGATTTATTTGCAATACACAATTTTTAATGACATCCTCTAAATTTTGTATATTCCTAAATTCCTATATTCGATGTTTGTACACAGGGTTCTTTAGGTATCCCCACATAAAAAAATCTAACGGAGTCAGATCTACAATTCTACAATTGACAGGACAAAATCGAAAAAATAGGTGTTCGCCGGACGCTCGCTGTTGCAATGGTTTGAATCTAATGAAATGACTGTATCAAGATTTTATTAAGATTTTTCGCACATAAATTTAACAACCAGGTCTATTTAGTTGTACTTAAAACTACCAAAGCAGGCTCTTAAAACAACCAAATAATCTAGTAGGTTAAAAACAACAGAAAATGTCAAACAAATTATAATTTGTTTGATTTCAACCTATGTCATTGGTTTATGTCTCGCATCTTACTAAGTTTGATATTTTACATAAGTTTATTAATATTTTATTCCTTAAAATGGCACCCACACTACTTCTTCAGGAAAAGATAGAAATTATTTTAATTTCTGGAGATAATTACAAAAGCCATAGAGAAACAGCAGCAATTTTTAATGAGAGGCACCCCGATAAATCCCTCCATTATTCCACAGTATCTCGTCTAGTCAATAAATTTAAAGAAACGGGATCGGTAGAAAATCAGTATAAAGTTTCCCATGAAAAACCGGTAACAGGTGACGAAGGTTCTCTGGATGTGTGTTTGTCGATCACAGAAACACCCCAATTAGCAGTTAGTCAAATATCGGAGATCACTAACATTCACGAAAGATCTGTGCGGAGGATATTAAAAAGAAACAAATTTCATCCGTACAAACCTAAATTTGTACAAGTATTAAAAGATAGGGATTATGACGCCCGCTTCGATTTTTGTGCCTGGTTCCAGGGTATGATTGGGGAAGATTTTAATTTCCCAAAGAACGTTCTTTTCTCGGATGAAGCTACATTTACCTCTAACGGAACCGTCAGTTCACAAAACTGTAGATGGTGGGCCACCGAAAACCCAGACTTTGTAATTCAGAGTAAAGACCAATATAGTTTTAAGGTTAATGTGTGGTGCGGAATTTTCAACCTCAGAATAGTGGGACCTTTTTTCTTTAGAGACAATTTAAATTCAGAACGATATTTAGAATTTCTGCAAACTGAGATATCTGACTTTTTAGACAATTTGTCATTAGCCGAAAGAAGAAATTTATACTTTCAACAAGACGGAGCTAGCATTCATTCCACAAATGAGGTGAAGAGATGGCTGGATCAAGAATTTGGAAACCAGTGGATAGGACGGTTTTCTGAAAATCCGTGGCCTGCGAGATCACCAGATCTGACTCCGTTAGATTTTTTTATGTGGGGATACCTAAAGAACTCTGTGTACAAACATCGACCCTTTAGGAATATACAAAATTTAGAGAATGTCATTAGAAATTGTGTATTGCAAATAAATCGTAAAATGCTCCGAAATGTTAATCGAGAGTTGCGCTCGAGAACAATAGTATGTATGGAGAGAAATGGTGGTCATACTGAGTTTTAAATTTTGTGCACCCAAGGAAAAACAATGATTTTTTATGTTGTTAGTACAGAATTTGACTACTTTTAAGTTTTTCTTACATTGGTTTTCGTTTATGAAATTTCGATTAAATAAACAGGTACTTTTTTGTTTATTATCTATTTTAATCCCCTTAACTTTACAAAAAGTCGAACTTCAGATATATTTAAGACGATTAAGGTTTTCTCAATGTAATCTCATTGAAATGTCTCTAAAATTTTGACACTGCTGCTAGATACAAATCATTGCAACAGCTAGCGTCTGGCGAAACCCTGTTTTTTTTAATTTTGTCCTGTCAATTGTAGAGAAAACTACTACATTCGTTTATTTTCATCCAGATACATGGGCTTTACATTAGCCAAGCTATCTAAACGAAAAAAACTGGAAATTTGTAAATCGATAAAAAAATATTTAAAAAAAATTGAGTTTTCCAATTTTTTTAAATAAAATCTTAAAATTTTGCACAAGGACCTAGAATTTAATTCTAAGCAATTTTTTCAAATAACTTTTTTTGATATCTCGTCAACTAACCTCACTTTTTGTAAATTAACAATTTTTTTTTTAATTTGACGCTATACCAGTGGTCACGTGACGTATGTCAAAATTGATTTTTAGGTTATCGGACATGCAGAACCGATCCCCCGGAAAAGTTTTTCCAATACTCTCCTAATAAAAATTTTTCCCATATCGTTACCTTAGAGTTACACTGTTGTATGTAAAATCAACTAACTTTTGAGTGAGTGAGACATACCATTTAGTAACTGGAAACATGATATTTTACCTTTCATACAACTATGTAATTCTACTTGCCTACATCCTAACCTTGATCTTACAACTTTGAAATTGTATAGAAACCACAGACATGTGGACATACACTTATGTCATAGTGAAAAGTCCGATCTGACAAAAATGCGACATACAACAGTGTAACTCTAAGGTAACGATATGTTGCGAACTTTTTGCCGGTCACTGTATATATATATATATATATATATATATATATATATATATATATATATATATATATATATATATATATATATATATATATATATATATACAGGGTGTTATGAAATTCACTGCATATATTGGAATGGGTAACTCCTGATATGAATTCAGATTGAATAAAAATATTCCTAAATGGCGTTTCAGTATAAAAAAAGGTTGATATCAGCCCTCAAAAAAATTTTTTTTTGTATCAGCGCGCCACTGTCATAAATACATGGAAAAATTAAAAACAGTGAGAAATGTCAGTTACAGAAAAAACACTTTTGTTTTGATGTCAGAAGTCACTGTGATGTTGCCAATTCTATCTAGAATATTCCTATGTAACTGATTTGAAAAAATAATAGATTTGTTATCTTTAAAGTAAGAAATCATACTAAATCTTTTAAAACATTCAATTTCAAAAAGTTAAAATACTACAACACAAAAAAGCCAGAGAACAGCTGTTCAAAACAAGAGTAAAATTTTGTTCAACTAGGCCGACCAGAAATTTTTGGAAGAAAAAGAGTACCTATACAAAAATTTTGGTTCCAAATTAGCTTTAAACAAAAAACTCCCAACACTTATGTATTTTTTTTTATTTGCCTATTTTAAATCATATTTAACAGAAGATTTGGCATTTATTAACAGGTTTATTTATATGGCCCTTAATTTTTAAGCGAAATTCCTCACAACTAAATTAATAATAAATTTTACCTTCATCATACCATCTTCCAGTAAGTCAAATCAAGATTTTTTGAAAACGACGCATACGAGGCTCTTGGCGTCCTAATGAAACGGAAACGAACATTCTCTGTCGGACTTTCACGCTGTCCAAACAATAATAAACTTTATTACTATTACTACACAATACAACCCAGCCGTTTGGTTAAAACATGAAAGTCCAACAAACACTACGAAATGTTTTGTTTTCTTGAAAATACCCAACACTATAAACACATACCAAGCACTATTAATCATTTCAAAATGTTAAAATACTGCCGATAACACAAATTTAATAAAACTCTCTAGAGAACAGTTGTTTAAACCAAAATAAATACCCCAACTGCAACTAAATTTAAAATGCACCTCACTAAGCGACGAAACGATATTTTGTTAATATTAAACGGCTTTAACTTTTGTTAATGTTAAACGGCATTAACTTTTTCTTTCACAAATTAAGAAATAAATAGCAAAAATAATATAAACCGTATTATTAAACTGCTCACACAGCTGACTATGACGCATGAGTTCGGTTCGGCCAATCGGAATCACTCTGGCAGTCGGAATGGGGTCAACAACCCTTTAGCGTGGCTTCAGGTACAGTCCATGATACTCTTTTACTTGTATCATGGGTACAGTCTATCAAGCAAGCTTCGAAACCGTGGCTTATTCCAGGGACGGTTCTAACCTAGTTGGAAATAAAATTAGGGTCCGATATTTGAAAATAAAATACAAATATTTATTTACTCACATTGTGTAATTTTTGAAATGTGAAATACGAAAATACTTCGGTAAAAGTAATATAACATACAGGGTGTCTAAAAAGTCTTAGTATGGGTAAATATCTTTGCTATTAATAAAGATAGAGAAACCAAATTTTAGTTGTATTTTATTGGTCTACTATTGATCTACTTTGTTATGTAATTTGACTTTTTCAACCCCCTTGGGGGGAGACGATAGGGAGTTGAGGTCAAATTTTTTTTAAAAGTCTTCAAAAAAAATAATCAATTTACCGACCGTTAGTCGACCTCTTGTGCCATACAGTACCAGTCGGCGCGCACATTTATTTTTTGTTTTGTGGGGCACTTTTTTTCTAACGTTTTTCGAATTTTTTCGACTTCTTCATTTGTCGTTTTTTATATTTTTCATTTTTTGACATCTGCGCAGTAGAACAAAATGCGTATCACGCACAAACCGAGCGAGCTAGACATGCGCACGGAATTTCAGGAGATGGACTTTGATGTCTACATTTGAACCCATTCACTTTTAAGAATATATCTCCAATCCAATAGCCAAGGTGCCTCTACGTGTTTAACTTTATAACTTTTTTCCCAATTTTTGTTCGACTTCTTTATTTGTTTTTTGACATATGCGCAGTAGACCAAAGTACTTACCACGCGCAAATCAAGAGGGCTAGAAATGCGCACGAAATTTCAGGGGATGGACTTTGGTGTCTATATTCAAAACTACCCACTTTCAAGAATATATCTCCAATAGTAAAACTACAATTACGTATTTAACATATTTCTACGATTTTATGACGTCTTACTTTTTTGAACATTCCTAATTATGTGACATTGTGACACCGCACAACAATAATATGGGATGAAACATCAGCAAATTTATTAAAAATATATAAACACAATCTTACGGTGGTACGGAACCCTATATGCGCGAGTCGAACTCGCACTTGACCGTTTTTTTATTTTACACAATCACAGCAACGCCCATGAATAAAATTATTTTTGTCAAATACCGTATACGTACGTACTTATTTTCGGTATCGACGCCTCTGGTAACAGACCAACAGTGCCTGCCTTACTTATTACGTTAAAAGTTGTTTAGAGCGACCCCCATGAACTTCTTGCCAGTAGTAAAGTCCACTTTGGAACTCTGCCAAGAAGTAACATCTGCCATTCTCTCAAGGACCTTTAAAATAAGGTACCACACGGCATAGGGTTGCATTTAAAATTTTTGACCTCAACTCCCTAGCGTAAACCCCCAAGGGGGTTGAAAAAGTCAGATTACATAAAAAAGTAGATTTATTAACCAATAAGATACAACTAAAATTTGGAGTATCTATCTTTATTAATAGTAAAGATATTTGCCCATGCTAAGACTTTTCAGACACCCTGTATGGTATATCACTGTAACCGAAGTATTTTCGTATATCGCATTTTCAAATAACACAATGTGGGTAAATAAATATTTGTATTTTATTTTCAAATCGGATCGTAATTTTATTTCCAACTAGGTTAGAGCCGTCCCTGGACTATCCCACGTTTCCAAAGCTTTACTTACTGCTTAGGCAACTATACAAACACGCGAGCATATTTTAATATATTTTTCTAAAGCAATCCCTACACGATCATTATTAGTATTATTGTCAGTATTTCACACAGCAGTAATACTGTAGTATTATAAAAATATTAAAATATTCGAATAATCTGCAATAATTTGCTTGAATTTACTTCATTCGATCATTCTACACGATGATACCACCCTACTAGTCAGTGCCTTGACTAGAAACAGACAACTAGAACTAAGTCAAGCAGCAATAAACGAAATAAATCTTTGGTGTGATAAAAAATGGCCTACAGCTCAATGGGCAAAAGGCAACTTTTGTAGATTTCTGTACAAAGAATACCATAGTTGATCAAAGCTGGCTTTTAAAACTGAACCAGGCCTCTATTGCTCAGGTCAACTGTACAAAAGTTCTAGGACTATACATTGACAGTAAACTTACTTGGCAAGTACACCTAGGCCATCTAAGAAGTAAATTAAGCTCGTATTGCTTTTTAATTAGACAATTAAAGTATACTGTCACAATAGATGTGCTTAAACTCGCATACTATAGTCTCGTACAAGCTAGCCTGTCGTATGGCCTCGTCTTCTGGGGCGCGGCAAGTGGTTTTGACGACGTGTTTATAATTCAAAAAAAGATAGTTCGGATTATGGCGGGTCTCTTCTTCAATGACCACTGTAGACCGGCTTTTCGTGCACTAAGACTTCTAACACTACCCTGTCTATATATTTACCACCTTGCTCTATATACCAGGGAAAACCTCTCTAATTTAAAAAAGAATTCAGACTTTCAGAACTATGAAACGCGAAATATGTCTGTTTTAACAGTCCCTTATAACCGTCTCAAGCTGTCACAGGACGGACCCATGTCAATGGGTATCAAGATTTGTAACAAACTTAGTCCTGAGATAAAGGCTAGTCACTAGTCAGTCAATAAATATATTTAATAATAAGCTAAAAAACCTCCTTATAAATGCAGCATACTACTCCACAGCGGAGTTCTTGAGTGAGTAGACCCAGTTAACTGTTTTTCTGTTTGTCTAAATTCGGTATGTTCTTTACAGTTTACTTTTAAAAATCTTTTTTTACATGTTATGTTTGACGAGCTGATAAATGTAATGTACAATACATATTATTAGTAATATATTCATATTTGATTTGATTTGATACACAATGTTAGGAAATAAATATCTGTATTTCCAAGTAGGTTAGAGCGGTCCTGATGATCGTGTAGGGTCTGCTTTAATTAGAAGGTAGTTTTAAATAATAATGTACCTAGGTAGATTCCAAGGGTACTAAACTAGTTTCTTTTTGTTTTGCTGCCTAGAAAAATGACGCTCTTCGTCCATCCGATGTTAAGTAATATGTTCAATATGTTGCTTATTTTTATTTAGTTTGTGCTTTGATTAGTGCTTCTTAAATTAGTCTGAGAGGGTTGAAAACTAAATTAAATTTACCACTAATAATATTTACGTATTATGTAACGTTTGGGGGTGCAAGCAAGCGATTTATGTAGATACCTACCTACATCTTGACTTTAGAAAAACTCATTTAGAGGATCTCTTCAAAAGAAATCGGTAAGTTACCTTCGATCATTTTATTATTGGCAAAAGAGCTACAACTTTCTGAACGTGCTGTGTGCTGTGTAAAACAGAATAATGTTGTTTGTTTTGACAAATGCTGTAATGAAATAATTTTGGTTATTATTTTAAAATACGGTGTAGTTGTGCTCAGTTAGTATTTTTTGTTTTGATTTTTAACCTATTTTTAGCAGACAGTTGACTTTTGACATATTACTCATTTGGCGTTTACCAGGTACGTGGTTATTTTCATCAAAGAGCCGTGCGCCATATTTAAGCGTTTCAACAGCCATAAAAACCACACACTGAATGTTATAAAAAAATTTCGTTTAAAGTTTTAAATAATGTAATTTCTTTTCACTACCTAGAAAATGGTCTTCGTCGATCCAATGTTAACTAATATTTTGATCAGTTTTATCTAGTTTGTCTTTGAGTGAGTAGCGTAATAGGGTTGAAAACTAAATTTAATTTAAAACACTAATAATATTTACGTATTATGGTAACGGATGGTAGCGGATCTGGTTATACTTTTGAAGTAGGTACTATGTAGTTGTGCTCAATTAGTATTTTTGTTTTGATTTTTAACTTTTCCTTGGCAGAAAGTTTAAGCTAGTAGGAGTAACTCTTATATCATTAATAACGTAATATAGGGTGTCTTAAATATTACTTAAAACTAAGGCTACTGACAAAAAGGATTGATTTCGCAGTGCCTTTTTACTATTTTTTTTAGTTTCTTCGAAGGAAGAGGTTAAAAAAATTCTTAATGTCTTAAATTACGCTTAAAAACAGAAAATAAATTCTCCTTAAAGATTTATATGTCTGGCAACGTTTCAACAATTCAATTGTTTAAAGTTTTTCGCGCGCAAATTTCCGTCAAGCGCCTTGTGTACGTTCAGCCAGGTGCGGCGAATATCGACGGATTTTAAGGCATTTTTGAAAATTTGAAAAATGTTCGATTTAATAAAAAAAAAGTATTGGATATGTCTGTAGACTACCCCAGGAGTCACCCATCCCAATATATGCAGTGAATTTCATAACACCCTGTATATATATATATATATATAGGGTGAGTCAAAAGTACTTAGACAAACTTCAGGAGGTGATTGCTGGCATTATTTTAAGGCGAAAAGTTTATATAAACAATGGTCCTTGGCGGCGTCGTTACGGAGATACAGGGTGTTGAAAAATTAAAAAAAAATAAGATTTTTAAGTAGCTTCTAAACGTTTTGAGCTTGTGTTATGAAATTCGGTGGATGAGATAAGCACCTAAGGACACTCATTTTAAAAGTATATCGCGTTCTTAAATTTAACCAGTGGCGTCGGTACGAAACCTTCATATATCATTTTTTTGTGAAAACTATGCTACGCCACTGGCTTATTTTAATTTAACTACCATTTTGTGAGTCCTTGCTTTATTTGCAACAAAAAAAGTCTCTTGCGTTTTTTTCCTACGGGGAACGGTTTAAAGGTAAATCATTATTTTATTCGGCTATACAAATGTATTAAAAAATTTATTTTAAATTGATCAAACATTCAGACATTATTAAAATATCAACTAATTTATTTAAATAAATAAGTAACAGTTATAAAATTGCCTTAAATAAATTGTTGGAAATGTCCACCCTCGGCCAAGATGGAGGCATCCAATTTTTCAACACCCTGTATCTCCGTAACGAAGCCGCCAACGACCATTGTTTATATGAACTTTTCGTCTTAGAATAAGGTCAGCAATCACCTCCTGAAGTTTGTCAAAGTACTTTTGAATCACCCTATATATATATATATATATATATATATATATATATATATATATATATATATATATATATATATATATATATATATATATATACAGTGACCGGCAAAAAGTTCGCAACATATGGGAAAAATTTTTATTAGGTGAGTATTGGAAAAACTTTTCCGGGGGATCGGTTCTGCATGTCCGATAACCTAAAAATCGATTTTGACATACGTCACGTGACCACTGGTATAGCGTCAAATTAAAAAAAAAATTGTTAATTTACAAAAAGTGAGGTTAGTTGACGAGATATCAAAAAAAGTTATTTGAAAAAATTGCTTAGAATTAAATTCTAGCTCCTTGTGCAAAATTTTAAGATTTTATTTAAAAAAATTGGAAAACTCAATTTTTTTTAAATATTTTTTTATCGATTTACAAATTTCCAGTTTTTTTCGTTTAGATAGCTTGGCTAATGTAAAGCCCATGTATCTGGATGAAAATAAACGAATGTAGTAGTTTTTTCTACAATTGACAGGACAAAATTAAAAAAAACAGGGTTTCGCCGGACGCTAGCTGTTGCAATGATTTGTATCTAGCAGCAGTGTCAAAATTTTAGAGACATTTCAATGAGATTACATTGAGAAAACCTTAATCGTCTTAAATATATCTGAAGTTCGACTTTTTGTAAAGTTAAGGGGAGTAAAATAGATAATAAACAAAAAATTACCTGTTTATTTAATCGAAATTTCATAAACGAAAACCAATGTAAGAAAAACTTAAAAGTAGTCAAATTCTGTACTAACAACATAAAAAATCATTGTTTTTCCTTGGGTGCACAAAATTTAAAACTCAGTATGACCACCATTTCTCTCCATACATACTATTGTTCTCGAGCGCAACTCTCGATTAACATTTCGGAGCATTTTACGATTTATTTGCAATACACAATTTCTAATGACATTCTCTAAATTTTGTATATTCCTAAAGGGTCGATGTTTGTACACAGAGTTCTTTAGGTATCCCCACATAAAGAAATCTAACGGAGTCAGATCTGGTGATCTCGCAGGCCACGGATTTTCAGAAAACCGTCCTATCCACTGGTTTCCAAATTCTTGATCCAGCCATCTCTTCACCTCATTTGTGGAATGAATGCTAGCTCCGTCTTGTTGAAAGTATAAATTTCTTCTTTCGGCTAATGACAAATTGTCTAAAAAGTCAGATATCTCAGTTTGTAGAAATTCTAAATATCGTTCTGAATTTAAATTGTCTCTAAAGAAAAAAGGTCCCACTATTCTGAGGTTGAAAATTCCGCACCACACATTAACCTTAAAACTATATTGGTCTTTACTCTGAATTACAAAGTCTGGGTTTTCGGTGGCCCACCATCTACAGTTTTGTGAACTGACGGTTCCGTTAGAGGTAAATGTAGCTTCATCCGAGAAAAGAACGTTCTTTGGGAAATTAAAATCTTCCTCAATCATACCCTGGAACCAGGCACAAAAATCGAAGCGGGCGTCATAATCCCTATCTTTTAATACTTGTACAAATTTAGGTTTGTACGGATGAAATTTGTTTCTTTTTAATATCCTCCGCACAGATCTTTCGTGAATGTTAGTGATCTCCGATATTTGACTAACTGCTAATTGGGGTGTTTCTGTGATCGACAAACACACATCCAGAGAACCTTCGTCACCTGTTACCGGTTTTTCATGGGAAACTTTATACTGATTTTCTACCGATCCCGTTTCTTTAAATTTATTGACTAGACGAGATACTGTGGAATAATGGAGGGATTTATCGGGGTGCCTCTCATTAAAAATTGCTGCTGCTTCTCTATGGCTTTTGTAATTATCTCCAGAAATTAAAATAATTTCTATCTTTTCCTGAAGAAGTAGTGTGGGTGCCATTTTAAGGAATAAAATATTAATAAACTTATGTAAAATATCAAACTTAGTAAGATGCGAGACATAAACCAATGACATAGGTTGAAATCAAACAAATTATAATTTGTTTGACATTTTTCTGTTGTTTTTAACCTACTAGATTATTTGGTTGTTTTAATTTCAGAGCCTGCTTTGGTAGTTTTAAGTACAACTAAATAGACCTGGTTGTTAAATTTATGTGCGAAAAATCTTAATAAAATCTTGATACAGTCATTTCATTAGATTCAAACCATTGTAACAGCGAGCGTCCGGCGAACACCTATTTTTTCGATTTTGTCCTGTCAATTGTAGAATTGTAGATCTGACTCCGTTAGATTTTTTTATGTGGGGATACCTAAAGAACCCTGTGTACAAACATCGACCCTTTAGGAATATACAAAATTTAGAGAATGTCATTATAAATTGTGTATTGCAAATAAATCGTAAAATGCTCCGAAATGTTAATCGAGAGTTGCGCTCGAGAACAACAGTATGTATGGAGAGAAATGGTGGTCATACTGAGTTTTAAATTTTGTGCACCCAAGGAAAAACAATGATTTTTTGTGTTGTTAGTACAGAATTTGACTACTTTTAAGTTTTTCTTACATTGGTTTTCGTTTATAAAATTTCGATTAAATAAACAGGTAATTTTTTGTTTATTATCTATTTTACTCCCCTTAACTTTACAAAAAGTCGAACTTCAGATATATTTAAGACGATTAAGGTTTTCTCAATGTAATCTCATTGAAATGTCTCTAAAATTTTGACACTGCTGCTAGATACAAATCATTGCAACAGCTAGCGTCCGGCGAAACCCTGTTTTTTTTAATTTTGTCCTGTCAATTGTAGAAAAAACTACTACATTCGTTTATTTTCATCCAGATACATGGGCTTTACATTGGCCAAGCTATCTAAACGAAAAAAACTGGAAATTTGTAGATCGATAAAAAAATATTTAAAAAAAATTGAGTTTTCCAATTTTTTTAAATAAAATCTTAAAATTTTGCACAAGGACCTAGAATTTAATTCTAAGCAATTTTTTCAAACAACTTTTTTTGATATCTCGTCAACTAACCTCACTTTTTGTAAATTAACAATTTTTTTTTTAATTTGACGCTATACCAGTGGTCACGTGACGTATGTCAAAATCGATTTTTAGGTTATCGGACATGCAGAACCGATCCCCTGGGAAAGTTTTTCCGATACTCTCCTAATAAAAATTTTTCCCATATGTTGCGAACTTTTTGCCGGTCACTATATATATATATATATATATATATATATATATATATATATATATATATATATATATATATTACACGGGTTGACACCACCCGTCTGAAGAGCTGAAGGAACAGCGAAACGATGTTGGACACCCTGTCTACTTAAAACATCAGCAGTATACTTGTGATAGCCGAAAGTTAGAGCTGTGCTGTCAGGCGAGAGGCCGACAAGCAAATAAACCGAAGTATAAATCGGTTTATACAGCTTAAGGCGATGGTATTCCAAGTATCTGTTTTTGTACTCGATGTTGAGGTCGAGGAGGTAAAATTCACCAGAAAACTCAATTTCTGGGATTCTCCTCAAAATACATGGGGCTACTCCAACCAGAAGTAGTGTATCCCCGATCTCACAGCGCATGGCAACATTGCATAGCAATATGCACATGGTGTGGGAGGCCGAAGGCCTGTTACCCATTTACTGTTTTGACCATGGAGTATTTCGATGTAGACTAAAGAGCTAAGTGGTATCTTCAGTCGTTAAGTCCCACGAGGGTGACGCCTCAGTGAGAAAGCCGGTACGGCTGGTAGCCATAGGCCGGTAGGGGTCAGTTTCGTCCTGTTTGTTTTGGACTCATCAGACGCGGATCTTACCGCGTGACTAACCGAAAAGAGTGCTAAACTGCACTTAAGTAAGTATGTCACAAAGTGGATTCTGTGGACTGTCTCCACATAACCTAGATTCAGGGCCCAGAAACTTATCTGTTGCACCTCCCGTCACTGAAATCACATTCAGTCTCAGGGCTAAGGAATCAGGTTTTGACAACTAAATGTAATATTAGAGTCGTCACGGGTTGACACCACCCGTCTGAAGAGCTGAAGGAACAGCGAAACGATGTTGGACACCCTGTCTACTTAAAACATCAGCAGTATACTTGTGATAGCCGAAAGTTAGAGTTGTGCTGTCAGGCGAGAGGCCGACAAGCAAATAAACCGAAGTATAAATCGGTTTATACAGCTTAAGGCGATGGTATTCCAAGTATCTGTTTTTGTACTCGATGTTGAGGTCGAGGAGGTAAAATTCACCAGAAAACTCAATTTCTGGGATTCTCCTCAAAATCCATGGGGCTACTCCAACCAGAAGTGTATCCCCGATCTCACAGCGCATGGCAACATTGCATAGCAATATGCACATGGTGTGGTAGGCCGAAGGCCTGTTACCCATTTACTGTTTTGACCATGGAGTATTTCGATGTAGACTAAAGAGCTAAGTGGTATCTTCAGTCGTTAAGTCCCACGAGGGTGACGCCTCAGTGAGAAAGCCGGTACGGCTGGTAGCCATAGGCCGGTAGGGGTCAGTTTCGTCCTGTTTGTTTTGGACTCGTCAGACGCGGATCTTACCGCGTGACTAACCGAAAAGAGTGCTAAACTGCACTTAAGTAAGTATGTCACAAAGTGGATTCTGTGGACTGTCTCCACATAACCTAGATTCAGGGCACAGAAACTTATCTGTTGCACCTCCCGTCACTGAAATCACATTCAGTCTCAGGGCTAAGGAATCGGGTTTTTCGGCTATCACAAGTATACTGCTGATGTTTTAAGTAGACAGGGTGTCCAACATCGTTTCGCTGTTCCTTCAGCTCTTCAGACGGGTGGTGTCAACCCGTGACGACTCTAATATTACATTTAGTTGTCAAAACCTGATTCCTTAGCCCTGAGACTGAATGTGATTTCAGTGACGGGAGGTTCAACAGAAGTTTCTGTGCCCTGAATCTAGGTTATGTGGAGACAGTCCACAGAATCCACTTTGTGACATACTTACTTAAGTGCAGTTTAGCACTCTTTTCGGTTAGTCACGCGGTAAGATCCGCGTCTGATGAGTCCAAAACAAACAGGACGAAACTGACCCCTACCGGCCTATGGCTACCAGCCGTACCGGCTTTCTCACTGAGGCGTCACCCTCGTGGGACTTAACGACTGAAGATACCACTTAGCTCTTTAGTCTACATCGAAATACTCCATGGTCAAAACAGTAAATGGGTAACAGGCCTTCGGCCTCCCACACCATGTGCATATTGCTATGCAATGTTGCCATGCGCTGTGAGATCGGGGATACACTACTTCTGGTTGGAGTAGCCCCATGTATTTTGAGGAGAATCCCAGAAATTGAGTTTTCTGGTGAATTTTACCTCCTCGACCTCAACATCGAGTACAAAAACAGATACTTGGAATACCATCGCCTTAAGCTGTATAAACCGATTTATACTTCGGTTTATTTGCTTGTCCGCCTCTCGCCTGACAGCACAGCTCTAACTTTCGGCTATCACAAGTATACTGCTGATGTTTTAAGTAGACAGGGTGTCCAACATCGTTTCGCTGTTTCTTCAGCTCTTCAGACGGGTGGTGTCAACCCGTGACGACTCTAATATTACATTTAGTTGTCAAAACCTGATTCCTTAGCCCTGAGACTGAATGTGATTTCAGTGACGGGAGGTGCAACAGATAAGTTTCTGTGCCCTGAATCTAGGTTATGTGGAGACAGTCCACAGAATCCACTTTGTGATATATATATATATATATATATATATATATATATATATATATATATATATATATATATATATATATATATATATATAATATATATACAGGGTGTTATGAAATTCACTGCATATAATTGTAACCAGTAAATCCTTATATGAATTCAGATTGAATAAAAATATTCATAAATGGCGCTTCACGATAAAAAAAAAGGTTGATATCGGCCCTCAAAAAAATTTTTAGTAACAGCGCACCACTGGTCATAAATACATGGCCAAATTACAAACATCGAGAAACGTCAGTTACAGAAAAAAACTTTTGTTTTGACGTCGGACGTTGCCATGTCTTTCTAGTCTACTTCTTTTAATTTACCTATTTTTAATCATATTTAATAGAAGATTTGGCTTTTATTAACAGGTTTATTTATATCGTCCTTAATTTTTAAGCGAAATTCCTTATAAATTAATTATAAACTTTACATTCATACCGTCTTACAATGGTAAAACAATCATTCGACTTTTTTCATCTGTGCAGTAATTTCGCTAGAATGTTTCAGTCTACGTCAGTACTGAAGTAACGTAAAAATACTCTAGATTTTTTATACAGGAAAATTTGCTTCAAATACAGCATTGTATTTACAGTAGCGGACTGATTTCCGACAAATACACAGAACACTCATTTTCACTTTTAAACTCTTAAAAGTGATATAAAAACACCAGCAAAAGTAACTTTAAAAACAAGGCGACCTTGTCCATAACAAAGACGTGTTTGTTTACAAAAAATGGCGGAATTACTCGTACCTAGAGGTGGAGAACTATCGATAGCGGCTATCGATATATCGATAGTTTTATACCATCGAAACTATCGATAGTTGTATTTCAACTATCAATAGTCGATACCATTTCAAATTAAAACCGAAATAGTAGGCAGCATGCCTTTCGAAGTCCGGAAAACGCTAACCAAGTACAAGTTTGTGTCTAGAATTTACTTGGAAATGTACTGGCACAAAGTGATACATCACACCAGACAGAATTAGCCGATCAATCTTCAAATTCGCATGTGCCGTCACCATCTTCGGAACTACTACCAGTAAAAACCAACACAGATTGAAATGAGTCTTCGTCTTTGGTCAAATTTCCAAGTGAGCGAATATCTGCTGTAAATACAAAATCAACTTCAAGATCAGATTCCATTATTTTAGTTCGGCAGTATTTATTATTATTATTATTATTAGCCGAGTTTAGGCGGCACTGCCGTTCTAACTGTTAGTTTATCACTGTTTGAGTTAAGTTTTTGCTTTTAAAGGTATCGGTTTTTATATATGTCGTAACGGTTTTTGAAGTCATTGGTTGAGTCTGCAGTAACACAGTCATTGGGCAGGTTATTCCATTCTCTATTGATTCTGTTGCATAAAAAGTGCTGACGGCAAAGTTTTTTAAAGCGTTCTCTTACTAATTTGTAGTTATGACCTCTTAGTCTCCCATCTGGGTTTAAAGTAAAGAAGTTTAATTCTACTTTGTAGTGGCCATGGATTATCTTGAAAGTTTCTATGGCATCACCCCGGAGTCTCCTTTGCTCAAGTGATGTAAGATTGAGTTTTTTCATTCTTTCTTCATAAGGAAGATGAGATATGGCGGGTGCTAACTTTGTGATTCTCCTTTGTGTTTGCTCGAGGGCGTGGATGTCTTTGGCACAATGAGAATTCCACGCTGGTGCTGCATATTCTAAGGTGGGTGTGATGTAGATTTTATAGATTTTCTCGAGGAGTTCTGGAGAGGAACTTTTGAACGTTCTTGATACCATGTAGACAATCGAGTTTGCTTTTTTAACATTATTTCCTATGTGAACTGCCCATTTGAGGTCTTTGGCTATAGTCACACCTAAGTCTTTTTGGTATTCCACTGGTGTAATTACTATTCCGTTAAGTGTGTAGGGCTTAATTGGGCTATTGAAGCCGACGTGAAGAACAGTACACTTACTTTGGTTAAGTTGTAAATTCCATTTGGTGCACCACTGTTCGATTTTTATTAGGTCTCTGTTAAGTTCATCATAATGTGTAAAAGGGTTATTAAATATTTTTGTGTCGTCTGCAAACATAGATATTGCAGAGTTTAGTCCATTCGGTAGGTCGCAAGTATATAGGTTGAACAAGATCGGAGCCAGAACAGATCCTTGGGGGACGCCTGAGGTGGCCTTGAAGCTGTAGGATGTGACGCCTTCGATTCTCACGACACTTGTTCTGTCTGTTAATAAGTCTTTGATCCAGCTTAAGAGGTTTCCGCCGATGCCATAGTATTCCAATTTTTGTACCAACTTGCATGGGCGCCCGCAGGGGGGGGGGGGCGTTGCCCCCCTGAGATTGTGAGATTGTCATACTTTTTAATTTATTAGTAGCAAAATCTTTAAAATTATATTCCTTTTTTTCATTTTGCCCCCCCCCCCCTGAGAAAAAAGTCTGCGGGCGCTCATGCCAACTTGTCATGGGGGACTAGATCGAATGCACTTTTGAAGTCGAGGTACAATATATCGACTGGTTCTTTTTTGTCTAAGGAGGCAGTCCATGAATTAAGACACTGCAGAAGATTAGAGGATGTCGAACGTCCAGAAGAAATCCATGTTGGCACTGAGGGATGGCATTGTTGTGTAACAAAAAGTTAGTGAGTTCTTCTGCTATTAGCTTTTCCATGATTTTTCATGGTACAGACGTTAAACTTACTTGGCGATAATTTTTTGGATCGAATTTATCGCCCTTTTTAAAAATTGGAATAAGATTGATTTTTTCCAATCCACAGGTACTTTTCCTTCTCTAATTGATCTTGCCATTAATTGTGTTAGGGGTCTTATTAAAGATGGTGTGTTTATTAAAAAGTTTGGGTGAATATTATCAGGTCCAGGACTGCTCTCTGGCTTTAACTCGGACAGCACTTTCTGTACTTTTTCCTCAGTTATATCTATAGTTCTTATTGTGTTCTCTATGTTTTGACTTTGGAAGATTGGTGTTATTCTACTAGCTGTGGAATGATTTTGGTCGTATTCCTTAGCGAAAATGTTTGCTACTAGTTTGGGATCACTGATCAGTCTGTTTTTTTCATCTCTTAATATAGGGGTGCTAACTCTCGACTTTAGGGAAGATTTTACATATTTAAAGAAGTTTTTATTACTTTTACTATTTACAAGGTCACATTCGTATTTTGATTTGGCCGTTCTTATTTGAGATGTTATTTCGTTTGTAGTAGGTCTATAATTTTCATAATCTTCCTGGGCGTTCGTTTGACGATATTTGTGCCAGAGCTTTCTTTTCGTGTTAATCTTTTTCTTCATCCCCTTGGTGATCCATGGTTTTGACTTGTTCTTGTTTACCTTATAATCTGGCACATATAGGTTTGTACAGTATTGAATTTCTCGGGAAATATCTGACCACATCTCTGATAATGAGGTGCTGCGCTGCCACTGAAGATTGCTAAGATAACCGTTTATTTGAGGGTAGTTCGCTATTTTGTAATTTTTTATATTTTTCATTGTGTCTTGGATAATATTCATTGGAAACTGCGATTTTGCAATAATGACTAGGTGATCGCTTGACCCCACCGGCGCACAGTGTTCAAAATTTGCAAAAAAGTGATCGTAATTAAAAAGTTTAAGTTTTCCTGAGAATGTTGAAATTTATGTATTTGTTTGTACGCGTCATCGTACAACTTTTTACCAAGAACCGCTTTTCTGTCTTTGTCAGGGTCATAGATATTGATAACGAAAAACTACAAAGTTAATTAAATTTTCATACGGCATATTTTAGTGCTAAATTCTTTTCTTTTGCTTCGGTGTTACCTACTGCAGGTATCATTTTTGGTGTAAAAATAATTATACCAGGGAAAAGTACATACCTTAAAGATTCAAGTAACCTGAATAACATAAAGGAGGGTGTTTTTATCTTCAGGTAGAATCCGCTGCTTGTAATCCTATACAATTTTTAAAGAAATGCTATTTTATTGACGCTTCATGTTTATTGCTAATGCTTGCTCATTAGTGAATTATACAGCAAATGAATGTTTCCAATGTAGGGAATTTAAGAACTTATGGTTTTACCTGCGCAAAGGTGCGCAACAGGGCGTAGCAGGCATTTGTTTGCACCGAGTACCGAACGTATTCAGTCTTTTAGTAGATCGTATTCAGTGCGGTCATAAGTTTAGTTTGTGCAAAGTTTCGTTTGAGTGTGGTTTGTGCTATTTGGTGGCGTTAAGAGAGTTGCGTTTTGTTTTTTAAGTGTAGTAAGTACATTTTCGGCATTTGGTGACAATGGCAATTACACGTCTGCATCTCCATGAAAAAATGATGGAAGCACGTGGCCAAGATCTTTCTGTAAAGAAAATTCGTGTTTTGGACTTCTTAAAAGAACATTTTCAAATAAACGGAGATGAAATTGCAACCACTGCGCTTAGTAATTTTATGAGACAATCGTTTTTCCCGCACTACCTTACAAAGTGGAAAGCTGCTGGAAGGAAGGAGAGCAACTTCTTGTCAAGGTATGAAGATTGGCTACGGGTGGAACTTATTTTCCCAAATGAAGTATTTCGTTGTCAACAACAACTTGCGATTCCTGGAGGTTCAGCATCTACAAGTGGTGGTAAGTTAGTGAAATATTCATTTATTTATAGACATGAATTCTAAAGTTTTCAATCATTATAGCTGGTCGTCCATCAAAAGCATTTGAAGAGAGTTCAGACATTATTAAACGTAGAAAGACTGAAGAAATTCGACGGCAAAAAACAGCAGCAGAAATATCATTTGCTGCGACCATGAAATTGCGTGAAGAAGGAAATGTGTCGGCGGCAAAATTGGTAACAGAGGCAACTACGACTACGCCCACCAGAGCAAAGAGAATTCTGACTTGTTGGCAAAAATATTCTAATGTTCCCCTGTCTAGCTATTCCTTGCATGAAGCCTTAGCATTAATTATTTCAAAAAATATGACAGTACAGCTATACAAAGATTTAAGACGTGGAGCCAAAGAACATGGGTTCGATCTATATCCTCCATACCATAAAATACTGGAAGTCAAAAAACAACTTTACCCGAGTGACATTTTTGTGTCTGAGACGAAATGTGAAGTTCCCCTGCAAAACCTGTTGCACAAAACTTGTGAAAGTTTGATGAAATGTGTAACTATATCGGAGAAAAGCACATTTTGTTTAATTTGCAAATGGGGTTTTGACGGATCTTCTGGGTGTACATCGTATAGGCAAATTCGAGAAGGACAAAGCACCAGGGCTGAGGAAGGCTTGTTCACCACATCTTTAGTACCCCTGCGAGTAATTGATGAAAGTTCAAATGCAATAGTGTGAAAAAATCCTCGGCCGTCATCCAAAAGTTACTGTCGTTTAATAAGACTGCAATGGGTGCACGAGACAGATGCAATATCAAGGCTAGAGCAAGAGGAGATTGAGCAGCAAATAGGACTGTTACAACCATACCTCTCAAATTTCGGACCCATTAAGTTCGACTTAAAACTTACAATGGTGGATGGAAAAGTATGTAGTGCATTGACCGAAACCTCCAGCATGACATGTTACATTTGTGACGTGAAAATATCGAAGATGAATGATTTATCTCCGCGTCCAAACCATCAAGAAGGTCTGCAATTTGGACTTTCAGTGCTACACGCATATATAAGATTTTTCGAATGTCTTTTACACGTGGCTTACAGGCTTGAAATCAAAAGTTGGAAGGTAAGCATGTTTTATTTTAAAGTGTAAGACAAGTACACACAATATTTTTTGTAGGTACCAAAAGAGAAGAAAGCCGCGTATGATTCAAGAAAAAAGGAAATTCAGCAAGACTTTAGAAGTAAAATGGGACTCCTAGTGGATATACCTAAACAAGGAGCTGGATCCACTAATAATGGTAACACTGCTGGAAGAGTCTTTTCAAATCCAACTTTATCGTAACAAATTACGGGTTAGTAATGATGTCTCAAGTTAAGGGTATATATAATTAATCCATATTACCATTTCTTTTAGGTATAGATGAGACACTGATTCAACGATTTGGTGTCATTTTGCGTGTGTTAAATAGTGGATATTCTATTAATATTGGCAAGTTTGAAGAATATTGTAAGGCCACTGCAGAATTATATGTATCCTTATACAACTGGTACTATATGCCACCTTCAGTACATAAAATTCTCATGCATGGTGCTGTGGTCATTAAGGAAGCCCTACTGCCCATCGGTGAACTGTCAGAAGAGGCACAGGAGTCAAAAAATAAGGACATAAGGAAATGCCGTGACAGCCACACACAAAAAATCAGTCCTAGTAAAATCAATGAGGACTTATTCAATAGACTTTTATTGAGTTCAGATCCACTTCTGTCTTCGTTGCAGCCCTCAAAAAAAGCCCATCAAAAAATAGACCAGAGCATGCTTCCTTTGCTAGACCTTACAGACACGGAAAAACTTGAACTCAAAGAGGATGAATATGTCGACGATGAAAACGATGGTGAAGAAATATCGGAGGACTCAGATGCTTAATTTTTATACTTGTATAAATAAAGTAGTAATACTGCCACCTACAATAAAAAGGTGCTGATAATTAAGCAAAAACTTGTTTACATTTAAGTCACCTCCTCTCAATACTTAAAAGGATAAGGAATATAAACCGTACTAAATGCCTTTCTAAAACATTTCTTAGCTAAATAACAGAGGAATTAAAGCTCTTAAACATTTACGACATTTTTAAAAATATTTTACACTCTAAGGGGTGGGAACCGAAAAGAACGCCCCTCATTCAAAACTTCAAAAAAAAAAATCAAAACAGTATTTTTCTATATTCATTCTACAGTATATATCAAATAATTCAACTTTTCAGTTAGCTTGGTTTTACAATTTAGACGTAATTAATTTCGATCATGTTTTCATCAATTTTGAACACTGTGCGGCGGTTCAAATTCGGTGTCTGAGATAAGGTCGCGTTCTGAAGTTAATAAAAGGTCTAGAAGAGAAGGTGTATTGTTGCCAGGAAAGCGTTCATAAATGCATCCGCCGGTGAACTATTTTGTGTTGGTGCTAGATTGTGCCAGTTCAGACTAGGGTGATTGAAATCTCCGACAATAAAAAGGTTATTGAGCTGCTCACTAGCGCGGGTTATGGTTTGCAAGAGAGGGTCGCTCTCGTCCTTTAAGGTGTTTGGTGGTCTGTAAATACATGCAAAATTCAATATAAGATTGTTAATGTGCAACTCAGTCCATGTAGATTCGACTGGAGCTGTGTCATAATAGTCAAGATTTTTCACTATTGTCGTATGGTTACAAATTCTATGTTTTATTTATATGCAGGTGCCTCCTCCTCTGCCGTTTTGCCGATCTGTTCTAGTAAGGTGATAACCTGGTATATTTATGAGCTTGTTTGAGTGGCCGGGTTTTAGTCACGTTTCTGTCAGTAATATTATTTCAGGCTCATGCTGGTTTATGGCCTCTAAAAGTTCTTGGAATTTTGCTATAATGGAGGCTATGTTTGTGTACATCATTTTAATTTCTATGGCTTGTACGTTAGATTTACTGTCGTTACTGATTATGTTTTTTATTGTGTTGTCGTTAGCTATATTCGTGTCTGATGTTCCTGGGTTTTCTAGACTTTGTTAAAAAAATTTTTGTTGTTTGAGGTTGTATAATTTGTGTTTCTTTGATGCATTTTGATTTTTTGAATAAATGCGGGGCAATTCGGGTTTCGTGCTGTATGGTTTCTGTCAGGAAGTTTAAGGCGTTTGCAGTTAGGACAGTCAAACGATTCTTCAGTGCAATCCTTTGCATTGTGGTTTGACTACATTTATAACATACATCATTGCCAAACGTATGAATGAAAGTCTACTTGTCAGGGGTACATATAAATATGCAAAAATTGAGAATAAATTCAGGTGGTTAGAGAATTTATTCTCAATTTTTGCATATTTACATCATTGCCGGTGCAATATTTTCTAACGTGTCCAAAATTGCAGCATTTAAAACATAGGGCCACATTGAAATATTCATGGGTATAAACCTTAATCAGGTCAAAACTTAAATTTTGATTTTTAATAAGCCATTTAAATGCATCTGGGGAGGTTTGTAAGAACCAGTTTTCTTTTCTGGGGTTTCTGCACTCTTTTTTAGTGACGTATCGTAGTTTGGTGTTTACATTTTGGCCAAAACAAGATATGATATCTGAATTTTGTTCTATTAACTCTGGGATGAATTTTTCGGCGCTATATCCCTTTTTTATTCCAGTTATTATTATGTAAGGATCTGTATTTTCATTTTCCTTTAGTTGTAAATTATTTGAGTCTTCCAATACGTTTCTTAGTTTTTTTCTTGTTACTTTTCGTCATAACATTCCACCATTACTCCTCCGCTGGTCAGTTCTCTTACGTTTTTAAAGGTTTCTTTTATTCCTTTGTTCTTAAGGTTTTGTTTGATTTCAGTTATAGCAGCCTTTGGATTATTTTGGTCCTTTATTTGGATCAGTGTTTCGTGTTTTTTAATTTGAGGTGGGGTTTTCCATTCCTGGACGGGGGGTTGCGGTGGTTTTATGATATTTCTTCGAGTTATGTTACTGTAAGTATTCTGGGGTATTTTAGGCGTTGTAATTTTGTTATCTGTTATCCGTTGGGTGGTTTCTGTGCTGTGGTATGTGTTAAAATTCTTTAGCTTGTAGGATAGTCTTAGGTTATCATGTGTGAGGTTCCCGATTTGATAAGCGAATGTAGTTAAGAATTTTTGAATTTGAAATGTAGCTGCTCTTGATACGGTTTTGTTGTGCAGTTCTGTTTCTTTATTGACGTGCCAATCGTCTTCTGATATTTGCTGTATTTTTTCTAGATTGTCGAATACTGCCGTGATCATGGCTTGTGTGTCGTCCTGTTGTTCTAGTATGTCCTCAATTAATTCCAACTTCTCCACTGAAGGAGATTGGTGTAAAGATTTATCTGTGTTTTCTTCTGTAGGTGCGTTGTTATTAATTGTACTTTGTTGAAGAGTTTGGCGTTTCTGTACCTTATACCTTTCCAGGGAACTGGGGCTTGACCCAGATAGGCCAATCATTAGAGCAAAAAAAAGTCATATATTGCAAAAAAGACTAGTAGAAAGCCACCTATGCCATCATTTAAAAGATAGTCCGTAGATGTATTCTGATGTGTTTTCGACTAGCAACTCGCATTAATTAATTTGTTATTAACAATTTAGTGCAAAAAACGCTTTTTTTTGGTTTTTTGCTTATAAAACGAAAACTATTCGAAGAATTTCAATTCTGTAAATGGAAAAGTTGTAGAGAATTAAATTTCGAAGAAAATGAGAGGAAGACCGATCCGATCGGTTGATTAGAACCTAAGAAAATTCGGAAAAAGCGGAAAATTCAGCCTTATTTTCAAAAATTCATAACTTTTCCATTTATGAAGATTAAGAGCTGAAATTTGGCACAGAAGTAGATAATTATATCAACTTTAAGTGTGCGTAAGGCAGGTGCTGTCAGACTATTAGTTTTTGCGCAAGTGCAATTTCAATTTTTTTATGCATTTTTTTGCCGGGAGCCTGCTTGCGTTAAAAATGGTCCTATTTTAATTCTAATACCGGTTTTCAAAACTAGAAGTAAAATACTATAAATCGTATATCCCAAGTTTTCATTAAAATACAGCGAAATGGATGAAACATGCACTTGAACATAGGTGTAAATGGCCTTGGGCGCGCGAGCGAGCGAGTGGTGGGGGAAGGAGGGGAAGCGTACATATTATATAGACATACAGGCGCGCCGCGCGAAGCGTCGCATCTTTTCACTGGATTTTCTCAGCGACTACTGCACCTTTTTGGAAGATTCTTTGTTTGATTTAGGGGTTATTGAATACGAGGAATCTGATCCTCTATTCAGATTCCACGAATAATTCAAGATAAAGCTGCTATTCCACCTTCTTGAGTGACATTCTTATATTTCTATTCTATAAATAAACGAGCAGGAAGGTTGTTAATTTAAACACATAAATATATTTTTTTTTTCCGTGACGGCAAAAACGTTTGACATTTTATCTCTGTTGACAGGTAACAAAATGTCACTTTTTATGAAATTACTTTTTTCCCCGGGAACAAAGTGAGTACTTTTTTCCCGGATATATATACACATAAGTAGAGGTAGATATTTAAATTTAGAATATTTTATTACACAAAAGTTACTTTCCTTTCAGACATTTTTTAACTGTATATTATTCAAAATAACTACTAAACAACCACTAAGTTTGCAATTTTTAAATCAAATCACAGAATTAAAGTGACAGATGTTTGATTACTTTATAGGTTTCCTTAGCAACGCAGGTCTAGTTGTCGCTATAAGTACAACAGCCTACCAGTTTAAACATTCAAATTTCGCATCGATAATTTTCTGACTTTAATATATTTTAATAATAGGTTTTTTCCTCGGTTTTTTTAATATTAAATCGTCGTTTTTCCCGTCGCAGAAAAACATAGTGTATTATACACGGGAAAAATATTAGATTTTAGCTCTCGGTTTTATGTCTCCCTCCGCTTCGCGTCGAGAGACAACACAACCTCGAGCTAAAAGTTAATACTTTTTTCCGCTTGTATAATAAATAACTATTTTTTTTCACAAAGGTGTTTTATTAATATCATTAAAAATGGATGATAAACAACATGAACATATTATTGCGCCGAATACATTAGTTATAAAATTCGCCTTCTTTTCGGAACGTCCGCATAGTTTATTTCATTTTCTTCGATCTGCTCGCTATCTATTAAACTATCAAGGTCAGAATCATCGTCGGATGCAGATTGATCAATCAGATCGATCAATCAGATCGAAAAGTACAACTCACAGCTCCGAACGCTCTGGAGCAACTAACCGTTGGCGTCGCTTTCTCTTCTATTCGTTTGAATCCCAAGGCAACAGCTGTACCCATACCACCGAACAATAGAAGAGAGAGGGAGGGGGCGCATTAGACGGTTACACAGCTATTCACAATTTAAGCGTGCTATAGCTATATATATGTCTCGTCTCTTCCAATCCTTAGACCACTCCGAAATCCGGAATAGTAGCTTTATCTTGAATTATTCGTGGAATCTGAATAGAGAACCAAAGTCCTCGTATTCAGTAACCCCAAAGTCAAAAAATAATCTTCCAAAAAGCTGCAGTAGTCGCTGAGAAAAGCCAGTGAAAAGATGCGACGCTCCGCGCGGCCCGCCTGTATGTCTATACATGTACGCTTCCCCTCCTTCCCCCACCACTCGCTCGATCGCGCGCCCAAGGCCATTTACACCGATGTTCAAGTGCATGTTTCATCCATTTCGCTGTATTTTAATGAAAACTTGGGATATACGATTTATAGTATTTTACTTCTAGTTTTGAAAACCGGTATTAGAATTAAAATAGGACCATTTTTAACGCAAGCAGGCTCCCGGCAAAAAAATGCATAAAAAAACTTGAAATTGCACTTGCGCAAAAACTAATGGTCCGACAGCACCTGCCTTGCGCACACTTAAAGTTGATATAATTATCTACTTCTGTGCCAAATTTCAGCTCTTAATCTTCATAAATGGAAAAGTTATGAATTTTCAAAATTAAGCTCAATTTTCCGATTTTTCCGGATTTTTTTGGTTCTAATCAACCGATCGGATCGCTCCACCTCTTATTTTCTTCGTAATTTAATTCTCTACAACTTTTCCATTTACGGAATTGAAATTCTTCGAGTAGTTCTTTTTTTATAACCAAAAAAAAACAAAAAAAAAAACGTTTTTTTTTTTGCACTAAAATGTTAATAACAAATTAATTAATGAGAGTTGCGAGTCGAAAACACATCAGAATATATCTACGGAGTGTCTTTCAAATGATGGCACAGGTGGTTTTCTACTAGTCTTTTTTTCACACAAAAAGCTCTAATGATTGGCCTAAGAGCGTTGTCGTTTATGTGATGACAAATCAGGTGCACTGTCGCTTACCACTGTTTTAGTGGTTCCGTTGTTTTTGTCATTTCATCTAAACTATTTGTAGGACTATAGTGCACCGATTTGCGCGGTTTAAAAACGTCATCGTATTCGAGACCGCCATCGCCACCTTCATTTTCAAAATTGGGGCTAAAAAATTCAAAATTGCTTAAGAGTTCTGGGGATTTATTTGCATCGTTGTCGTCTTTGCCTTTTGTTGGGTCCAAGACTGTACTTTTATTGACCTTACCTATCAGTTTTTGTTTCCTTTGTTTGTTTTCGTATGTTTTTATGTCAGCTGAATTTTTTGCTTCCTGCGATCCGGTAGATTTTATTGAGGAATTTTTAGATTTTAGAACAGAGTATTTGTTTTGTTCATTATTTATGTTTAAGTTATCAGGATGGAAGGTATGATGCCAGTAGAAGCGAATCTCCTTTTTTATTAGTATTGCCATTAGCAAGTCTTATATTTCATTAAAAGTAGTAACGAATTTTCACTATCGATTAATCGACACGCAGTACTATCGATAGTTTTCCACCTCTACTGGTACGTACGCGTGCGAGGCCCTCGGAAGCATTCGGCATTCGACGGTAGTGGCTCCAATGTGAATTTGCGAACAACTCGTAAATAGCTGTGACAACAGCTGATTGTCGCAATTTTTTTAATTTCTTGCTTTTGTAAATCGTTTGCCTTATTTTGTGATCATTAAGCACCAATCAAACCCAACCAGAACAAAACGTGCTCATTCTGCAATTTGACGTTTTCTTGTGTTTCATTTGAAAAATGTTCATAACTAACAGGAAGATTCCGATGCTAAGAAATCACATATTATTTGCCCATTGTGTACTGGAAATGAGTTAGTCTGTGGATCTTACAATAAACTAGAAACACATTTGGAGGTAAACCACAAAATAAAATCACAAACGCAAACACATAATTTTGCTAGCAGTGAAGTTATGAACAATGGTCTGAAGAATAGAAAATTGAGACAACTTATGCAGCGGCCAGGACAAAAAGATATAATGATTATGTGGAAAAATCCCACAGTTGCAATCGTAGTAATTCGATAGGTAAAATGTAGAATGTACCTTTTAATATCGCTTTATTTTACAAAATATTTCTATTATCTTTAGGATATGGCTCCATATCTTTAGGATATGGCTCCAAACGAATGGAGAAGGTTGGTGGTTCGATAGAAATGTATGGAGTATGCCCATCTCATATAAATATAAATATCTGGCAAACAGGTAACTTATTTTATTGCCTAAAAGGTATCTACGAATAAATAAATATTATATAACCCTAAAGTGTGGTAGCTGTTTACTTTAAAATAGGCTGAAATATTTGAGAAAATACCAAATTTCAAATTATAGGGGAGACTACTGTAAAATTATGGAAGTATCATGTAGGCCATGAAGAGGAGATTAGAAGTCGGCACTTGTCAAAACTTGAAAAAACTGAAAAAGTTACAAAATTATGTAGTGGTGTAACCGTAGACAGAATTATCTGCGATGCCAGAAAAGTAACATGTGAGAAAATTCAAAGAATAAATATGGTGAATAGGAATGATGTGTCATATTTAATGAAGAACATAATGTAATGAAGAAGAAACATAAAAATAGTATGATTGCTGTAGCTTTAAAAGTGGAAGAATGGAATGCCAATGAAAAAAACTATGGTTTCTTTTTCAACCAACAAGGTATGTTGTACTATTTATTACAAATAAATTTAATAATAATTAGGTATATTGTATTACTTCGTATAAAATGTAATAATTTTATAAAAGAACATCTAATTTGAATACAAACTTTTTCAAAATATTAATTATATACTTTATGATTTTTTTCCTAGGTCAGTCATTCAGTCTTGCTTGTAGAAGATTTTTGCCTAGGATTTATGAATGAGATCATGGAATGTAATGTATAGAATAATCTGTATGGATGGAACACACTGCATGAACCAGAAGGGAATGGATTTAACTATCATGCTTGTAAATGATGACAGAAATATGGGTGTTCCAGTGGCATTCAGTTTAGGAAAGATTAGATCACCTAAAAATTTATTTATTTGTAAATATTAAATTTTGACTCCGTCACTGTACCGAACAGAAAAAACTGCAAGAAAATCACTTTTTAAGTTTAGTAAACAAAATATTATCAAATATTCCATAAGTCCTAGTTTTGTAAATAATGTTTGAACTCGTTAATTTCAAACTTTAAATTTTTCATTAACATTTTGGATTTTGACTGGCTCTTTCATTTTAAACATATTTTGTATTCACCTTTTGAGATCAAACTATAAATGAGATACCTATATGTCTAATCCTATAGAAACCTAGGTTTGAAGGATTGAAGTGTAGAATAAACACTATCGGCACGTGTTAAGCAATTATATTTATAAAAATATGTTTGTACGTAAAAACTTGTGCCATGTATTTATTCTAATAATAGTTTCTGTTATCTAGACTGTTTAATAAACAAGAAATATATTTGTAACTGTTTTATTTACAGAGCTTGCTTCGTAATATTTACAAAAACTCAATTTTTGCTCTGAGTACCACCAGGTGTCAACTTTGAAAATAAATTGGGGCCCGATTCTTAACTTTACAAATTAAGCTCCATTTAAAAAATTGACACTGTATTTGTTGCAAAAATTCAGTTAATAATTCATTCGGCATGAATTTCTTACTCTAGGCTCTAGAGAGAACCAAAATAGGTCAAATTAAAAAAGAAAATATGGGGAGATTATTATATTTATTGGTTAAGTATATTAATTATATTATATTATTGTAGTACGTTTTCACAAAAAATTTATGTACACAAAATTTATGTACAAACGAAATGTGCAAAGCTCAAATTACTTCATTATAAGGAATGGCACCTAGCTAACTAAATAGCTGTATGTGCCAAAGCTCAATCAATTACACAACACATAATAGTGAAAAAAAGTGACAAACGGTTAAACATTACATTAGTCTTAATCTCAGAAGAAACCTTCAAACCGCTCATAATTTTCAAAAACAAACCTTTTGCGAAGGTTTTCAAATTTGTTATCTTTAGTAGTAGTTCTAATGCCTGCCGGAAGCAGATTATAGACCTTAGGCACAGATTACTCCTACCAGATGCGAATCTTACGCTTTCGACGGTGACCCGATTTAGAGAACTTGTAAGGTGCCTACCGCCTCCGTATTTAATCTGTTGCCAAACGTTGAATTTGTCGGTGCGAGCGTGTGCGAACGGCTTGGTGGAATAGATAGCAGGCAAATGTTATTACATCAGTTTTGTTGCGTTGATTTTATGGTTTAAATTGTGGCTGTACTAGGTTGTAGTGTAATTTTAATAAACGATATACGTTTTTGTATTTGTTAATGATATATTTTTATATAAAATGCCGCACAATATCATGTTTTAATATTTTAAAATATAATTCATAATTTCTCTGAATTAAAACCTACCCAACGCTCGAAGCGACTGGCCGCACTGTCCGTATCGCCAAGACCGCGGAATCTTGATATAGGAAATTTATTAAGAGATTCGCATCTGGTAGGAGTAATCTGTGCCTTAGGGCCAATATAATTTAGGTATTTCAAATTCAAGCTGTTGTTGCTTACTGTCAATTGCAGATTCCCACTGGAACTGGCTCGTGTCACATAGTTATGACTAATGTGATTCCACAAGTTTTTGTGGTTATGAATATAGGAGCATATTGTTGACATATACAGGGTGACGCGGATCTAAATGTACATACGATACCATAAGATAGAGACCACCTTGGGGGTTCTAAATCACCCGCATTTAGTAGTCCAATCTCTAACCTTTACCGAGATACAGGGTGTTTTATAAGTTTTGCCTAAAATTTATTTTTGTAATATTTCTGTAAGCACTTGAAATAAAAAATTCATAATGGGTAAGAATATTTTGTACAATTTGTGGGTTTAAAATGCCATATGCAAAAGTTCTAAAATCCAGGTCCGTACTTAAAATAAAATTAGTTTTTAATTTTTTTAAAATTCAACACCCTTTATATCGGATTTTTGAAACTTGTAATTTCTACTCCAAACAAGCATAAACATATGATTATATTGACATGGTTTTCAAAGTTGCCGCACTTACCACGAAGTCATAAAAAATAGACGTTTTTAAGAAATCAATGAGAAAGTACATTTCAAATAAACAAAATCTGCTAAAAAATAGTTGGTAGCCTTAGAAAAGTGTCCATATTGACTAGAAATATTATGCACTACTTGTCGGATTAAAATGGCATACGAAAGTGATAGAATCCAGGTCCTCACTTAAATAATAGGCCCATTTGTAATTTTCGAAATTTAACACCCTGTACATCAAATTTTGAAAAAAAATGCATTTGGAACGAGCATAAAAATTGAAATTATTGACATGATGTTCGAAGTTGCCACACTTATTACTTTATCGTAGAAAATAGGACTTTTGCAAATCTACATTTAGGTAAATTGTTTTATTAACAGTATTAATGGTTAAAAACAATAAGGATTGAATTCGAAAAATTGGGAATAAATATTAATACCTAGAACAACTCAAAATAATCCTAAATCAACAACAATTAATTAAAATAACACAAAGATAATCATACATAGTACAAGGCATACTGTTCCTCAAAAACACATAATTTAACAATAAAATAAATTATTTTAGATTTTCAAAATGACCGCCATTGACTTCTTCACACTTCTAGGTATTAATATTTATTCCCAATTTTTTGAATTCAATCCTTATTGTTTTTAACCATTAATACTGTTAATAAAACAATTTACCTAAATGTAGATTTTCAAAAGTACTATTTTCTACGATAAAGTAATAAGTGTGGCAACTTTGAATATCATCTCAATAATTTCAGTTTTTATGCTCGTTCCAAATGCATTTGTTTTTCAAAATTTGATGTACAGGATGTCAAATTTCGAAAATTACAAATGGGCCTATTATTTAAGTGAGGACCTGGATTCTATCACTTTCGTATGTCATTTTAGTCCGACAAGTAGTGCATAATATTTCTAGTCAAAATGGACACTTTTCTAAGGCTACCAACTATTTTTTAGCAGATTTTGTTTATCTGAAATGTACTTTCTCATTGATTTCTTAAAAACGCCTATTTTTTATGACTTCGTGGTAAGTGCGGCAACTTTGAAAACCATGTCAATAGAATCATATGTTTATGCTTGTTTGAAGTAGAAATTACAATTTTCAAAAATCCGATATACAGGGTGTTGAATTTAAAAAAAACTAAAAACTAATTTTATTTTAAGTACGGACCTGGATTTTAGAACTTTTGCATATGGCATTTTAAACCCACAAATTGCACAAAATATTCTTACCCATTATGAATTTTTTATTTCAAGTGCTAACAGAAATATTACAAAAATAAATTTTAGGCAAAACTTATAAAACACCCTGTATCTCGGTAAAGGTTAGAGATTGGACTACTAAATGTGGGTGATTTAGAACCCCCAAGGTCGTCTCTATATTATGGTATCGTATGTACATTTAGATCCGCGTCACCCTGTATAGTGTTCTTATGTTACACATTTCCGGAGTAAACAACAATTTTGAGGGGTATAATCTGTTCTTCTTTAATATTATTTTTAAAATAAGCTTCTGAACAATGTTTAATTTATATAATCCACTTTTGTAAGTTCCGCCCCACACCACAATATCCATCTCAGAACTGATTCTACGAACACCCTATAAATAGTTATTAATGTTTTTTTGTCTAGAAATTCCCTTAACAAGTAAAATTTACGAATTAATTGTCGTATTTTATTTGATAAATAATCAGTATGAGGTTGCCATTTAACATGTTGGACCACAATAATGCCAAGATACTTAGTTTGAGGTGCTTCATGCAGGTAATGATTGTCTATTAAAATGCTATTGCATGTAGGTCGGTTTCCTTTAGTCAGTGAAAAAGCTATATAATTTGTTTTTGTGAGATTTAGTGTCAATTTGTTGCTCTGAAGCCAGTTATTCACCATACCCATACCGATCACTGCTCTATTCCTAACCCCCTCCCAAGAATCATCAGCAAATACCAGTACTGTATCATCGGCGCAAGAAATTACTGAACTGTTCATATTTAATTTTAATAAGGAGTTTATGTAACAAACAAACAAAAGTGGTCCAAGTACCGTACCCTGGGGTACACCTATTTTTATTCTTTGCTTTTCACTAGAACATTGTTCAGTTTAACCATTTGATATCTCTCTGACAAATAACTATCCATCAATTTGCTAGCCACCCCTCTTATGCCATAATCACCAAGAACATGAATCAGCCTTTCATGAGAGACTGTATCAAACACCTTTGCAAGGTCCAAAATACAGATATACATTTTTTGTTACTATTCAAGTTACAAACAATCTCAGACATCAATCTCTGCATGGCATCGGATGTACAGCGCCCTCCTACAAGGCCGAACTGATTCGAAGATATAATGTTGTTATCTACAAAAAATTGGTTTAGTCTCTCTTTGAGACATTTCTCGAAAAGTTATAAGGCTTATTGGTCTATAGTTATTCACAGAGGCTGCAGAACCAGACTTGTGTATAGGGGCAACAACTGAAACTTTAAACTCGCGCGGTGCAATACCCTTTTCAAAAATCAAGTTAAATGTATGTATTAAGGGATTTATTATTTCTAGATGAGTTTCTTTTATTGTTTCCACTTGAACATTGTCATGTCCCGATACGCTGTTATTCTTTAATGATGCTATATGTTTAATTAATTCATTTTTTGTAACAGGATGCAGGAAAATATATTTTTGCGTTGGAGGGTCATTTCGGCCCATGTCAGTAGAGGGAATAGCCTGTACCATTTTAATACCGATATTAACAAAATAGTCATTACAAAAATTTGCCATTTCTAGAGGATCCGCAAAACTTTCACCCAGATCATTCTTAATATCAATGGAAGTCCTTGCTTTTGAGTTTTTTTCATAAGTCTCGTCTCTAACTAATAACTTCATAAAGTTTTTTTAGATTATTTTTATTTGTTCCGACTTGTTTTTTATAGTAATCATTTTTTTGTTTAGGAATCAATTTGCTTAGACGGTTTCTGTATTCTTTATATTCCTTTTCGAGATCAGTGTTATAATTAGATAATAGTTTCTTTTTCATTTTATCTCTCACTTTAATAGACCTTACAATTCCATCACTAATCCAATTTTTTATTTTTTTGTTATTCTCAACATTAATTGTGTAGGTTTCAGTAGATTTCAACAGTAACTCTATGTAAGTAGATAAAAATATTTGTGTAGCTATTTCCGGGTCATTTCTATTAGCAACATTTGACCAATCACATTGGCGTAATTGGTCTTTTAGTTTATTTATATTTATTTTGGATTTTATTTGGTTTCTCCTGTTTATTATTAGGCTTTTCCTTGGCAGAGTTTTTTTGACTTATAGAGAGCATAACAGGACTATGATCTGTTATATCTTCATTAATGACAAAGGAATTAAATTGAAGGTTGGCTAGATTTAATCTTTTTTTTTTTTCACAAATATATGATCTAAACATGTTGGAGATATAGATATCGTTATCGAGTCAATATAATATGACTGATAACCAATTGAACTCATTAGAGCCAGATATTCTGTAACATCATTCTCATTGTCATCTAATAAATTTATGTTCATGTCCCCCATAAAAATTTCAATGTTCGCCCCTGCTTCATTATCTAGAAAGGTATGTATGTCATTTATAAAGTCTATCTTTGGTATAGGTGGCGGCTTATAAATTGCTGTCAACCCAAAAGAAATATCATTCACCTGAAACGTTATTCTGCCTAGTGTTGCTTTTGAAATTCCCAAAAGTTTAAAAGAAAGATTAATATCACTGTCATTTTTAACTAAAGTTATCACCCCATCATTCCTATTAAAGTCTGCTTCGTTATAGATAATTTGATATGCCGGTATATTACAATTCGCTGTAGTGGCAAGTTGAACGGTTTCACTCAATACAATAATATCTATACAGGGTGTTATGAAATTCACTGCATATATTGGAATGGGTGACTCCTGGGGTAGTCTACAGACATACCCAATACTTTTTTTTACTTAAATCGAACATTTTAAAAATTTTCAAAAATACCCTAAAACCAGTCTATATTCGCCGGACCCGGATGCGTATTGGCATTGTTTACCACAGTGCAGCGCATATACGGCGTTGGAACGCAGTAAAGAATGGCCAAATGTTCGCCGCATGTATCCAGGCAAAGCTTACCGCGGTTCAGCACAAACTGAATGTTTTCAATTTTGTTGAATTTTAAGCCTAAACATTTTAGTTATTATTCGTCCAACCGATGTAATTTTTTGTGTGTGTCTTTCAATTGACTGATTGTGCAATAATGTAAACATATTTATTGAAAACGCGAAATGACTAAACAAGCCCATTGATAAAAATCAATTCGCAGCCGATTTGTTGTTGACTTTTCCAATTTTCAACCAGCTAAAATCGATCTGATCTGACTGCGGTTTGTGAAAAAAAAGTGTCATGTGGCATTCAACTCTCGTCAGGCAAAGTGTATAGTTTGTATATCGAAGGTGTTATTTAATAATCTTGAATCTGTATTATAGATATGACACATACGTTAATGATGATACATCGAGATGGAAGCTATGATGTAATATTAAGCTTTCGATATATAAACAATATTTGAGGCTGGCATATTTATATTTAAAATACAAACATAAAAACAGTATTCGAGGGTGACAAATTTATATTTAAAATACAAACAATATTTGAGGGTGACAAATTTAAATTTAAAAATCTTGTAAAAAATACTTTTTAAAAAAAGCTTTTATTATTTAGATGTACTAAAACGAAAAAAATAAGTATAGCTTTTTCATTGTGGTAATACTGAATGCTATTTCTGAGTGGACGTAGTTCGCGTGGGTGGATCCTAAGAAAAGTAGTATCAAAGTTATCACTGAAACAGGTATAATATATTATGTTAAACTTATTGTCTTAAAAGCTTGTCGCGTAAATAGAAAAGAAAAAAATGCATACTTAGGTATTTACAATTTCTGCTAAACAAAATTAATGCCTGTATGAACTTTTCGCGCGCGACGAGCTTTAAGACAGTAAATTTAACATAATATATTAGTATATCTGTTTCAGTGATAACTTTGATTCTTTGATACTACTTTTCTTAGGATCCACCCACGCGAACTACGTCCACTCAGAAATAGCATTCAGCATTACCACAATGAAAAAACTATACTTATTTTTTTCGTTTTAGTACATCTAAATAATAAAAGCTTTTTTTTTTAAATTTAAATTTGTCACCCTCAAATATTGTTTGTATTTTAAATATAAATTTGTCACCCTCGAATACTGTTTTTATGTTTGTATTTTAAATATAAATATGCCACCCCCAAATATTGTTTTTATATCGAAAGCTTAATGTTACATCATAGCTTCCATCTCGATGTATCATCATTAACGTATGTGTCATATCTATAATACAGATTCAAGATTATTAAATAACACCTTCGATATACAAACTATACACTTTGCCTGACGAGAGTTGAATGCCACGTGACACTTTTTTTCACAATCCGCAGTCAGATCACATCGATTTTAGCTAGTTGAAAATTGGAAAAGTCAACAAATCGGCTGCGAATTGATTTTTATCAATGGGCTTGTTTAGTCATTTCGCGTCTTCAATAAATATGTTTATATTATTGCACAATCAGTCAATTGAAATACACACACAAAAAATCACATCGGTTCACAGTGGGATAAAATCGGAAAAACCTGGCCATTTTCTGAAAATCGAAGGTTCTAGTTTAACGCTGAAATCTGTCCCGACCGTTTCTAGGAACCCCAAAGTACAAAGAAAAAAGGTTTTCAAGCGCTAGATGTCGCGCAGCATTGCATAGGGCCATTCGGAAGTTGACCATTGAAGGAAACCCGTCGTGAACGTAAATACATGTAGTTCTGAATGCAAAAGTGAAACTGTGTGCATTTCAGGATAGCACAACATATTGCTAAGTCTTGCTATGGATTCTTCTCACCAAGGTGTGTGGAATTCAACAAAACATTACAATTTGCTTAATTACTAACCATAAAATATTTATAAACAATTAAGTAAATCTATGTTTTTGTCATTTAAATGAGAAAATTTTTGTAAACATTGAGAAAAAAGTTGACCACTCGACTTCACTCGATCGATGGCTATCACTGGAAATTGTTTAATAACCCCTGAACTTTGAATTCGTGAGGGAGGTAGCTGCTACAACCTGCTACCCCGTTGTTTACACTAATTTGTATATAAACATGAATATATAAACAAAATATAAAGAAAATGTACATGACTAAAAAATTGATTCCATCTTAATGAATGTTGCTGAAAATGGTTTCATGGAGGTTATTGGGGTCGCTGATTACGAATCTGATGATATTTTTTTAAAACAAAATGGCGGATCTAATATGGCGGGAAAAATTATGAAATGTCGATGAATCTTTATGTATGTTGTTAATCAAGAAGATATATCTGATTCTGAGGTTTTCGGGGTCGCTGAATTCGAATCTGACAATATTTTTTTAAAAAACAAAATGGCGGATATACTATGGCGGTCACAAATTTTCAAAAGTCGATAAATATTTACCACAATTGTTACTCGGGGGTTTTTGGGGTCGCTGAATCGAATCCGACAATATTTTTTTAAAAAACAAAATGGCGGATCCACTGTAGTTGCCGAAATGTTTAAAAAGTCAATAAATATGTACCAAAATCGTCACTGGGGGGTTTTCGGGGTCGCTATTTACGAATCAGACTATCGATTAAAAAAGTGAATTGAGTGTATAACCTAAATAAAAAATTTCAAGAATATTTAATTCATTTTTCGAAAATCAATTTATGGCAAAATGGATAATTTTCAAATTATTTCTATAATGAGTAATGTAATTTTGATTCTTTTTTTCAGAAATGAGCTCTGTCAAACAGATATCTGTTACAGGAAGTGAAAAATTTTGTCAGATTCGTAATCAGCGATCCCAAAAACCCCCGAGTAACGATTGTGGTAAATATTTATCGACTTTTGAAATGTTTTGGCTGCCATATTGGATCCGCCATTTGGTTTGTCGAAAAAATATTGTCATATTCGAATTCAGCGACCCAAAAAACCCCCAAGTAACGATTGTGGTAAATATTTATTGACTTTCAAAAATTTTTGGCCGCCATTTTGGATCCGCCATTTTGTTTTTCAACAAAATATTGTCAGATTCGAATTCAGCGACCCCAAAAACCCCCGAGTAACGATTTTTGAGACGATTTTTCAATATTCAGCTGAGTTACATGCTTATGACCATCTTTTTCAATTTTTATCCCACCGTGCGGTTGGACGAATAATAACTAAAATGTTTAGGCTTAAAATTCGACAAAATTGAAAACGTTCAGTTTGTGCTGAACCGCGGTAAGCTTTGCCTGGATACATGCGGCGAACATTTGGCCATTCTTTACTGCGTTCCAACGCCGTATATGCGCTGCACTGTAGTAAACAATGCCAATACGCGACCCCCATAGCGAGCACATGGTCCGTCATAGCGCTTGACAGAAAATTACGCGGGAAAAACTTAAAACAATTGAATTTTTTGTAACGTTGCCAGACATAAATCTTTAAGAGAATTTATTTTCTGTTTTTAAGCGTAATTTAAGACAAAGAAAAAAACCTTTTCCTCAGAAAAAAAACCTTTTCCTCAGAAAAAAACAAATAAAAAATAGTAAAAAGGCACTGCGAAATCAATCCTTTTTGTAGTAGCCTCAGTTTTAATTAATATTTATGACACCTTATATTAGGTTATAAATAAGATAAGCGTTATTCCTACTACCTTAAATAAACTTTCTGCTAAGAAAAAGTTAAAAATCCAAACGAACAATACTAATTGAGCTCAACTACATAGTATTTTAAAAGTATAAGCAAAATTCTTCCATTACAGCATTTGTAAAAACAACACATTATCACAGACATTATTCTGTTTCACGCAGCATGTTCAGAAAGTTGTTATTCGTCCTTCAGTTAAGAAGAAATTATCTTAAACTTACCGATTTTTTTGAAAAGATCCCCATAAATGAGTTTTGCACCCGCAAATGTTACCATAATATGTAAATATTATTAGTGTTTTATTTAATTTTCAACCGTATTAGGCTAATTTAAGAAACGCTATAATCAGAGCACAAACTATTTTATAGTTGTAACGCCGTTGTCTTGAAATAAAGCGCGAACATTAACTTTTTCACTTTTATTTCGGGATTAGACTAAAGTTATGAGTTCTACATGATTAAGCTTAAACTGTAGCACCTTCTTAAGCTTACACGTGAGTTAAATAATAATAACGTTCCTAATATTTTAAAACACGACACTTTTACTACTTCTTAATTCCGCGTTCTTGTCTGGAAGAAGTTTTTCTTCTTCTCCCTTTCTCTCGCTTTTACTGGCATCTTCTGTCCCTTTTTGGCGTAGTTCGTCTGCGGGCCATTTTGGCAGTACCTCATGGGATGACGGCATGACGACAAAACATCCAAGGTCAACGGAACAGGTCCGTAGTAGGGGTTTTAGTTTGTTACATAGTAGAGAATAGGTATGTTAAAAATGTCTTCCATTATTTGCTTCCAAACAAGCGTGCGTCCGTAGCGTATTGTCCAGAACCAGTTGAAGGATATTTGTTAGGATAATTTTAATAAACACTGGGATCAAAGTACAAACGTATTTTTTATTGTTAATGAGCAAAAGTAAAAATTATCAGCTTGAACACACTACACTAATTACTTAAAACTTTCTTCTCACGTTAAACAAGAAAACAGTATTGATGTCATTAAAGATTTGGAAACGGGGGTTAGTCCAGGGATTGCTCTAACCTACTTGGATATAAAATTGGAATCCGATTTGAAAATAAAATACAAATATTTATTTAATTTTACTCACTCTGTGTAATTTGGAAATGCGAAATACGAAAATACTTCGGTAAAAGTAATATAACATACAGGGTGTCTAAAAAGTATTAGTATGGGTAAATATCTTTGCTATTATTAAAGATGGAGACACCAAATTGTAGTTGTGTCTTATTGGTTAATAAATCTACTTTTTTCAGGCAATTTGACTTTTTCAACCCTCTTGGGGGGTGACGCTAGGGAGTTGAGGTCAAAAATTTTGAATGCAAACCTATGCCGTGTGGTCCCTTCTTTTAAAAGTCTTCAAGAAAGAAACATTTTACCGCAAACCCCGTAATTTAATTCATTTTTAAATGGCAAGCCTATAAAAGTTATAAAGCGTAAATCGTATAATCGGGCGAGGCATAAGTCTACCGTTAGTCGACCTCTTGTGCCATACAGTACTAGTCTGCTCGCACATTTATTTTTTGTTTTGTGGGACACTTTTCTTTCTAACTTTTTTCCAACTTTTTGGACTTCTTCATTTGTCGTTTTTTATATTTTTCGTTTTTTGACATCTGCGCAGTAGACCAAAATGCGTACCACGCGCAAACCGAGCGTGCTAGACAGGCGCACGGAATTTCAGATGGACTTTGGTGTCTACATTTGAACCCATTCCCTTTTAAGAATATATCTCCAATAGTCACGGTACCAGTACGTATTTAACTTTATAACTTTTTTCCCAAGTTTTTTTCAACCTCTTTATTTTTTTTTTTGACATCTGCTCAGTAGACCAAAATGCGTACCACGCGCAAACCAAGAGGGCTAGACATGCGCACGAAATTTCAGGGGATGTACTCTGGTGTCTACATTCAAACCTACCCAATTTAAAGAATATATCTCCAATAGTAAAACTACAATTACGTATTTAACATATTTCTTCGATTTTATGACGTCTTACTCTTTTGAACATTCTTAACTATGTGACATTGTGACACCACACAACAAGAATATGGGATGAAACATCAGCAAATTTATTAAAAATATATAAACACAATCTTACGGTGGTACGGAACCCTATATGCGCGAGTCGAACTCGGACTCGACCGTTTTTTTATTTTACACAATCACAGCAACGTTCATGAATAAAATTATTTTTGTCAAATACCGTATACGTACGTACTTATTTTCGGAACTGACGCCTCTGGGAACAGACCAACCGTGCCAGCCTTTATAATAAGTTATATAAACTATACTCACTGACGTATTTCCGGCATGGCCGCCTCCTGTTATTTATTCAAGTTTACCATAGTTATTGAGACTTTTGCGTCCTGTGAGAAATTCACAATACTGTGTGTGGCACGGAACCCTCTATGCGCGAGTCGAACCCGCACTCAACCGTTTTTTTTTATTTCACACAATCACGGCAACGCCCATGAATTAAATTATTTCTGTCAAATACCGTAATACGTACGTACTTATTTTCGGTATCGACGCGTCTGGTAACAGACCAGCAGTGCCTGCCTTACTTATTACGTTAAAAGTTGTTTAGAATGACCACCATGAACTTCTTGCCAGTAATAAAGTCCATTTTGGAACTTTGCCAAGAAGTAAAATCTGCCATTCTCGAAAAGACCTTTAAAATGAGGTACCACACGGCATAGGGTTTCATTTAAAATTTTTGACGTCAACTCCCTAGCGTAACCCCCAAGGGGGTGGTAAAAGTCAAATTACATAAAAAAGTAGATTTATTAACCAATAAGATACAACTAACATTTGGTCTCTATATCTTTATTAATAGTAAAGATATTTGCCCTTGCCAAGACTTTTCAAACACTCTGTATGGTATATCACTGTAACCGAAGTATTTTCGTATATCGCTTTTTCAAATAACACAATGTGGGTAAATAAATATTTGTATTCTATTTTCAAATTGATTACTAATTTTACTTCCAACTAGGTTAGAGCCGTCCCTGGAATATCCCCATTTGCAAAGCTTTAGATATCATGGATAAAATACTAAACTACGGATATTACATACGCAACCCATAATACGCGTCGTGTTATCTCTATTTCCTTGTTCTCATTTGTATCGCTCTGTCTCTCAATCTATTTGTTTCGCCGAGAGGAGCTAACGGTTACGACTTTCACGCTTCAATTTTCGCTGGACGCATAAGCGACAAAATCTCACGATGTGATTGGTTGAATATCGGGCATAGCGACGCGTTAGGTGACTGCGCAACATCAGACGTCATCATTAGCTCGTGCAGTGGTTCCGCCAGCTCCACTCGCGCACATTCATCGGCCGGCTTTTAAAATTGTCATTGAAAAAAAAAAGTTTTCAATTTATTAAAGGTGCTATGGTATGTGTTTATAGTGTTGACTATTTATAAGAAAACAAAACATTTCGTAGTGTTTGTTGGACTTTCATGTTTTAACCAAACGGCTGGGTTGTATTGTGATTGTGCAGTAATAGTAATAAACTTTATTATTGTTTTAACACAGCGTGCGAGTCCGACAGAGAATGTTCGTTTTCATTTCAACTTTACTTCCAGTCAAGAGCCTCGTAATGCGTCGTTTGGAAGCGCGTTCGTTTTTATAGTTATTTTGTCGTAAATAAGTGCGAGGCAAGTGTAAATACAATGATGCTATTTGAAACTTTTTCTTGTATCAAAAAATCTTGATTTGACTTACTGGAAGTTGGTATGAAGGTAAAGTTTATTATTAATTTAGTTGTGAGGAATTTCGCTTAAAAATTCGGTGGTTTTATGGCAAATGGTGATATGTGAGAAAAGTAAAATTTTACAGGAGAGCAAAAAGAAGCATTCTTGACAATTTAAAATAGAATTATTTTTAAGGCAAATCGAGCCATATGGTTTTTAGAGAACATAGATCTTATTGGCATGTAACACAAAAAACGTGATTTGACCCAAATATCGACATAGCACATTTTGCCAAAAAACACCGAATTAAGGACGATATAGGTAAATAAACCTGTTAATAAATACCAAATCTTCTGTTAAATATGATTTAAAATAGGCAAATAAAAAAAGTAGATGCTGAAGGGTTGGGAGTTTTTTGTTTAAAGCTGATTTGGAACCAAAATTTTTGTATAGGTACTCTTTTACTTCCAAAAATTTCTGGTCGGCCTAGTTGAACAAAATTTTACTCTTGTTTTGAACAGCTGTTCTCTGCATTTTTTGTGTTGTAGTATTTTAACTTTTTGAAATGTAATTTTTTTAAAAGATTTAGTATGATTTCTTACTTTAAAGATAACAAATCTATTATTTTTTCAAATCTGTTACTTAAGTACATAGGAATATTCTAGAGAGAATTGGCAACGTCAGAGTGACTAGTGATGTCAAAACAAAAGTATTTTTTCTGTAACTGACGTTTCTCCTTGTTTTTTATATGGCCATGTATTTATGAACAGTGGCGCGCAGTCACAAAAAAAATAATTTTCGAGGGCCGATATCTACCTTTTTTTTACCATGAAGCGCCATTTATGAATATTTTTATTCAATCTGAATTCATATCAGGAGTTACCCATTCCAATATATGCAGTGAATTTCATAACACCTTGTATACCTTAAGCTATACGATTCTAAAAAAGTGAGTAAATTGTCCATGTTTTTATTAATGCTTCTTATGTTAAGACGAATTATCTTCAAGAAACAATCATCATTACACAACAGTCCCTCCACTTCAGTAACATCCACGCTTTTGCTTCCGAGTTCATTATCTTCATTAATTAGCTTAAGAACTTCATCCTGTAAATGATTGACCATACTTTTAAGTGTTATAGTTTGTTCTGCTTCGCATTAGTTTTATTTGGTATTCCAGCGATGGACACTTTGCATCTAGAGCACTATGATCAATCTCGTATTGAGCGTTGTATTGTTTGTTAGCAGTCATACAGTTTACACATTTCTTACTTTCTCTTCTACAGTCAGTTGTAACATGATTTCCAGCGCAGGTTCCACATACTTGTTTATTGGTATACTTATTACTTTTATGGTGAATACCCTGACATTGATAGCATCTCGAAACAGTAAGATCTTCGTACACAGGCAGCCGCTCCCAATCAATGCATATTTTTCCATGACCAAACATTTTAACATAAAAATTTCCTGAACATTCAGCATAGATTGTAGAGAATGATTTATTTTTAAATTTTCTTACAAAGGTAATTCTTAGATGTTCTTCTCTGCTAATCCACGAGTTTAGCCTTCTTATCACGTTCTAAGACATCTACTGACTTGTCTCCAGTGTTATTGGTTATTTTTGTTTTTGGTAACATTTTCTTAGGTAGATATATTTACAATTAAATTTCTTTTTTCTGTACCATTTAAATCTTCTTGTCCTTTGTCTTTGTAGATTCCTATGCAAATAAAACGGGAATTAAATATCACTTTAAGGTATAATAGATGGCGGTGGTAGTAAAGTAAGTACTTGGTTTCGATAGCGATACTGTAAAAAAAATATCGATATACAATCGTTATACAAGTATTGATGCTCAAAATACTCAGCACTTTAACCTTAATGATACATTAAACTCTTAAATCTCTTAACTGAAGATATTTGAACACACACTAAATTTTTTTTCTTTTAACAATTCATTTCTTTCCTGTAAAAGTATAGTTCTTTCTTTCATTACTTGTAATTTTTCTTGTTGAACTTCTAATTTTTTCTTTTCTATTTGCAATCGTTCTTCATGATATTCTTGTCTTTGTTTTCTTATGGTGGCCAATGTTACATTATGATTTATTATAGAATTTCTTTTTCTCTTCAAACCACGTATTTTTGTGTGGTGGATGGGGTCACAAGATTCGAAACCGATGGTGCAGATTCATCTTCGTTCTGTTCATGTTCTTCATCATCAGGCATTTGTGTTATTGTCTCGGGCGATAAAAGTATCACAGGTTTATCATTTTTCCCCCTTAAAAATGTCATCCATTTCTTCTGTATATTGAAAATATTTTTTTCCCATGCCAGTTTTATTTTGGTTGTCAATATGTTTTTTGTGGGCTCTTTCTAAAACTCTCCATCTATTTTCACAATGAGTAGCCGTTAAGTTACTTGTTAAGATTGTATTTAACTCTTTGGCTAAAATTTCCCATAGTCTCTTAAAATTTTTTACTTCAAACGTTCCCACTTTTGGCTTGAATTTTTTGTACAAATCCAAAAGTAACTTTCTTTCACAGATATTCCAGTGTGGTGAGTTTTGCTTCTGGTGTAAAACTAGGAACTCTAGTCTACCTTAAATAAAAAAAATTGTCATATCTACTGTTTTTGGTTAAATTAATTTTTTTCATATGTATCGTGTCCTTTTAACTAATTGGCGAATAACTTAATTTTTTGTATGCTTTTATAACACACCTGATTGTCAACAAAGGATTTAAACCAACCCGTAAGCCATCGTTTAAATAAAAGGACACAAGCATACATTAAACTTTTTACCTGTTTCATTCATTATTTTCTTAGCACCTTTTATATTTAAGCTTCAGCACAACAAATACTCTTCCTTTAGCACTCCAAAAAAAAAAACAATTTAAAGTTTTTGTTTTAACTTTCGGCGAGATTATTTTTAAGGTTATGTCCAAGTTCGTCTTCTTTACATATTTTTAGGCTCAGAGCGAGAAGTCACCTTTTTGTAGTCCTGCGTTCCAGCAAAAGTTTGAAACTGAAGAAATACAAAACATACGCAGTGAGTCGATTTGCGAACTGTTGGAAAGTTGTAAGAGATTTGCTGTGGGAACAAACCTAATGACATAAGTTGTTATGTCGTTAGAAACAGCGTGTTTCAAGATCCCGTTGATCTACCTTGGTCACGTGTATGTCACTTAATATATCAATGCAGATCTCAAATGACTTGTAGTTCCCGGTTGGTCAACGGGAACTCGCGGAAACACTGTGAAAGTAACCAACCGCTGTCATTAGTGCCATTAATGACGTATCATGGGAATACCACTACAAATTATAATAAAAAAACACCATGATTACGGTTGGTTATTTCCCGACCCTAGTATTTGTTGCCTAAAAAATAACAGCAAAAATTTGAAGCGGACGACAATTACACCTAACCTCAGTTTTATTTCGGCTCGGTTATTTGTTTCTGTTCTTTTTTTTTAATTTGGAATACGAAAGTAAACGAATATTAGGCAAAAGAGCTGCTACGGCAATCGGCTTATCTTTTATGCTTCTAACATTATCAGTTTGCGTCGATAAACGACTTACTCGCATCAAAATCAATCAATCAAAAAATGCTTTATTGTTGTAAAATTAATCTCTTATTAACAAAGCTCTAAAAAAAAAGATGAAAGTAGTTAAATTAATTAGAAAGTCCATACAAAAATGGTACCGAACTGGTATGAAAATAAGAATAACAGTTATACCAATATGGGTTTAACATCTATGATATCCTCATAGACCCAGTCAACATGACTAGATGAGAAATAACACTTAGGTACATACAATGTAAAAAAAATAAATACATCATCACAAAGATTATCGGTTTAACATCTATGGTATCCTCACAGACCCATTCAACATGACTAGATGAGAAATAACACTTACATACAATGTAAAAAAATAAATACATCATCACAAAAATTATCACAAGCATTTTAGTACAGTTCTCAAGGATCTCTCTGAAACATTAAAGATATCACAAGACAATGAGCTGACATGATACATGGCACTATTCACAGAAGACCACTGACCATACAAGGTACTGTGTTGTTATAATCCAAAGTTTTTTGACCAGATTTCTCGGAGGTATATAAAATTGAAATTTAGATAAAATGACAGGGCAGTAAACAAGACCATGTATTACTTTATGGATAACCATTACATCAATGTTCCTCCGCCGTCAAAAGAGATTCTGAATAGATTATAAAACTCCTTAAGAGTTCTGAGTACAAAGCCAAGTAGTTTAATTGCGCTGTTACTCAAACTCAATATGCTTTGTGTAGGTTAACTCTTGAATAAAAAAGATCCCTAAATGATTTACTCTATCATCCTTTTTTTAGTTTTATGTTGTGCAAACTATAATCAAAAGTGATTTTTTTTTCTATGTGGTAAAAACAAAAAGTTATATTTATCTAATTTGAATTGAGGTTATTCAAGTTGCACCATACAGAAAAATAATCCAAATTATCCTGTAAAACAATCAGCTAAAGATCCAACCATTCTAAATATTTTTACATCTGCATAAAGCAGTATATCACTATGTTTAATGAAATTGGTTCGTTGATAAAACAGATGATCAGAAATGGTGACAGATGCCCACCTTGTGGTACTCCAGAGAAAACATTAAATTTGGAAGACAAATACTTTTTAGTTTTAAATTGTTTTGTGCGCCCTTTAAGGTAGCTCGCTATCCATTTCAGTGAGCACCTCCAAAACCCTAGAGCATGGCGCTTATTTACAAGTGTGGCATGATTTAACCTGTCAAAAGCCTTGGAGAAATCGGTATATATTACACCACTTGCTTGCCATTCTTCAAGGCCTCTGTTAGACAATGCTGATAAAAGATTCGACATTTGTTCTTATAAAATCATGCTGCTCGGGTATTATATGTTTGAACAAGGAAGAGATTTTTCCAGTCGCAATAGATTTAAGCAGCCTAGGTATTGTAGAGATCTTTGTTATTGGCCGATAATTGCATGCCCACATCACAACGATCGCCGTCTTTAAAGACAGACTAGAGATACATTAGGGTCGGGCATACTTTTTATAATTAAAAGTCACTGACAGTGTACAGAACATTTAATTTCGGGATTTGTTTTTTGTATTTTAAAACGCAGTGACTTTTATTATTTTTAAAAAATACCAATTTTCCTAAACAGTAGAGTGGCGTAACACCCAAATATTCAATAGCCTAATTTCCATTCATCAAGGAATGTCCCCCTAAATACCGAAAAATTAAATAAACTACTCAAGACATCTGATAAAACACATTTAGTATTTTTTAGAAGAGTTACTGAAATTCCATCCGGCCCGCATCCCAAAGAATCAGGTAAATTAACCATAAAGTTGAAAACATCAACAGTATCAGTTGCCAATTGATATTCAAAATTGGCATTTTTTGAATGATTAGCATACACTGAGGGAAAACGCTCACTAAAGAACTCAATTTCGTGGTGAGAATCACACTATTGACTCTAGTTGCATATAGCTTGGCAACTCACAATTTTCCCTCTTGGAATTGATGAAACTCCAAAATTCTTTGCCATTATTGATTTTGGATTCAAGCTTTAAAATATAGTTAGAATAATCTACATATGATTTTCATTGACGCCTTAAATCAGTGATAGTAATTCATAATCCACTAAGAAACCTAACTGCCTATATTCTCGATGAGCTATCTTCTCCAGTGTAAGCCGTTTAAGTTTATTATCGAACCATATCAGAGACTGTTTATTCTTGCACCAAAATTTTGGGACGAAAGTATCAATATCTTTATAAGTGATTTCATAAAATTTACTAATAATAACATCAATATTATCACCACAGAATATTTCGCCTTAGTTAACAAAATTAATTTGCCACTTTAAAATTATAATAAAAGTAATCAAAATCAATAATTTCTTCTTCGCATTATCGACCTGCTCTCATCAACTACCAATTACACCCACAGTTATGCTGACAATAGTACTCTTCACTCCAACATTAATTTTTCCAAACAAGTCTTCAATCAAGAGCTGGATAATAGACGCAGATCTATGCACCATCCCTTTCGCAAGATCTCCAATTAATCTTAGACTGGGGTGCCAAAAACCTTATTCAGTTCAAAGCCTCCAAAACCCAGTCTTGCTCCCCTTCAAGCAAAAAATTCAGCAACCCTTATCACACGAAACGTTTGATCTTATTGGCATCGCTTTTGAACATGATCTTAGCTGGCACAAACATGTTACTTCAATAGCCTACATCAGCTGCTAAAAAGCTTGGTTTTCTCGTCCGAGACAGATAATACTTCTCCCCTTCCAACTTATACACTCTCTATGCCGAGCTCTATGCATAGGCGTAGTTAGGCAGTCAAGTTCAGGGGTGCTTAAGCCCTAGACCATATTCAGTGTATGGCCAAAAATTTTGTTTGGGGGTGCTAATTAGAGTTTTGGGGTGCCGAGCACCCCCAAGCCCCCCTTAACTACCCTAATAGGGTGAAGGGTTGTAAATTTTTGAGTGCTAATTAGAGTTTTGGGGGTGCCAAGCACCCCTAACTTAACTACACCTATGTCTCTATGTTTCTCAAATGAAACCTATAATAGTCCATTTGAACAAGGCCGAATTTACTCCTTACGCATGTAAACAAACAAATTTAATAAATTATCGAAACTATCACAACAATAGAAGTTATACACATACATACATAATAATTATATACAGGGTGCGGAAACTAAAGAAATTTGTGAACGTGTTAATAGCGATTTTAATTAGAATGAAGCTATAATTATTTGAATACCAATTTTCCAATTTTACATATGTGAAAATAAAGGTATCAAATTAAATCTGCTGGAATCCCTAGAAATAAATAAACTTAAAAATACCGATCATCTAATTGTCAATTAGACCTCAATAACTTTCCTTTATTGAACTTATTTTTATAACTGCAATTGGGAAAAACCAAGCCCTTTTCTTCTAATCGCAATTCTGTCAGCCTTATCAACTAAATCGATCAGTTTGATACGATTCTGGTTTGTCTGTGGTTCAGAAAATGTATGAGTAGTTTTATATTACCTAATTATATTATGTACACTACGCTTACATGCTCCTGTTTTGGTAGCTATTTTTAGGGCAACGTCATCTAGTATCATAGGATTTTATTCAAGTTCATGGTTGTAAACTGTACTGGGATTTTACTTTCTACCATACACGTAATTTTTGACATGACTTTCTTCGTGCAATAAATGAAAATCGGTAGATTTTCAACAATAATATATTTATAACAACTTTTAAGGAATCACACTCATACAGTCATATATAAACAGTTTACAATATTGTTTTAACACTTTGTTGTTATTTGACTCGAACACACTTTATTTATTTCTTACTTTTACAAATATACTTTACCTATTTTTTTAGTAGTGACTTAGACTCCAAAAATACCTCTAGTTTATTATAACAGTCCATGAATATTAAATCTTTAAGTTTAATAGAGACAGAGTTTATGACCCCTTTTTGTTATTAGTGTTTTGATAATAAATAGCAGCAAATATGACTGTAAACTTTCAAAGGTTGTGAAGTTAATTAGTAACAGCAAATAAGTCGGATTTTGGCACTCGCGCAATCCTAACTTGTCTTGTGTTTATTTATCTTGTGAAGTTGCACCCACGGTAACAAAACGTTGCTTATTTTGACCGTGGTGAAATGCACTTGAAAAGAAATAAATGGAAGGTTGCTAGTCTGAATTTTATTGAGCAAACCGTAAGGTGATCGCTGCTGGGAGCATTTTTTCCGGGAATTGGAACCCGAACGGAAAACTGTTACACGTTAGAGATACTAGCCGTGTCGAGACTTGACACGTTAGAGATATTAGCCATGTCGAGAAATTTTACACGTTAGAGATACTAGCCACGTCTAGAAGTTTTACATGTTAGAGATACTAGCCGTGTCGAGAAACACGATACGAATCGAGGGCTTTTTGCAGACCCTCGGAGGCTCTGTAGGACACTGATTTGACTTTCTTGGCAAGAGGTAAATTGATGCAAATCGGGAAACGTCACGCGAAATGTCGCAAACCAATAAAAATCGTTGTAGAGGAAGCGATCTAATTTATAATTGGTTTAATTTCGGCCATTATGGTTTGTGTGTGTAACCTTTAACCATGCTTTTTAAGTAGTAGTAATTTTCTAGGAAAGAGTTGGGATTTGGGAGGTAACGGCACCGACGAAGAAACGGCGATATCTTTGATGTGAGCTGAACAATGGCTATTTGTTACGTTCCAGTTAAAAATAGAATTTGCGTTGTTTAAACTTACATGTTTTCATATTGAATTTTAGTTTTAAAGAAAGATATTTTTATTTCTTTACTGTTAAGGGAAATATTATTATTTTATTGATGAAATTATCTGAAAGGTCAAACATGTTCGAAGGTTCTCGACCAGTAAACATTTACGCACAGATTCACTAAAAAGGTTTAAGATTTTGTGCTGCTTTAAATTAAGATCTTCTAGTTAATCAGCTAGGTATTGACAGGTTTTTGTTCTAGCATTGTTAATACGTCGTCATAAAAACTTATGAGTTATTCTAATATTTTAGCGATTTGCTTGGTTTCAAATGATTTTCAACTTCGTGTTGCTAAAATGAATTTACTTTTAATATTGTGGAAAGTCCATACTAAAATTGCCTTTTCTTTATAAATTTTCGAAAAAACTCTGAAACAAATTCATAGCATAAAACTTAGCTGTCTTATTCTTACACTTGTCAGTTAAAACTTTTGGTTGTCAAATTAGACCGGTATAGTGTTGGAGAATCTAGGCGTTAAAATCATTCCTTTTGTTTGAAGTGGCCTTTCTTGGTCTTTTCTTAGTAGGGTTCAATGTGAGGTTCATGGGCCCATCTGCAGTATCTGATGTGCTGGACATACTGTTATTCAAGAAAATGCACATTTTAAAAGATCAACAGAACAGTAAAGCTACCGAATATAACACAACATGATAAAGCAGTAAATAGAGAATGTAAACAACACATTAATATTTTAATAGTCAAAAAACAGGAATGTTTACAGCAGCACACCGATAATACAGAAAGATAATAGCCAGAAACGAAACAATGAAATGTAAAGAACCGGCAAACTGATTACAACCCTGTTGCATGGGCGCTCGGTCTTGGTCTAGGATTTTATTGACGATTGACCAATGGGCATTAAGGTCAGTGTATCAGGTGCGTATTACGCGTTGATCATTGTTTTGACGCTCTTCAGCGGGTAAATTGTCGACATTGTCGAGGGCTTTGAGGGGGGGGGGGGGGAGACCGCTGCGATTATTATGTGCGACTTCAGCAGGGCATTAGACTGTGTCGACCACCATAGACTACTAAGGAAATTGGAAGATTTCTTCAGATTTAGAGGAGTCGGCCTCAAGTTTTTCTCTTCTTTTCTCCGGAATAGGCGCCCGTGTGTTGGCCCACGTGGTGACTGTTCTGAGGTAAAGGACATCAACTACGGAGTCCCTCAGGGCTCAGTGCTAGGGCATTTGCTCTGTTACCATCTTCCGAATACCTGTTTATTGTACGCGGACGATCCGACATTGATCTACATGCATAGAAGTCCCGAAGTCTTACTTGACCAAATCACCTCACTGGAACAAAGAGCAGGGGAATGGTTTCAATATAATAAGCTAAACGTGAATGCAGATAAGACTCAGCGGCTCACTATCGACACTATCTCTAGCAATCCTAGGTTGATGGAGAGAAGATACGTGAATCTTTTGGGTGTATTAGTGAATGATGGTTTAAAGTGGACCAGTCACATCGACCAGCTGTGTAGAAAACTCATCTGGCGTTTTTTTGCTGAGAAGACCAAAGTTTCTTGTCAGTATTGAAACTCTTGTAAGTTGTTATTTCGCCTTTTTTGAATCACACGTTCGATAAGGCATTTCATTGTGGGGAAATGCATCCGAATCAAATGGAGTCTTTATTTTGCAAAAAAGGCCATTCGTATTATGTCCAATGCCGGTATTAGAGATTGCTGTCGTCCTCTTTTCAGAAATTTAAATATATTAACTCGGTCTAGTCTACATTCTACACATCCTAATAGAAATTCATAAAAGCAGATCTAATATAGACACTAATGCTGACTTTCACAATTATGACACCAGAAATGCACATCATCTAAGACCTTATAAATTTCGACTAGCAGTCTCAGCCCGGAACTCTATGCCTGTAAACTCTCAAATGAAACTCAAAATTTTAATCTAACTCGGTTTAAAAGAAAAATAAAAATGTTCCTTACAGAAAATGCTTTCTACAGAATAAATGAGTTTACGCAATATCTTAATCCTGTTTGATTACGATTTAAATTCACTAAATGTTAGTTTTCTTCACAGAATGGCTAACTTTGAATATAGCTGGCTTTTAATTCTTTTGCTATACAAAGTACGTTTAAAAACTGAAAAGCTGATTCATGTATATCTACCTGCCAAAGATATTTATATTGTTATCTGTACCCCCTAATTTTAAAATTTTAACTTCATGTTGTATGTATTTCAAGTGCTGCGATTTTTTTGTGTTCCTGTGATAATCAGATATTTTGTTCTATGTTTTCATAATTTTGTAGGGCACTTGTGTATTAGACTTTTTATATATGTATTTATTTCCATTTATGTATAATTTTTGACATCAGAACATCAATATACATACAAAAAAAAATAGATATACATATACAGATCTGGAAATGCGTTGGCCGCCCATATAATAGTAATAAGTTAGAAGAGTAAAAATATTAACTATCGCAGAGCAAACAGAAATAGGTAGATTATGTTTACCCCACTCCATCGTATCGCATCTCGCTCATTGTTCTCCTGGTGTCACGCACAGAACAGGTAAGAGACGTTAAAATCGTGCTAATTGGTCGCAACATTTCTGTCAATGGTGGCGCCCTCCGTTGCATGTTCGGAAGTACTCATGGTGGAAGCGGGACGTAGGGAAATCTACCATATGATCATTGACAGTTAAAGGTCAATTTAATGTTTTGAAATTTTATAACCTTGTATTTACATGATGTTAAAAAATATTTTATTGGACTTTTTTCAGAGAAAATATCAAAAATGTCAATAGCGGCTATTTGCTAAAACAAATATTTAAATACAACAAAGCATAAAATACCAAAACATCAATTAACCTTTAAAAGCAATACAAAACTGTATTGTATTTAAAAGTAAAACAACGATGTCCCATTTTACTAGTTTTTTACTAATTTCTTAATTTAATCAATATAAATATAATGAAATTTTTATCAAGTCAACTCATAACATGGCTCACTTGAGAATGTTAAAGTAAGGTAAAAGTCACAATCGGGTGAAGGTTCTAATCGGATTTCTTCAGTTCTGTTAACATCATGCTGGGCTTTTGTGTAGGTCCAATTCCACTGAGCATTTAACATGAAACAAAACAAATACACTAAGTACCTAATAGTTATTTATATCATGCAAATCAGGTGCACTATTTAACTTTACTTATTAATTGAATGGTACATAAAAAAAACTGTAGTTACGTTTCAACTTTTTATTTATTACTGCTATTGATTTTGCTGTCAGTAGAAATGTTGTGCTTTCTATAGTGTCCAGTAGGGCAATCCAGAGTTAAAGTGTACTCGTCAAGATGTATATGTTTATTTCCGAAGCTTGACGTAGGGATGCTACACACAAACATATGTATGCCAATTGACAACTTGTGTTATAGTCCAGCAAGTGAACATTTTCTCGTGCAATGCACCAACTGATATACGTAACGTTATTGAGACCGCCCGTTCCGGGACGGTCTCTATACCGAGCCCTTGGTCAGAAAAATGTGTGTATGGCCGTATGTTGCCGTCCGTTTCGACATTTTCACCTTTTCAATTTTTTTTCTCGAAAACTGTTAGAGGGGGAGCAAACAAATTTTCTGGGTTAATAGAGGGATAGTGCGACTAGCTTCGGTAAAAAATTCAGTTATACAGGGTGTTCCGTTTCGGAGTTATTAAACGTCAAAGTCGAAATGTCAGCGATTTCCTATGGGATCGATTACAGGTCGCAAAACTTAATTAAATCGATTTAAATTTTCGGAGGTTGTGGAGCACCGGGAGCTTCAGAACCCTATTGAAACTGGCGGTATTCGGAAAATGGGAAGTAATTCTTTTGAATTTTTTTATGTCGAGAAATGCCATTTGTAGACCCCTCTTTAGCGCTGAATAACTCGAAGCCGGGACTTCGGACAGAAAAACGGATTTGAACATAAAACTAAAGAATCTCAAATACTTTCTTTTTGCAATACATTTCCCTATACCTAAAACGACTGGAAATTGAAAAAATTTGGGAAAAACTGGAAATTACGATTTTTCATGCAAATTTGTGACGGTTTGTATTTTTTTCGGGGTCAAAATGGATCCAAATCGAAATCCCATGTACCTCATCGGAAAGAGCTCGCCGAACTACGATATAAACATATTTTTTAGTTCCTTCATTCTTAATAGGAAAGGAGCACTCGACGATTAAATTTCGATTTTTTACGATTTTTTTTCATGACATCTCTACATTCGATCACTCTGTATCTTTTCCTATTGAACTTTTTCAAGACTTTTTCAACGCTATCCCGTGGGGATATAATCAGGCTTTAAAATGAATCCCGAATGGGTGATCCAGGACCGGATTTAGGGGGTAACAACTCATTTTTTCTATTTTTTTTCAACCAAGATTCATCTTTAAATGGCATTATTATATATTATCTCGCTTATTTAACAGCTCTTTTTTGGATTATTTCCTGCCCCCATCATCTGAGAACACTCCTAACTAATTAAAGTTACATATTTTTTCGTTAAAGTTATAAATAAAAAGGTTTTTTTGCTTCGCTGCAGGAAAAATTTTAAAAAGTGCAAATTTTAATAGTCTGCTTTGGAAAATCAGTTGAAGCAGCTTATCTTTACGTCGAAATTAAAAAATATGACCTGTCAGAATTATGCAAAAATTCAGTTTTTGTAGCGATATTGGAAGCTTCCTGAACCGATTTCGGCTTAGAATATACATGGAAAAGACAGAATGGACTTTATATTTTTAATTCCGGTGCACTTCATGGGACGATTTAAGCATTAAAAACCAATTTTTTTGATCTTTCTGAGACCGTGAAAATGCATTTCAAAATCAGTTTTATACGGAAAAATGTATTAAAATATGAAGGGTCGAAATGTCGCAAAAATGCCAGTTTTCTTGCGAGATTTTCGGCTTTCTGAACCGTTTTCGGCTTGAAAAACACCGGCCAACGCTTCTATAGACCTTCCAGTGTGAATTCCGGAACAAGTGATTTGAAGAATTACGCATTAAATACCATTTTTAACAATATATCGGTGACGCTGCAAGGCATCATAGAATGGTTTTATCCCATTAGGTAGTATACGGGGTAAATCACAATGACTGGTCTGATTTAAAATTTGCTTAGGTTTGTTATTATTTGAGAACGGCTTATTCGATTAAATCGACTGAGGTGGCAATCGAAAGGAAAGGAGGGAAGCTATTTCCTTATTTGAAAATAATTTCGAAATTTCGTCGGCATGACGACGAACAACTTGCTATTTCCGATATTTATTGAGTTGGAGAGTTGAAATTTGATATATGGGAAGAATTCGGTCAATCATTTAAAATTATATGTGTAAATTTTGATTCACGTGGTTTCTATAGCAACAATTAATGATAAAGTGGTCAATTTCTAACTCACGCACGGCTTATCTGATTGAAACGAGTGAGGTGGCAATCGAAATGGAATGGAGTAAGCTACTTTCTGATGTGAAAATAATTTTGATATTTCGTTGCCGTGGCGACGAATAATTTGCAATTTCCGTTATTTTTTGAGTTGGAGAGTTGAAATTTGATATCCGGGAAGAATTCCGTCAATCATTCAAAAATATATCTGTAAAAATCGATTCCTATGGTTTCTATAGCAACGATTAAGGATAAAGTTGACAATTTCTAACTCACGCACGGCTTATCTGATTGAAACGACTGAAGTGGCAATCGAAAGGGAAGGAAGTAAGCTACTTTTTTATGTGAAAATAATTTTGATTTTCCGTTGCCGTGACGACGAATAATTTCCTATTTCCGTAATGTATTGAGTTGGATAGTTGAAATTTGATATGTGGGAAGAATTCGGTCACTCATTCAAAAATATATCTGTAAAAATCGAGAAAATACATTTTATACCTTTCGGCATGTGCGTGATTGTATATATGTCTACAGGGTGTCCGAAAAGTCTTTGTATGTGCAAATATCTTTGTCATTAGCACGAAGAAAAACTTAAATGAGTCTTATTTGAAGGAAATCGTAATTTTTTTATTACCTTGTGTGGTTGTTTATGTTGGTATGTATTCAGAATGTCCAAAAAGTCTTTGTATGCGGAAATATATTTGCCATTAGTACGAAGATAAACTTAATTGAGCCGGTTTTTCAAGAAAATATTTAAAGTACTATATGTCGCGTTTATTGTGTTTGTATGTATGTATAGTACAGGGTGTCCGAAAAGTCTTTGTATGGACAAATGCCTTTGCTATTTGTACAAATATAAACTTAATGGTCGGATTTAAAGCAAATCGTATATATTTGCATTTCTATGTGTACGGAGATATATGGCTGTATACAGGCTGTCCAAAAAGTCTTGATTGGAGCAAATACTCCTAGTAGTACCAGTATAAATGTAATTATACCGGATTTCATGCAAATCGATTATATTTGTTTTTAAATGTGTTGTATATACGTATACAGGGTGTCCGAAAAGTCTTGGTATTGGCAAATACTTCTACTAGTACCGAGATAAACCTAATTAATTCGGATTTTAAGTAAATCGACTATATTCCTATTTAAACGTGTGAGTGTTAGTTCGAATGTATATAGGGTGTCCAAAAAGTCTTGGTATGGGCAAATACTCCTATTATTACTTAGATGAAATTTATTAGGTCGGATTTCACTCAAATCGAATATATTTGTATTAATATGTGTTTATGTTTGTATGCATGTATACAGGGTGTCCGAAAAGTCTTTTTGTTGGCAAAAATAGTTTCTACGTGTAGGTGTTTGTATGTATGTAGCGATACGGTTACGAAGGCCGGTCTATTCTTCATCATCAGTCCGAAGGAGTGTGATATCTTCCTTAATACATGGCCTAGCAACACGAAATTTTCAGGGCGTGACAATGATGATATTACCGACCTTATAGAGCCCCCTCGGGGGGCGATTAGGCGGTCTATGCACCCTAGTTATTTGTAACACTGTATGCCTAAGAGCGGTAAAATGACAGTCTGTAAAACTTAAAAGCAAAAGGCCGCCATCTTGCTTCAACCAATCACATGAGGGATGTAAAGAACATCCAAAAAACCTCCTGAATATGCCCGGTCTTCACTTCGGAAATAAACGTATACGTCTAGATGAGTACCCGTTAACTCTGGATTGGCTTCCAGAAGTTATAGGTTTATCCTCATTATTTTTTTTTTTAAATATTTGTAAAGACTTAAGAAGACATTAAATTTTACTATATCTTTAACAATATTGTGCTCGTCGCAAAAAAACACATTTTTGAAATTCATTACTGTAAATTTTAAAAAAACTTGTCCTCCAGGCCAACAGAGTGGGCATATTTGTTAAGATAGTAGTTGCTCAGAAAGGCTTTTAATGCCAGAGGATGTTTCTTCAGAAAATAACACTTTTGGCTGTAGTCTGTTTGAATAATTAAGCTCATTTTGCACCCGACATCAGCATTATTAAAATCTGACATTGAAAAATGGTCTCGTCTCAACATACATAGAAATTGGCACAGTTTTTAGGACTTATTCAGTAAGCTGTTTTTCGAGCTTCTAATGTGCAAGAGTTTTGGGAAAACAAAAAAAAAATTTTTTATAGTCCTTTGTGGCATTACGTGTAATAGGAATTCTTACACAATGGATATTTACATGAGTACTAAACTCTGCTAAAGGAAGAAGCTGCTATGACTGCAGCCATATTAGAGAAAATACAGAGACAGTAAGATTGGGTATGGGTGGCAAACTACAAAATTAATTTTTCCGACAAGCAGAAAAAATATGATAAAAATATAAATCACACTGAATGTTCTGGAATTAAAATCATCTAAATAGTTACACCTAGCACGAAATATGTTTTAAATATGATTAAGAAAATGGTACTTACCAAACTACAATATCTGATTTGTCTATTTACATCTACAATAAAAAAAAGTTTGATTAAAATCATTCTTTATGACACAAAGACCACAAAACAGAAATGGCCAAATTCACTATTGCCAACTTTCATCATTTATTTTATTATTACGAAACCATGTTCACTTAAATAAACCATATAATAAATAAATAAATTATTAATATTAGACCAGTCTTCGGAATATATTGGTATTGGAAATACATTAGGGTGTGTGTTATTTTGAATGCTCAAAGTATATTTTGTTGTCAGACTTGCTGATAACTGCACTTTAAAATAACAAAAAACGAAAAAACTGTATATTTTAAACAAACTACACGTACAATTTAAAATTAAAAATACCTGGAAAAATGTTTGTTTACTAAACTATTTAACAAAATACCATGTTTCAAGATATGTATTGATAATAGGCTATATTTTTCTTTAATACAAAAGAACACGTACCTGCAAAAGTAATTGTTTAGGCTTATAAAAAATATTTGTAAGTTTTTGAACCACCATATATACGGCATAATATGATATCCGAGGTAACGAAGTGCCAAGAGAGACATTTTTGTTTTCGAAAATAAAAAACTTTTAGTAAGAAAATACAGTCCAAATCATTTTAAATAAAAGAGAAAATACCCGATGGCATTGGCCATCACCCAATTTGGTCCCTCGATCCGAATGGTCTAAGAAAAAATAGTGGAAAAAGAAATTGTGCATGGCCGGCGGAATGTGCTGCAACTAGTAAGTCTCCGTCCCTTCCTACCTAGCAAAGTTCCCTTTTAGTATCTTTCTCTATCTTGTGTAGCACAGATTATGTTGAAGTTAAATAGTTTTAAAAAGTTTTAGTAGATTTGCAGGATTTTTTCGCTGACAAACAGCTGTCTTATGTTTAGATAGAGTAATCATGTGGGATTGCTGCTAGTTTGTGTATCGTGTAGACTCCTAGCTACATTTTAGTCAGTTTAAGACAGTTAGTTGTCAGATAGTGATCGTATTAGTTGGGTTAGCTGTTTGTCGAAGTCGACAAAGGGAACCATCGACGTTCTAAATTCTAGACAAATTAAAGCAAAATTAGTATTGACTTAGAAAGTTAGAACATTACAGTATCAATACAGTTATTGATTTTAGAGTAAAATAGATTAATTCTAGTCAGCTGCGGATTATAGTCATTTTAGTAAAAATCCTCTAATTTTCGAAAGCAAAATGGGGAAAAAATCGGCTAATAAAGATATAGAAAATCAACACGCGGACTTAACAAAATTAGTTGCCAAACGTGAGAGAATCAAAGAACAATTAGATAGATTTGCTGAGTTTTTATCACAAATAAATTCAAGTCAAATTAGCGAACTTCAAATTCGCTTTCAAAAAGTTGAGTCGCTTTTGGAGCAGTTTGAAGAAATACAATTAGAAATTGAACTTTTAGATGTAAGCGTAGACGGTAAGGAAGAGAGATCTGAATTCGAAAGGCAGTTTTACTCTTTGTTGGCCAGTGCTAAACAAACCATAGGAGATTGTAGTATAAGTGATTGTCACAACACGAAAAATCAAAGTAGTAGTAGTAATCCGTTCTTATTTGGAGGTGCCAAGTTACCCAACTTGGGATTACCCAAGTTTGGAGGTAATTTCGAACAATGGACACAATTCTTTGAAACTTTTCAAACATTAGTACACAATAACGCGTGTTTAGATGATATACAAAAATTTTATTACTTATTAGATTGCTTGGAGGGTGACGCTAGAAGAATTTTAGACTGCTTAGAAATAACAAGAAACAACTACTCGGTAGCAATAGATTTACTTACCAAGCGATTTCAAAACAAACCTGTAATTATCCAAAAGCATTTAATGTCATTGGTTGACATGCCATCAGCGAATAAAATGTGCGCATTTATTAAGAAATATTAACGACGCCTTAGAAAAACATGTGCGCGCTTTAAAATCTTTAGGGGAACCGGTGGAAACTTGGGACAGAATTCTCATTTTTTTAATAAGTAGGAAATTAGATATCCAGACAAAAAAGGAATGGGAAGAAAAAACCATATGAGATTTTAACGGCCAACCACAATTGATAGATTTCACTCAGTTTTTAAGTAATAAATGCCGTATTTTAGAAACTGTTGAAGGCAATAGTAAGAGTTTAAAGGTTCCATCTAAAGCTAATATTGGGAGTAATAATTATTCGCGCGGGGTTCATTCTGTAGTACAAGACAAAATTAAATGCGAAATTTGTAAATGTTCTCACTATGTTTATTTTTGTAAAAAATTATTGTCACTTTCAGTCAGTCAACGTGTAGCAGAAATTAAAAAGTTAAAACTTTGCTATAATTGTTTACGCTCTAGTCATCAAGCAAGTGATTGTAGGTCAAGGGGGTGCAAAAAATGTCAACGGCGACACAACACTCTGTTGCATCCCGTAGAGCAGCAAGAAAATAGTGTAGTAGTTCCGAAAAACCCTACAACCGTTTCTGATAGTACTAGTAAGTTTCAGGAAAATGCAACTGCCTGTGTAGAAATGTCTGATTTAGGTTCCGATGAGCATATAGTTGCAAGTTCTTGTAGTTCGCAAGGGGTTAGTCAGGTCATATTATCAACTGCAGTCATTTATATCAAAGATAGTAGCAATAATTTTGTCAAATGTAGAGCTTTATTAGACAGTGGTTCGCAGATAAATTTTATTTCTCAAAATTTAGTGAATCGGCTAAATTTGAAAAAGAATAAAATTAAAATCCCGATATCTGGTGTTAATCAAATGTCAACAAGCATTGAATATCAAACGCAATCAACCATAAGGTCTTGTTATAATAATTTTAATGCACAGTTGTCATTTTTGATTTTGCAAAATGTCACATCTGACATTCCAGTGCGATCTTTTGATATTTCAAGTTTACAAGTGCCTTCTAATGTAAAATTAGCAGATCCAGACTTTAACATTTCAGCAAAAATTGATATTTTAGTAGGCGCTGGACTATTTTTCGATTTGTTATGTGTAGGTCAAATTAGATTAGGTCAAAATCAGCCACTTTTACAAAAAACTGTTTTGGGTTGGATTATTTCCGGAAATTTAGTAGAAAGAACTATAAATAATCTCCGCAAGTCTCGTATCATTTAGTGGTAAATCAAGATATACAACATCAGTTAGAGAAATTCTGGACCATAGAAGAGGTAGATAATAAAATATATTATTCAAAAGCAGAGGCTGATTGTGAGCAAAATTTCATAGATACTGTTAGTAGAGATAATTCAGGTAGATTTTGTGTAAGATTACCTGTCAAGGATAATGCAAATAAGTTAGGCGATTCTCTAGAAAATGCAACACAAAGGTTTTATTATTTAGAAAGAAAACTTTTGAGAAATACAAATCTCAGGCAAAAGTATTCCTCCTTTGTGGAAGAATATATTAGTTTAGGGCACATGAGCAAGATAGAATCAAGTGATCTTGAAAATTGTAGTAACGTATGTTACTTACCTCATCATGGTGTAGTTAATGAAGCAAGTCTAACTACAAAGTTGCGCGTTGTGTTCGACGCCAGTGCGAAAACATCAAGTGGCTTATCGTTAAATGATGTATTAAAGGTAGGACCGTGTATACAAGACGATCTATTTGATATTTTGATTAGATTTCGACAACATAATGTAGTTATCACCGCGGACATAGCTAAGATGTATCGCCAGGTAAATGTTGCTGAAGATCAACGAGATTTACAAAGAATTGTTTGGCGCTCAGACCCTAACTTAAGTCTTAATCACTATAGACTTAACACCGTTACCTATGGTACGGCGCCCGCGTCCTTTTTGGCCACTAGATGCCTTCAACAAATAGCTTTTGACATACAGGATAGATTACCTAATATAAGTAATGTCATTTTACGAAACTTTTATGTTGATGACTTAATTTTGAGTGTAGAATCTGCAGGCAACGCGATACAGATAGGAAAATCCATTTCGAATGAACTTGCTCAATACGGTTTTCCGCTAAGAAAGTGGTCTTCAAATAATAAAGAAGTATTGGAGAGTCTTTCGCGCGACGAAAATGAGGGGTTAGGTTATTTGATTACAGAAAACGGTTGCCAGAAAACTTTAGGTATTTTTTGGCAAGCTAAATCTGATATTTTATGAAGCTTTAGTTCGCCTTCTCTGCGCAAAGTCTCGTGTTGCACCGATCAAAAATATTAGCACAGGCAATATAACTATACAGACTAAACTTTAAATACAACAGGCCAACTAGATCGATACCTTGTCGTAAGATGGCAATACCAATTCAAACGCCAATAAATTAGGTGGAAACTTGCACCATACGCCAAGCGATCACTCGGTCAAGTCTTGTCGGCGTTGCTAAACGTTGTTAACCAAAACCACCACTTTTCTAATGATACCTGTGCGCCGCGCCGTTCAGTAAATTTATCGTGCGAATAACATGTGTATAAACTGATACCGGCAATTATTAAGCTACTGCGACAAATGATTTTTATACCTTCAGTTTTTAAAATATTTAAAGTAATACAGAAAAAAATTCGTTGTACCGCAAATACATAATGTAAATCCATAGATAAAGTAGGATGTTACGTTTTTTATTGTTATTTCACTGATTTCACAAGAGGAGGTTATCGATTCGACCCCTTGCATTTTTTATGGATGTTCACGCATAATTTTCGAACGGATTCACCGATTTCGATGAATTTTTTTTGTTTTGTAGATGAGTTCTTCCGAATGGTCCTATTTTAAGGTTTTTTTTGCTAAACTGAGAGGAAACCTAAAAAAATTATGAAAACTAAAAAAAAAAAACTCGTGAAGATCGACAAATTTTGTCAGTACCTATACGTCGTAATTGGGGCACCGATTGCAATAATTTTTTCTCCACCGTGTTTAAAATGACGATGATGATTTTGCTGGTATTTAACTTTAAAAAAATAAGGGGTAGGGGGTCAGAGGGGATAAAACCGGAACGGCGGAATATTTTTCGAAAATGTTGACTGCTTTTCGGGGTAATTGAGGTAAGAAAGTCTAGATGTTAAGAAAATTACCGGGGGTTGGGGGGGGGGGGTGTGGGGGTCAAAAAGTAGTGACTAAGAATTTCTCCAAAATTAATGGTAAACTTAATTTTGTTCAAATTTAGGTACCTTGTACACCGAAGTTCTAAACGTTGAAGTCGGTGCAATTTCACATTATAAGGATCCGTAATGATAATTCATAAACAATTAATAAGAAGTTGCGCTTACATTAAAGTTTAGATCTTTGGTGTACAAATTACTTAAAGCCGAACACAATTAGGCTTATCATTAGGCTCAGTAATAAATAACTAAAAATATTACTCTCTATTAACAATTTATTAATGTATTATCATTAGAGATTCTTATTATACCTTAAAATTGCGCCGACTTCAAAGTTTAGAACTTCGGTGTGCAAGTTACCTAAATTTGAACAAAATTAAGTTTACCATTAACCTCCGTTATAAATACGTAAAAATGTTATTTCATACTGTGCTTTTCCTTTTGTGAAGTTGGTTAATTTGACAAAAAATTATTGACAGTTATTTCGCAAATCTTGAACACACTATTAACGTGGGTTGTAATAAAATCGTGGATTCGTTAAAATCATCATCCAGCATATCTCACAAATTTTAACATTTTTTATTATCAAATTAAATGTGTAAGTACATACATTATTTTCTAGTTACTTTTTAGGAAAAGTTATATCGTTGGTGTTCACAGTAATTTAACGACAAAGTTATGAAATGATGTGAGCATAGGTAACTTTTCATTTTGCCTAATAAAAATTTTATCCCTAGATATGTTTCATACTTTAGAAAGGTGCCACTTTGGTTGCAAGCGTCACTAATGATATAAAAAAGAAAGGAAATACAAGTAATACTTATGTACATTTTATGGTCCTGGAAAAGTTGTATAGTACAACATTACAAGTAGCTGTTTTCTGATTTTTGGGCAACAAAATAGAGAGATTAGAAAAATTCGTGCCATTGTGAGCAATGTAAAATGCCCAGTTCCCTTAAAATAATAGTAGTAAGCACAGGCTCAACGAAAATTATGGTTTGGGAGACGTTGAGCTATGCTTCTTGAAAAATTGTTCATATGATTTTAGCTTTGGACTGAAAAATAGTTACTGAGACATCGACAACGTAGGAGGGGGAGGGATAAAATCATGTATTGGTCATTGGCCCATATTCGTGAAAACAAGTAAAAAAATCGCGAACTTCAGAGGTGCTGCAGCCTTAAAGCAGCCATCTGGGTATGCGTTGCCCTCAGTTGAAAGTTTTTGCCACAGATTAATGGGACTTTTAAAATCGAAAAACCTCCGTGCTGATCAACTGGTATAAAGGTAATATTTTTAGTTCGTACTGTTTTTAGATAAACCCTACTTTTACAATGCGTAAATCTATTTTTTCTAAAAAAAAATACAGTCTAGAACAACCACAAATCTTAATTAGGCCAATCAATAGAGCGATTTGTCGTGACATTAATACTATTAGAAAACCGTCTGTGCCATCATCTAAAAGACGATCCGCAGATGATTTCTGATATATTTCTAACTCTGAAAATTTTTCCTTTAATCTGTTATAAACATTTTTAAGCAAAAAACGCGATTTTTGTAGTTTTTTGCTTATAAAATGGAAAGTAATGAAGCAATCTTAATGGTGTAAATGGGCGGTCTGTAGAGAATAAAAATACGAACAAAATGAGAGGTCGAACGTCCCGATAGGATAAGTAGCAACGGAGAAAATCCGGAAAAACCGGAAAGTTAAGAGTTTTTTAAATTCTTAAATCGGCCATTTTTAAACGTAGAGGACTCAAACATTGGAAAAAGGTAGTAATTTATATCTACTTTATGTGTGCAAAATGCCGACGCTGTCCGACGATTAGTTTTGCCACAATCGTCATTTTAATTTTTCAGTACACTATTTTGCAATAGGTCTGGATGATCTATGGATAGTCCGATTTTAATTATTGAAACGTATTTGAAAAGTACAAGTTTAATTGAACAAAATGTATATTTAAATTTTTCCATAAAATGCTACGAAACCGGTTGAAAATGCAGGTAAAGATGCGTGAAATGACCGAGCGCGCGAAAGCGGTCGAGTAGCGGGAGGGCAGCGGAGCGAAGGGGAGCCAATATTCGCGCGCTCGGCCATTTTCACGCATCTTTACGTGCATTTTCAACCGGTTTCGTAGCATTTTATGGAAAAATTTAAATATACATTTTGTTCAATTAAACTTGTACTTTTCAAAACCGTTTCAATAATTAAAATCGGACGATCCATAGGGCATCCAGACCTGTTGCAAAATAGTGTATTGAAAAATTAAAATGGCGATTGTGGCAAAACTAATCGTCGGACAGCGTCGGGGTTTTACACACATAAAGTAGCTATAAATTACTACTTTTTCCCAACGTTTGAGCCCTCTACGTTTAACAATGGCCCATTTAGCAATTTTTTTAAAAATTCTTAATTTTCCGACTTAGGAAAAAACGCGTCTGGGGAGCGGACAGTCTTGGAAACAATACGCGTCTGGGGAGCGGACGGTCTTAGGAAAATACGCGTTTGGGGAGCGGACGACCTTGGAAAAATACGCGTCTAGCGAGCGGAATACCTTGGGGAAAATAAGCGTCTAGGGAGCAGACGACCTTGGGGAAATACGCGTCTAGGGAGCGGACAACCTTGGGGAAAATACTCGTCTGGGGAGAGGACGACCTTGGGAAAATACGCGTCTGGGGAGCGGACGACCTTGGAAAATGCGTGTTTGGGGAGCGGACGACTTTGGAGAACGCGCGTCTGGGGAGCGGACGACCTTGGAAAATACGCGTCTGGGGAGCGGACGACCTTGGAAAATACGCGTCTGGGGGAGCGGGCGACCTCTCAGACGCGTAGCATTCACGGAGCGATCTTAGAGACATACACTATGCTGCAAATGTTTAGCAGAGCACATCCAAATTTCTAATGCTTACCGGATAAGCATTTCACAATTTTATAACCCTTATCAGTTATAATGTAACCTATACGCAGTTAATTATTTCCGCCATCGCCCCCTCTGGTTACTTATTTAAGGGTTAGTCTTACCATAGTTATTGAGACTTTTGCGTTCTGTGAGAAATTCACAATATTGTATGTGGTACGGAACCACTATGCGCGAGTCAAACTCGCACTCGACCGTTTTTTTTTATTTCACGCAATTACGGCAACGCCCATGAATTAAATTATTTTTGCAAAATACCGAATACGTACCTATCTTTGTGATACGCCCTGTATACTAGTTATCGCAATAACGCCTTCATTTCCAATCATAAAAGGAACCCGTAAAAATTTCATCCGCATGCATTAAATCATTTAAGCGACACACTTTTTGAACTTTGAGAGACTCATCTTTGTAACACACTCTGTATTAAAATACAGATCCTGATAAAAAGGAGCAATTTATTATTTAGGACTCAAAAGGAACCTATATATAATATTTCAGTCAAATAGGTCGAAAAGGCCTGAAAATTTCTCAAAGACCTACTTATGTAGGATTGGCGACACACCGAAATCCCCTGTATATTCCGATTCTGGAAAAATTAATTAACAGTAAACGTTCAAGTATTTTTCGGTAACTTAACAAAAAATTACTACAACTGGCAATGCAGGAGGCATAATGAACGCTCAAGGGAGCCATCTTTACTGTTATAAATCAATTAAAAGTGGATAAATATACGTTGGATGCGCGCTTTTTCAAGCCTGCATCCATTGGGGTTCGCCTCTGATTCCCACGCGAGATTTCGTCTGTATAGTTATATTGCCTGTGATATTAGCATACCTAGATTAGAACTGTGTGGCGCGTTGTTACTTGCAAAATTATCTAAGAAAGTAATAGCAGCTTTAGACATAAAAGTCGAAAGTGTGTTCTTATGGACAGATTCTACTATTGTTTTATCATGGCTTGGCGAACAACCAAGCAAATGGAAGGTTTTTGTTGCCAATCGGGTGGCAGAAATTCAAAATCTTACAAACTGCTATCGGTGGAGCCACGTAGTATCAGGCGAAAACCCGGCAGATATAATTTCTAGAGGTGTTGAACCCAAACAACTTAAAAACTTAGAACTATGGTGGTCAGGTCCATGTTGGCTCCGAAAAAGCCAAGAATGGTGGCCTCATACGGTTTCTTTCGATACGAATTTTGTCTCCGAAAAACGCGATACAAAATTAGTACTTGCTAATGTAAATTTTGATCCAGGAATATTTGAAAGGTATTCGTGTCTCTTTAAATTAGTTCGAATTGTGGCTTTATGTTTAAGGTTTTATAATAATTTAAAATGTAAAGCCGATAATCGAAAATTCAGTAAAATTTGTATTGAAGAGTTCGATAATGCGTTGATGACTCTTATTAAGGCCAGGTTTTCCAAAATGAAATTAATATTCTTGAAGGTACTAAAGAGGTACTAAAGCAAAATTCGATCAAATCTCTCAATCCCTTTTTAGACAATCATGGTATTTTACGTGTAGGGGGAAGAATTCGAGAGTCTAATGAAAAATATGATGCTAAATTTCCTATCATTTTACCGCAAAAGCATCCGTTGACTAAATTAATCATTACACAGGACCACAAATGGGAACCGAAAAAAGTCCTTTGGCGAGATTGATGTCCTATATGTATTTTGGTGCGCTAATTACGAATCCGAGGTCCATATAACCCCAGCACATCACGTTCAAGGTCATTTGAAGGTCAAATGCATATATTACGGAAAACAGAAAATCTGACCACGGATTCGGAAAGAGCGGGAAATTTTACGTCCAAATATGTAGTTTTTATTTTTTTCAACATGACCCTCCAAGGTCATCTGGGGGTGAAATGACTCACCGATAGACCAAATTCTTATTTCCCATATAGGTACATCATCACAACTACAGACTTTTACGTACAACTTAGTCAGGTATCTTTAGGTTTTTTGACGCGCTGATTACGAATCCGAGGTCCATATAATCCCAGCACGTCACTTTCAAGGTGATGATGTATATGGGAAATAAGAATTTGGTCTATCGGTGAGTCATTTCACCCCCAGATGACCTTGGATGGTCATGTTGGAAAAACTAAAAACTACATATTTGGACGTAAAATTTCCCGCTCTTTCCGAATCCGTGGTCAGATTTTCTGTTTTTCCGTAATATATGCATTTGACCTTCAAATGACCTTGAACGTGATGTGCTGGGGTTATATGGACCTCGGATTCGTAATCAGCGCACCAAAATACATATAGGATATCAATCTCGCCAAAGGACTTTTTTCGGTTCTCATTTGTGGTCCTGTGTTATCGACCAGCATCATAAACAACTTCATGCCGGTTCACAGGCTATTTTAGCATCCCTGCGGCAACGTTACTGGCCAATAAATGGTAAAAATGCTATTCGAAGTGTGTTGTCAAAATGTATTACTTGTTTTAGAGTCAAACCTCGCAACGTTATTCAAAAAATGGGAGATTTGCCTAAAGATAGGGTAACTCCTCAACTCCCGTTTATTATTTCCGGAGTTGATTTTGCAGGCCCTTTCAACTTAAAAGACGGCAAATTACGCAATAGAGCAATTGTCAAAGGATATTTGTGCTTATTTGTCTGTTTTTCGACAAAAGCTGTACACATTGAACTAGTTGGGGACTTAAGTACTAATTCATTTCTCAATTGCCTAAAAAGATTTGTTTCGCGACGTGGACTATGCGCTCGAATATACTCCGATAATGCAACTAATTTTGTAGGGAGTAATAATGAGCTTCGAAAGGTAGGGGATTTGCTTGAAAGGTTAAAACAGGATAATGAGTTTAATAATTTTTGCTTACAATCACACATTGACTGGCGGTATATCCCTCCTCGATCTCCACATCATGGCGGTCTTTGGGAGTCAGCGATTAAATCCGCAAAACATCATATTACTCGAATAATAGGAAAGTCAATCCTAACCTTTGAAGATATGAATACTGTGCTTACAGAGGTAGAGGCGGTGCTAAATTCTCGTCCTTTAACCCCGTTATCCTGTGATTCCAATGATCTCCTGGCTCTTACACCTGGTCACTTCCTTATCGGAGACACCTTAAAGGCACTTCCACAACAAGATGTAGTCGAGCAGCCATCTAATAGACTAAATCAGTACAATTTACTTCAAAAATTGTATCAGCAGTTCTGGTTACGATGGTCAGCAGAGTATTTATCGCTACTGCAGCAACGAACTAAGTGGAGAGAACCCCACGAAGATATCAAAATAGGCAGTATGGTAGTCCTTAAAGAAGAGAACATCGCTCCACTAAACTGGAAGTTAGGCCGAGTAGTGGCTCTTCATCCCGGTAAAGACCAACTAACGCGCGTTATAAGTGTGCGTAATATACGCCCAGCGGTAATTGACACTCGGAACGAAAGGACAAAAAATTCCTGTGACGTCGTTGTTAACTTTTAAAAATTCGGAATGCTAAAAAACTATAGGCGTACGCGTAGTACATAGTTTTTTAGTATTCCGAATTTTTAAAAATTCCCTACGGCATCATAGTGATTTGTTTTTCATTCCTTTCGAGTGTCAATTACCGCTGGGCAGACTATACCAACGTTGGAACTGTCAAACGTTCTGTGCAAAAGGTGTGCATTTTGCCCATAGAAACTTGAACTAATTAAAGGGATAATTATTATATTGTACCTTTTTTGTAAGGACACATAATTTAATAATTTGTTATTATTGTTATTAATCTATTATTGTATTTATTGAAAGATAAACTTTCAAGGCCGGCGGTTATGTTTAGGCTTATAAAAAATATTTGTAAGTTTTTGAACCACCATATATACGGCATAATATGATATCCGAGGTAACGAAGTGCCAAGAGAGACATTTTTGTTTTCGAAAATAAAAAACTTTTAGTAAGAAAATACAGTCCAAATCATTTTAAATAAAAGAGAAAATACCCGATGGCATTGGCCATCACCCAGTAATAAAGCCCTAATTTGCTTTTCTAAGCCGATGAATTGTCATTAAAATCTCAAATAAAATAATTTTCATCTTTTTACAGAATTATAAAATGGCTGACGGACAAGACAAAGGCGAGACCATATACGTATTAATGCGAGACAACCGAGAATAAAATAACCTAATTGGTCTAATTTTGACTGTCTGTCGTCTGTCGAACGGAAGTAGTCCCTCCATGGCAAGTTCGCTAACTAAATTGTGACAAGTGGCAGCTGCGATAATCCGTATTTAAAGTTTCAGGGCCCTGGGGCGCATTCAGAATCGACGCCCCGTGGGTAAAGGTGGGTAAAAATTAACTTGTTAATGACGTCACGGCCATAAGAACCAACGGCTGGCCGCCTGATTCTGAACGGTCGGTTGTTTACCCGGGCGCACCCGGGCGTCGATTCTGAATGCGCCCCTGGTGTCACGCCTCCCGCTTCGATTCAAGTAATATTTAATAAAGTATTCATTCTTTCGTACGTTGCCGCCTGAGTGGAAGGAAGTAGATGTTTTTAAATTGTTGTTTTCGCGGATTCTTTGCTATTTTTTTTTAAATGTCAGTTTATACAACCAAAGAAAAGAAATAAATTATTAAATGGTATTAGTCCGGTAGTTCTTCCCGGGAGATAATTGGCAGATTTACATTTTCATTTGAAGACTGACTTATTCCAGTAAAATCTACAATTTCGGAAATCATTCAAAAGTTCGAAACTTATCGATGCTTACAAAATTGTAGAAACTGTACCCAGCCCAATGAAGAGTAACCTGTTCGGCCATTACCCGAAGAAAGGGAACTTCGCGAAACTGCTGTTTACAGTTTAGCAGTAGTTAACTTTCCGTGTAATAGTACACAAATTTCAGAAGAACTTGATATCGAGCCTCGGACAGTTCGGAATATTTTAAAAAGAAATAAATTTAGGTGCTACAAATTGCAGAGTAGCCAAGAAATTTTTCCCGAGGGCCACGCAGAGCGAATGGAGTTCTGTGAGGAAATGATGGAAAGGGCGAATAGGGATGAAATGTTTTTAAAAAATATTTTGTTCAGCGATGAATATTTTTCCCTTCATGGTTATCACAATCCATCTATTGCTGTAGGTTACTCGAGTGAAAATAAACATTTAAGTATTCCTCTACGAACCCAGTATTCTCAAAAGGTCAACGTTTGGGCTGGAATATTGGGAAATGCCATTGTAGGACCTTTTTTTATTAACGAAAATCTCAGTGCAGAGAGATATCTTGAACTTTTAAGAGAACAAATCATTTATGCTGTTCGAAGACTGCAGAAATGATTTGACAACTCCAGTCGACCGAACTGTGAGCGTATGCTTATCTAATAGCCCGCTCCATGAATTGTGTTTTTGTTGGATCAAAAGGTCCCTATTGTTTTAAGTGTTTGGTATGGGTGTATTGGTGGAAGAGTGTAGTTTTCGGTGTTGTATAAGTGATTGTGGTTCACCTCATACTTTTGAAAGTAAATTAAAAATACCAGCAGTGAAATGTCCAAGTAATTGATACTTTTGGCACAAAAAAAACATTATAATATTATTCTTATCAATCAAGAACCTTATCGTATATTTGTTTACTCTGTGGGATTCTCTTTTTCTTTTTCAATTTTTTTGTTTGGACTGAAGGCTGTACTTTAAATGGGCACAGTACCGGACTTAAACTAGTTTATTGATAAAATAGTCTATTAATGCATCTTATAAACATTTTAATTATCTATTCCTGCATTATGTTTTTAATATGGAAAAATTAAAATTTAAATGCTGCTCCAAATCTTGCAATCATAGATACAACTGTGTAGCATGCTTGGGTATCTTTCATCCCAGCTGCCTAGAAAGGGACTGGAAAAAGCATATTAAACTGGGAGAGTACAGTGTGTACTGTTCAGTGAAATGCAGTAAGAGGGGTGTTTCGAATGATGAACCAATGAGGCAGGGGACTTATGAAGTGGAAAAACTACAAGGGGAGAATCTTTCGCAAAGGGATCAAATAAGGGAGCTCGAACTGAGATTTGAAAATTTTGAAATTGAAAAGGAGGAAATTATTCAGCAATTACATGACGAGGTGGCTAATCTTCAAAGGGAGATAAAACAGAGAGCTGCTCTCTATAAAAAGCAGAGAAAAAGACTCAGGATTTTGAGGAGGAAGTGTATGAGGCTGAGATGAAGTTTGTTAGTGATTTGAACCGTAGCAAGGAGGAAATTGTTAAACTGAGAAAGGAAATCATTAAGATATTGGAGCAAAAAACCTCGCTAGAAAAAATAAATCTAAGTAATGCTGAGAATGTTGGTAAAATGGAAGATGATCTGAGGGACATGACTAATATAAACAGAGAGATGGTTACTTCAATACGCTTACTGGAGGAAGAGAACCAAATGCACTGTGATAAGCTGGAAAGTTTAAGGAAGGGGTTAGCAAACATTAAAGGTGTTGACTCACTTAGCGGAATTGGAAACAGCAATATAGTTGAATCCCCAATAATAAGTAGCGGGTGTACCGCGACTCATCAGTGCTGTAAGAAGCATCGAGTCCTAATATTGACGGATGGTTACGGAAAATATATTTACAGAAGCTTGGAATTTTTATTGGGTGAAAGATTTAATATACAGGTTGTTTATAAACCAAATTCATTGTTTGAGGACTTGATGTCCGGTACATCAGAACGTTCAAAGGACTTTATGCGATGTGATTACATGATTGCTCTGGGTGGCTTACAAGATCATGATGTGGATCCTTGTATTGTTCGCAAATTAGCTTATGATTGTTTAAATACTAATTTAATTAGGTGTACTATTCCGGCTATGATCAGCGGAGCACGGCCAAGACTAAATGTTGGGAGGTTTAATAGGAGTTTGTTCTGCTTAATAATTGACCTAAAATTGAATACAAGCTTTAATATTGACATACTTGATCTTTATAACTCGGGATTTAATTTTCGCGATTTTAAAATAAATAGTATATATCTAAATAAAAGGGGGTTAACTCTATTATAACCTTAAGTAACATGGATTATATTGCTTGCAACCTACCAGTACAATCAGTAAAAAGTACAACCCCTCGAATTGATCTTACTTCCCCTCAACTGAAGGAGCTAAGTACCCGCTAAACAAAAAAAGATTGTATGAATATTTCAGCAATATTACAAACTAACAATGTTACATTCTGAGAAATATTTATGCAACATTAACGTAATATGTAGTTCACCTCTTATGTCCCGCTTTGTGATGTTACAATGCAACATCTTGCATCCGTGAAACATTAATAAAACATTTAAATCTATGTCTTTTTTACATTGTGTACAAGTAATCTTTCCAATATTATTCTGTTATAACTTTTATCTCTATGAAAGTAATATTTCATAAGATACTTTGACAATATATTACGCAAGCTCATGTACGAAATGTTTTTTTACGTAGATAGTATGTAGCTTTTTTTTTGAGCCTAATATTTTTTTAATATTGTAGCTGAAACATTTTCGCGCATTCGCCATCCCATTTTTAAGATAATATGTGTCCCGAAATATTGTGCATATTTGAAAATAATAATTGGGATTCTTTAACGTTTTTAACAAGATTTGAAACGTTTTGACATCATAAATCTTGTTAAAAATATTTAGTGTCCCAATTATTTTTTTCAAATATGTGCAACATTTTTGGACACTGCATAGACTATTTTTCCTAAATCAAAATTTGCTGCTGTAGTGCAATTCTGAATCCAAATCCCTGTACATAAAAAATTTAATTGGCACACTCTTTATCAAATAAATTAAATTTGATTCAGAGTTGTAACATGCAGGCAAATTATAAACAAAGAAAAATACAATGTTAATCAAAAATTAAAAGTTAGTCACCAACATTTACCTTTACCAGAAAAACTGGAGGCTACAAATCTTTTTGGAGCGATTGAATTTATTGTAAACTTAAAGTCCTATATTTTTTGTTTCTATATTAGTTATTAGTTTAGATTTTTAGACCAAAAACTCATATTAAACAAACATTAAATTTGCAAAATATATTTATGAATATAAGTAAACACAAACAGAAAAATTATTCTTTTTCCCTTTCTTTTCTTTGTCTGGAGAATCGTAACCATTCAGCTACAACTTTCTCAAATTATTTGTCAGTCAGTGCTGGAAATAGCTTCTGACTAGCTCCTAAAATAATTACAAAACAATAAGGGCATAAACATGTCATCCATGAGCGCCCGCAGACTTTTTTCTCAGGGGGGCACGGTGGGATAAAATCGGAAAAACCTGGCCATTTGGTGAAAATCGAAGGTTCTAGTTTAACGCTACAATCTGTCCCGGCCGTTTCTAGGAACCCCAAAGTACAAAGAAAACCCGTTTTCAAGCGCTAGATGCCGCGCAGCATTGCATAGGGCCATTCGGAAGTTGACCGTTGAAGGAAACACGTCCTGAACGTAGATACATGTAGGTCTGAATGCGAAAGTGAAACTGTGTGAATTTGAGGATAGCACAACATATTGATGAGTCTTGCTATGGACTCTTCTCAGCAAGGTATGTGGAATTCAACAAAACATTACAATTTTCTTAATTACTAACCATAAAATATTTATAAACAATTAAGTAAATCTATGTTTGGGTCATTTAAATGCAAAAATTGTTGTAAACATTGAGAAAAAAGTTTACCACTCGACTTCACTCGATCGATGGCTGTCACTGGAAATTGTTTAATAACCCCTGAACTATGAATTCATGAGGGAGTTAGCTGCTACAACCTGCCCCGTTGTTTACACTAATTTGTATATAAACATGCATATATAAACAAAATATAAAGAAAATGTAAATGACTAAAAAATTGAGTCCATCTTAATGAATGTTGCTGAAAATGGTTACATGGGGGTTTTTGGGGTCGCTGATTACGAATCTGATGATATTTTTGTAAACAAAATGGCGGATTTAATATGGCGGGAAAAATTTTGAAATGTCGATAAATCTTTATGTATGTTGTTAATCAAGAATATATATTTGATTTTTAGGTTTTCGGGGTCGCTGAATTCGAATCTCACAATATTTTTTTTTTAAACTAAATGGCGGATATAATATGGCGGCCACAAATTTTCAAAAGTCGATAAATATTTACCACAATTGTTACTCGGGGGTTTTTGGGGTCACTGAATTCGAATCTGACAATATTTTTTTAAAAAACAAAATGGCGGATCCACTGTAGTTGCTGACATGTTTAAAAAGTCAATAAATATTTACCAAAATCGTCACTGGGGGGTTTTCGGGGTCGCTATTTACGAATCAGGTTATCGATTAAAAAAGTGAATTAGTGTATAACCTAAATAAAAAATTTCATGAATATTTAATTCATTTTTTGAAAATCAATTTATGGCAAAATGGATAATTTTCGAATTATTTCTATAATGAGTGATGTAATTTTGATTCTTTTTTCAGAAATGAGCTCTGTCAAACAGATATCTGTTAGAAGAAGTGAAAAATTTTGTCAGATTCGTAATCAGCGACCCCAAAAACCCCCGAGTAACGATTGTGGTAAATATTTATCGACTTTTGAAATTTTTTGGCCGCCATATTGGATCCGCCATTTTGTTTGTCGAAAAAATATTGTCATATTCGAATTCAGCGACCCACAAAACCCCCAAGTAACGATTGTGGTAAATATTTATTGACTTTCAAAAATTTTTTGCCGCTATTTTGGATCCGCCATTTTGTTTTTCAAAAAAATATTGTCAGATTCGAATTCAGCTACCCCAAAAACCCCCGAGTAACGATTGTGGTAAGTATTTGTCGACTTTTGAATTTTTTTGGCCGCCATATTGGATCCGCCATTTCGTTTGTCGAAAAAATATTGTCATATTCGAATTCAGCGACCCAAAAAACCCCCAAGTAACGATTGTGGTAAATATTCATTGACTTTCAAAAATTTTTGGCCGCCATTTTGGATCCGCCATTTTGTTTTTCAAAAAATATTGACAGATTCGAATTCAGCGACCCCAAAAACCCCCGAGTAACGATTTTTGAGACGATTTTTCAATATTCAGCTGAGTTACATGCTTATGACCATATTTTTCAATTTTTATCCCACCGTGGGGGGGGGGGGGGCAAAATGAAAAAAAGGAATATATTTTTAAAGATTTTACTACTAATAATTAAAAAGTATGACAATCTCACAAGCTCAGGGTGGCCACGCCCCCCCCCCCCCTGGCCCCTCCCTGCGGGTGCCCATGATGGCATCTACATAACAGACGACTTAAATCGGCAACTAAGCTCGAGTAGGTCACCACATGGCAACAGTGTGCCATTCAATATTAATATTTTAGTTAGGATGTATGTGGGGATAAAAAGCAACGTTTACAAATGGGGGTAACATAGTTAAGACGTGGTCACTGATAAAGAATTACATACATCTTAACCAGTATTTTTAAGACGCCAAGCATTTCAACGATAGCTATTTGCTTAATATAAACACAACGGTGAAATTAGGGGGTCACTGCACATTAAATACTTTTGAATTCGTTAAGTATTTAGAAATATTTAACAAGTGAAGACTATATGCCAAATTTGAGATACCTTAAATTGTTCGTTTTACTTTAATGCATACTTAAAGTATTTACACACTAATTAAGTACATTTAGTACCTACTTTAAAGTATTTTTTGTACCTAAGTAAGTAAAAATTAAAAACTGTAAATATTAAAAAGTATTTACTTAATACTCGTGCTTGAAATGCTTGATTTTAAGTACAATCTTAATACTTGCAAGTAGATTTGACAACTACTTCTGCTTAGTACTTTAAATACATTTAAAATGTAAAATGTACTGTTTACTTTATGCATGGTGCATAAATATTGTATTTTCCTGCCAAAGATTTTCTTTAAATTTCAGTTTAAGCAGAAGTAAATCAAATTTTATTACTCTAATGCTGTGTGGATATTTTTATGAAATATTAATTAACTTACGTCTCATTGTGTTAGTAATGCAAAAATTTTGTTCTTCTCGGCTTTTGCCCCGTCCAAGAAATTATAGTCCCCACCGAATTGATAAAAACAACAGTCATCATTCTTCTTATGTGGTTCTTTGTGTTAAGGCCACCCAACTGGCAGTCTGTTAAACTGAAAGACAAACAGCTGATTTAATAATTTCATTGTCCCTATAGCATTGCCTTAAAATGGGCAATTTATTGTTTTTACTTGTGTGACAATTTATTTTTTTTACTTTTATATTCTACTTTGTAAATGTTGAGCAAGAAAGTTTTTTTGTTATTTTCTTACCCAAAGCAAAAACTACGAAGTTACTATTTCTGGCGTTCTGTTCGTTTTTGCTGGAAAATGTATTTTAACCTATAATTAATGCAAGCAAGTGGAAAAACTCACCAACTTTATTATTAGTTCCGAATTTGTTTGTAAAGATTCTTCAATATTGAGCATAGCCTGTATACTTTTTGCGGGAAAATGCCTGAAAAATCCTCGACAGGCTCAACGCTTTCTTCCAGAGAATTTATTTTATGTAAAATAATTTTTAATGTAGCTGAGTTTCAACTGCCATCTCCACCAGTAATTCAATTTTATCTTCCTTCAAGTTAACAATTTTACATTCTTGTAAATCTGAAAAAAAACACCGAGTTTTAAATATAAAATGGACCTAAAAACAGGAAAAGTTCTAAGCAACTTTTTCTAGTGTCATTTTTCTTTAAAATGAAAAATAAAGGTAGTTTACTCTTACATGGGTCAAGTTTATATTTTTGAAGTTTTTGACCTCTCTGTATATAGAAACTAATTTTTTTTACATAAATCGCATTTTTTTAAAAGCTTTAAAAATGTTTATACGAATAACTTTTTGTCGAAAAATTAAAAATTAGATTCATTTGTGGTAGTTAACCCCATCCAGGAAGTCCCTGCGATGGGGACAGGTAATTATTCGGATTAATGGATGCACCGAATTTTTTCATGAAATTTTGCACAGACCCTAATTTTGGGTCGTAGAACACGAATCCGGAGTCAGTTTTTGGGGGTCTCGAATGGTTTTTCCAAAAAAATTTTTTTAACTTTTAGGTTACCTTTTCTTATAGATTCCTTTAAGTTTCGACACTTTCACTTAAACATATCTGTAAACTTATAATTTTTATTTTTTTCCGTCCCACAAAACACCATATTTAGACAAAAATAGCTAAGAAAATTGCTTTTTCCTGTAGAAAATTCCATTTTAATGCCCTAGTAGCGGCTATTATTTTCCCAGCTGTCAATTGTCCGGCGTTGCCAGGTTTACTTATAAAAAGTTGTAAATTAGGAATCAAAAAGCTAACCATAACAAACTAAAGTTACGATTCAGCCCAACTTAGTCAACAACATTTTTTAATTTTAACCTACATCAGACCTAACCAAAATCCTATTGATCAGTAATCCAACACCTGCATGCTGATATGCATGCAACCATATCTGAACAAAAAGGTGTATACCCAACCCAAGCAAACCTGAGCAAAAAGGTGGTCAGGTTTGCTCAGTTTTGATTGATATAGATACATATATATCTATATCAATGAAAACTGAGCAAACCTGACCACCTTTTTGCTCAGGTTGGGTGAGCAAAAAGGTGGTCAGGTTTGCTCAGTTTTGATTGATATAGATATATATATATATATATATATATATATATATATATATATATATATATATATATATATATATATATATATATATATATATATATATATATATATATATATATATATATGTATCTATATCAATCAAAACTAAGCAAACCTGACCATCTTTTTGCTCAGGTTTGATCGGGTGTATACACCTTTTTGCTCAGATTTGGTTCATTTTCGCATTTTGTTAAACTGTTAAACTTTGCGGGTAAAACGATTTGTAAATTTGGCAACAGCGCGTCTTTCCGTCAGAAATTTCCAGTATTTGTACCGCGGGTTGCGTTTTTATTTTCTCTCAGTTTTTCGATATTTTCTCTGTTTTTTTAATGTTTCTACATAAATTTGCCTAAATATGGTATAGGAAAATAGTGTGTAATGACTTGTATAGATGTGTTTAAGTAAAAGTGCCGAAATGTAAAGAGATTCATTGAAAAACCTAACCTAAAAGTTTAAATTTTTTTTTGGAAAAACCATACGAGACCCCCAAAAACTGACTTCGGATTCGTGTTCTACGACCCAAAATTAGGGTCTGTGCAAAATTTCATGAAAAAATTCGGTGCATCCATTAATCCGAATAATTACCTGGGGACATCCTGTATAACTTTTAAACTTAGTCAGGATTCTTTACAACAATCGTACAAAAATAAATAAAGAGTAGGTACTTAATTCAAAATTTTATTATTTATCATGCCCTAAGGGCATAAAAATTTAGTAACGCGGAAAATGTGGATTTAACTTCTGTAGTTTCTAAAATAAAATTTAAATTTATTTCTTAAAAATTGTATTTTTGGTACATTTAAATACCTAATTTGACCATAATTCTTTAGAAAAACAATTGCATTTATTTTAGAAACTACAGAATCTAAATCCTTACACTTTCGTGGCTATTCAATTCTTTTTATTTGTAAAATGTTCTAAAAAATGGAATTTATGCTCTGAGGGCATCGAAGTGATAATCCCAATGCAAAAATTTAGGACTTTCAGCACAATTAAATTCTAATATCTACCTAAAATTACTTATTAACTTCGGTTCAGAGATGAAATTTTCAACGTTGAATAGAGTCGCCATTTTTAAGACCGGAGTGGTCGATCCTAAATCTCCGAAACAAACAACACAATAAAATAGATGCCAAAAAAAGATGAAGACTTACCTTTTTTTTGAGAGACTCACATTCCATTTTATTATCAATATGATAAAAACAAAATAAATTTTGCTCACTGCACTCATGTATTTTCCGCCAGAGAAAAATAATGGGCTGCATTGGTAAACACACATAAAACCAAAATGGACGTTAGGTTTCTGTTCCATGTTCCATCGAAGAATTAGTTAAATAAAACACCAATCAGAGTTCGAGGTCGGGGAAGCGGAAAGTCTTATTAAAGGCGGTAAATATGAAATTGATAAAATAGAAGTACTTTTTGTAATATTATATGCAATTAAAATAATAAAGTTTTAAAAATATTTATAAAATATGCGAAATGAAATGTTGGGTCAAACTAACAATAAAATGTTGCATTTACTTACAAATAGAAATATTAAAAAAACTTGCCACAAATATGAAAATAACGTTGTAATTTTATTAGGTAGGTATATAATTTTTCTGTAAGAAAATAATGTTATTTCTGTATTTTAAGAAAGTTTCACAAATAATGCTGTCTCGTAACTGCACAAAAGGCTGTTACAATATTTGCACAATATTTATTTGCTAATGTTGTAAAAGTTATTTTGAAAAAATATTATGCAATATTTTTGTAATATAACATGTTTAGCGGGTAAGAATCTAACAACGAATATCCCCGAATTCACTAACATTTCTGCTTTTTCAGAACAAATATTTAACGAACTGACGACTCTTTTATTAAATGTACAGTCAGTTAGGTCTAAAACTGCAGAACTTGAACTTTTCCTGGAAGAACTAAAACTTCCAACCATTGTACTTTTGACTGAGCACTGGCTTAAGGATAACGAACCATTTTTCTTGAACAATTACACTATTATTTCTAAATGTTGTAGATCTCATACCAGTCATGGTGGTTCAATGATTCTGGTTAACAACAATGACTTTGATTTGTTTGGCCTTGCTGATGTTGACAAGTATGTTTATCTCTGCTGTGAGAGGGATTTTGAAGTTTCAATAGTATTTTGTAGTGTTTTGAATTTATTCATTATTTGTGTATATCGTTCTCCGGGATGTAACTGTGATGTATTTCTTTTGAGGTTGGAGATGCTCTTGTATGAGCTACCGCCGCGTGCATCCGTGATCCCTGCGGGTGATTTTAACATAAACCACGATAATAAAAACCTTCAAGCTGTTCACTCCATCGATTGCTTGTTGAGTTCTTTTGATTTGAGCATGCATGTGGACTCATTTACCCGTATAACTGCACATTCATCCTCTATATTGGATTATGTGTGTTCTAATGTTTCTGATGGGCCTGTTGAGTGATCAGTGTTAAATGCGGGTATAAGAGACCACGAGGCCGTTTTTTGTAAATTTGTAATTGGTAATAATAAAGAAGCTTTGCCGGTCAAAAAACAAGTTCGATTGTTCTCTCGGCAGAATTATTTAAAATTTTCGCATGCATGCTCGGGCTTTGTATGGAGTACGGTTGTGCGGGAGGCGGACGCCCTGCTAGCATTCCACTGTCAGGTTTTACAAGGGCGTATTTATGGGGGGGGGGGGTTAATGGGGGTAATTACCCCCACCCCAGGATCTTTTGAAAACAGATCGACATATTCTTATTTTGAGAATTACATTGCTTTCACTCTCAATTTACTCAATAAAGTATTAAAAGTTATAAGAATTTAAAGTAAATTTCCTTTCACGTTATTTGATTTACGTAGTTTATCCTATTATAATTCCCTACTTACCTTAAAAAAAGATATATATGTAAAAAGTGGATATTTGGATGTTTTTTGAATAAGTTTAGGTCATTACCCGGAATGCCCGGGTTACCACCCCCCATTATTTTAATTTAAGTGGCAACTTAACAATAATCTTTCCTTTTTGATTTCTCTTTTGTGCCCTGTAAGTTTTCCTACTTTGGGGTTTTTACAGATATACTTTCGCTTTTCTTTTAAACTAAATTAATTAATAAATGTTTATTTATGTATAAAATCAATATCAATCAAATATTCTAATAAATCGCGATAGCGCGCCAAAACATCCAGTGCTTGATTTCATACTTTTTTTGGTCTCTCTGACCGCTGGAGGATGCGGAATTTAGAACGAGTCTACTAAAGTACTTTGACCAGTGCAGTGCTTAACGCTTTGTTCCCGCTTTTTCCTGTGCTGCCGTCGTGGGTGCCCCCAATTAAACCAGCCTGTTAGCCAAAGGGTAAGTCACCTTTAAGTGTAATGATATAAATCACTGGCCGCCGCAAGATACAATCCACTAAGTTTTACCATTCAAGAGCTAACGAAACATTTTTTGATCCTTCTTCAAAGGATTTGGATTTTATTTTTTCTTGAAATAATTATCAATTATTAAAGATTAACATTTCAGATTAAACTGACGCTTTTTGTGATAGAGATAAGTAATATTCTTGTTTCTTTTACCCCGCATAAATTGGTGATTTGTAATTTCGCTTTAGCATATTATTTGGTGGTTTATTTCAGGTATTCAGGTGTAAAAATCACGGTATCGCATTCCAATATTTTATATAGTTTTTTTGCGCGCTTGTGGGAGTATCGTTTAGTGACTACGTTTACATGTTTGAAAGTTAATCTTGGTGGCAAATTTAAATTTGAATTCTATTTGTTATATAAATATTTTTAAAATAATTAAAATTTTGGTAACGCTTTTCTAGCAAAATGTCCCAGGATAAAGTAACTAAATCAAAAATATTACGCGATCTTGAGATGTCCAAACTTAAAATAATTAACAGTGGGGCAATTTCAGCTGAAAAAGATCAAAATAAAAAAGGTATTTTTGAAGTTCAGTTTCTCGAAATTGAAGATATAAAGCAAAAATTTGCGAAACAACATAGTACTTTAATTAACCTTGTGTTTAATGACAAGGGTGAAGTTAAGCTTGCCACTGCAGAAGTTCATTCATTTCAAAAATTGTATGCAGAAATTTGCGCTATTTATAATAAATTGTTTTCTTCTAATGCCAGGTCATCTCTCGGTAGTAACAATTCAAATGTAGTCAACCCGCAGCATATTAATTTGCCAAAATTGGAACTTTTAAAAGGTAATGGAGATATAAAAAATTTTCCTGCTTTTTATGATTTATTTGAAAACTTAATTCATTTAAATGTTACGCTTTCCAATATTGAAAAGTTCTCCTATTTAATTTCATACTTAGAAGGCCCCCCGTTAAGCATGGTTAAATGTTTGCCCTTATCGGCGGCAAATTACTCAATCGCTTATGACAGCTTAGTCAAACGATATAATAATAAACGGCTTTTAGCTCAAGCTCATTGGTCTGCCATTGAAAGTGCACCCTTTGTAAACTGTAGTGATCCGCACGCATTGAGAAACCTTTTGGATATCTTTTCCAAAAATTTAGAAGCTCTTAAAACGCTTAATTTAGATCCTGAGGCTTGGGATTTTGTACTAAGTCATATGTGAGAAACCTTTTGGATATCTTTTCCAAAAATTTAGAAGCTCTTAAAACGCTTAATTTAGATCCTGAGGCTTGGGATTTTGTACTAAGTCATATGTTACTAAAAAAAAATTGATAATGACACTGCCGCTCGTTTTGAAGTCACACTTCGTAAACCGGATTAAATACCTAGCTATCAATCAATATTCAATTTTTTGGAAAATCACTGCAATGCCTGATTTACAGTTAATTCTTTTTCAAATCAAACAATTACGAACCATAAAGTTAATAAAGTTAATGATAGACGTGTCTCTCGTAATTTTAATGAAGTTCAACAGTTCAACATTCTTCTACTTTTATGAGTACCTAGGTACTCACGATCAACCTAAGCAACACCCAGGGAAGGCCAATAACGCTGAGCAATTACAATGTTTATATTGCAACCAAAGTCATTTAATTGATAAATGTTCTTCATTTAATGCCAAAGCTTCTGAAGATCGCTTTAATTGGGCAAAGAACAGGTCTCTATGTATTAATTGCTTGAGTTCGATGCACCGCCAAATGTCATTCTTCTTTCTCGTGTAAATTTTGTCAGAAACGCCATCATACTCTTTTACATTTTAATAAAATTTTGACTAGTGAAACAAGTTCTACGGGTGTAAACGTACCTGTCGCTGAACCCATTCTTAATTTGGGTACGTCTAACACAGTTCTCTCGTCACTCTCTAATAATTCCGCAATTCTCGCGACCGTAAAGATATCCATTTTCGATAGCCGCGGTTTTTATCAGCCTATCAGAGCCCTATTAGACACTGATTCTCAAGTCAGTTTTATAACACACAAACGCGCTAATCAGCTTAATTTAATTCGCAAACAAATATCTTCTGACATTCAAGGCATCGGGCAAACAAATGTTAATGCGAAATTAGGTAGTGTGGATATAAATATCCGCCCCACTGACAGGGATAAACCGAGTCTTATCGGTACTGCCCTAGTGTTACCTCACATATGCTCAACCTTGCCTTCTGCACCGGTTTCTTATACCAGTTATAAACATATTAAAAGTTTAATGTTAGCCGATCCAAATTGGTTCACTCCCGCTCCAATTGACCTACTGTTAGGGGTGGATTTTCTGCGTTATATTTTGCAAGATGGTAAAATATTAGACCAGCCAAATGAACCCGCCGCTTTTGACACCTTATGTGGTTATGTAATAATGGGTCATTATAATAGTCCCATTCAAACTTATACTTCATTTTTATGTCAAGTTAATTACACCGATATTAATGATTCGTTACGGAAATTTTGGGAATTAGAAAATGTCCCTACTAAATGTATCTTATCCCCTGAGGACGCTATATGTAAAAAAAAAGTTTTTAGAATCTTTTAAAAGAAATTCTGAGGGCCGTTACATTGTATCTCTGCCGTTTCGCGACACGGAGCCTAGTTTTCCGGGCAGTCGTAATATTGCTTACAAACGCTTTTTATCTTTAGAAAAACGATTATTAAAATCACCTGATCTTTATGCAAAATATTCCGATTTTCTAAAAGAATATTTAGACCTAAATCATATGGAACTTATTGACAGTACCTATTCTAACGACCGCTCGTTTTATATTCCTCATCACGCTGTAGACAAACCCAATTGAGGGTTGTTTTTAATGCTTCCGCTAAAACTGGTACGTGTACAAGGGTGGATCGAAAAAATCTTTTTTTGGATTTTCAGTTGACCTTACCTGGCGAAAGTTGTCAGTAGATATCATGATTGTTTTAGCCAAATCTCAGAATTTTCGAACATCATCTTCAGGTTCCCCGCGAGTGTCAAAGTTTAGGGAAAATGTCAATTTTTTACCTTTACCAAAAAAATAACGGAATGTTTTTCTTTAATTATTTTACTTGGGCTGATATGCCCAATCAATGTTGTATTATTAAAAAAAAACTCGGAATTTTTGATAAGCATCTAGAGGTTCCCCTGCTGTATACAAATTAAGAAAAAAATTAAAATAAAAAACTTTTTAAAAAAATATATTTTGTGTAATTTTTGTTAAGCAAATAATTTTTGTTTTGCTTGACAGACGAAACAAAATCATTTTGTGGTATTAAAATATGGAAGCTTGTTCCTAGAGTCTATTTTGGCCCTAATGAATCCGTCTCTAGCTTCTTGGCCTGAAACAGCTAGAGAAGCCTCTGTTACAAGCTTAATACTCCTCTCCACAGCTTGGGTGTGGCAAGGAAATGTAGGAAGAGGCATATTTTAAAATTTATGCCACACCCAAGCTGTGGAGAGGAGTATTAAGCTTGTAACAGAGGCTTCTCTAGCTGTGTCAGGCCAAGAAGCTAGAGACCGATTCATTAGGGCCAAAATAGACTCTAGGAACAAGCGTCCATATTTTAATACCAAAAAATGATTTTGTTTCGTCTGTCAAGCAAAACAAAAATCATTTGCTTAACAAAAATTACACAAAATATATTTTTTTAAAAAGTTTTTTATTTTAATTTTTTTCTTCATTTGTATACAGCAGTGGAACCTCTAGATGTTTATCAAAAATTCCGAGCTTTTTTTTTAATAATACAACATTGATTGGGCATACCAGCCCAAGTAAAATAATTAAAGAAAAACATTCCGTTATTTTTTTGGTAAAGGTAAAAAATTGACATTTTCCCTAAACTTTGACACTCGCGGGGAACCTGAAGATGATGTTCGAAAATTCTGAGATTTGGCTAAAACAATCATGATATCTACTGACAACTTTCGCCAGGTAAGGTCAACTGAAAATCCAAAAAAAGATTTTTTCGATCCACCCTAAGTGTACATCTCTAAATCAACCTTATTAAAAGGGCCAAAATTACAAAAAGATATTTCTTCAATTATTATATTAAATTTTCGCTTGCATAAGATCGTGTTGATGGCTGACATTTCAAAAATGTACCGTCAAATTTTGATTGCTTCGGATCATCAGGATTATCAAAGAGTTCTATTCCGTTTTAACGCCAGCGAACCCGTCTCCAAATATCGGTTAAAAACTGTTACTTACGGTACTTCTTCTGCGCCCTTTTTGGCCTTAAGAGTTTTACAGCATTTAGCTGAACATGAGAAAATTAATTTTCCCCACGCGTCTGACGTTATTTTAAATGACACGTATCGATAATATTTGTACAGGGATGGATTCTATCGAAGAGGCTCGGTCTCTTCGAGACGATCATATAAATCTTTTAAAACGCGGAGGTTTTGAGCTCCACAAATGGGCAAGTAATCATCCGTTGGTACTTAGTGACTTACCACAGACTGTTATTAATCCTGTATCGTCGTGCTTAGACTTTGATAGTGTACCTAAAGTTTTAGGATTACGTTGGCAGCCTCAGTTTGATCATTTCACTTTCGTCGTGGAACCAATGACTAATAGTTGTACAAAACGACATATTTTATCTGCGCTTGCGCGAGTTTTTGACCCGTTAGGATATCTCACTCCAGTTACTTTATTAGCAAAATCCTTGATCTCAAAACTTTGGGTTCTAGGTCTAGATTGGGACGCTGAAACTCCGCCAGAAATAAGTAGTATTTGGAATAAATATAAATCCGAACTGATTTTATTAAAAGAATGTAAATTACCACGCCATATAAATATTTGGTCGGGACAGGCTACTTACGAAGTTTGTGGATTTGCCGATGCGAGTATGCGCGGATATGCCGCTGTGGCCTACCTGCGCGTCTCTTATAATAATGAAGTAAATGTTTATTTTTTGTGTGCTAAATCTCGAGTCGCGCTTTAAAAACAATTTCTATACCTAAATTAGACTTGTGTACGGCGTTATTATTATCGCAACTTGTGGATTTTATTTTACGAACTTACCATAAACGTATTTTTATTAGTAACGCATAAGCCTGGTCAGATTCGACTGTTGCCTTATCGTGGATAAAATCACACCCGTCTCGATGGAAAACCTTTGTTTCTAATCGCGTAAGTTTAATACAAGAAAAAATTGCTCCCTCTAATTGGCGATATATATCTACTTCTTTAAATCCCGCTGACGTCGCTTCTAGAGGTGTTTTCCCTTCAGAATTATTAAATCATACTCTATTTTACCGAGGTCCTGAATTTTTAAAACTTTCGCTCGAACTGTAACGTGTAAACTTCATAAAAGACCTCTGCGTCAATATGATAACAATTTTACCTATCAAGAACTGCATAATGTTTTACTGCAGATCATTTAAATACGTACAAACTAGTGTGCTCGGGGAAGAAATAAAAGCTTTAAAGAAGAAACAACCACTTTCCACACCTCTCCAAAAACTTAATTTATTTTTAGATTCCCAAAATATATTACGAGTTCGGGGCAGGTTACACTTCTCGTCCCTTTCTTACGATAAAAAGTATCCAATCTTATTGCCCAAGTCGCATCGCTTAACTAATCTTATTATTGAAAATTTGCATCAGAAATACCTGCATGCCGGAGTTCAGTCAATACTATTTTTACTAACTCAAAAATTTTGGATAGTATCAGCTAAAAAAGTTATATACTCGGTCATTTCTAAATGTGTTAGATGTTTCCGGAATAAACCTCAACCGCTTACCCCTTTTATGGGTAATTTACCGTCTCCTCACGTTTCTCAACTTAAATGTTTTTCTCACACCGGGGTGGATTTAGCTGGGCCTTATTCTATAACAATGGGAAAAACTCGTGGGGCTAAAACTTTTAAGGCATATATAGGTCTGTTTGTATGTATGGCCACTAAGACTATCCATGTAGAGCTAATTAGTGAATTAACCGCTGACGCTTTCATCGCGGCATTACGTAGATTTGTGGCACGCCGGGGACGGTGTAGTCATTTATATAGTGACCATGCTACTAACTTCATTAGTGCAAATAAACAGCTTCTACAAATTAATACAGACCAACCCATACACTAGCATTTTATACCACCTCAAAGTCCGAATTTTGGAGGCTTGTGGGAGGCGGGCGTCAAGTCTGTAAAAACTCATCTTATTAGGGATATAGGGGCTCAATTATTAACGTATGAGGAGTTTCTGACGGTTCTTTGCCAGATTGAAGCCATCTTAAATTCGAGACCTCTTACCCCTATGAGCACTGATCCTAATGATCTCTCAGTTTTAACCCCCGGTCATTTTTTTAACGTTGGAACCATTAAGTTCCATCCCTGACGTGGCTCTAGCGGACGTACAACTTAATCGCTTATCTCGATGGCAGCTTCTCCCGAGGTTGCATCAAGACTTTTGGAGACGTTGGCATTCTGAATATTTACATACGCTTCAGCAGCGGAGCAAGTTTTTGAAACCCACTGATGCTCCCGCTGTGGGTGCCTTAGTTTTGATTAAGGACGATCTGTCCCCTCCTCTTCAGTGGCATCTTGGCCGTATTATCACCTTTCATCTTGGTCGTGACGGTGTTGCTCGAGTTGCCACTGTCAGGACCACCAATAATGTGCTAAAGCGCCCTTTATCGAAATTATGTCCACTACCGATTTATTCTTCTTCTCAAGATGCGTAGCATCTTTGGGGGCCGGAATGCTCAGTTTTGAACTAAAAAATAGTCATTTTTGTATATAAAAATAATCTTTAATTTTAGTTATTATTTTAATTTAAGTGGCAACTTAAAAATAATCTTTTCTTTTTGATTTCTCTTTTGTGCCCTGTAAGTTTTCCTACTTTGGGGTTTTTACAGATATACTTTCGCTTTTCTTTTAAACTTTAAATTAATTAATAAATGTTTATTTATGTATAAGATCAATATCAATCAAATATTCTAATAAATCGCGATAGCGCGCCAAAACATCCAGTGCTTGAATTCATATCAAACAGGTGACTTTTTTTGGTCGCTCTGTCCGCTGGAGGATGCGTGCAAGATGAGTGAATTTAGAACGAGTCTATTAAAGTACTTGGACCAGTGCAGTGCTTAACGCTTTGTTCCCGTGCTGCCGTCGTGGGGGCCCCCAATTAAACCAGCCTGTTAGCCAAAGGGTAAGTCACCTTTAAGTGTAATGATATAAATCACTGGCCGCCGCAAGATACAGTCCACTAAGTTTTACCATTCAAGAGCTAACGAAACATCAACAAAAAATCTAAAAACAAAAGCCCTGGATCACGAAGGGGTTAGGAGTCTCCTCTAGAAACATGAGATGCTTGCATTCAGTAAGAAAGTTTGCATTTCATAATGATTTCTTTTTAAACTATTATAACAGATATCGCTGCATCTATCGTAAGACAATAAAACAAGCTAAACACATTTATTATAATGATAGAATAACTTCAGCCAGCAATAGACAGAAAGAGATTTGGAACATCGTTAATGATCTGAGAGGCAAAGGAGTAAAAAATTTCAAAGACTCTAAATTAAAAGCAGATAATATCAACTCTTATTACTGCACAATTGCTCAAAACCTCGCCTTAAGTATAAATCATAACCAGCAATTAATTGATCCATTATATTATGTTTCGTTAGCCATGTTTCAGTGAGCGAAACTTTTTATTTTAATCCGGTCAGTTTGAATGAACTTAGATCCACATTCGTTAAAATTAAAAATAAGAACACTTCAGCATGGGACGATATGTCTGTGATGATATATCTAAATCTTCCAGATGCTGCACTGGCTGTTTTGGCTGAGGCTATAAATCTTTCTTTTCAGAATGGTTGTTTTTCATTACTTTTGAAGCGGGCTATGGTATTACCATTATTTAAGGGAGGGGATAAAGATCTTCCTTTGAACTATAGACCAATATCTTTACTTCCTACTCTAACAAAGATTGTAGAAAGATTACTTAAGAAGAGGATGATAATTTTTTTTTTTGAAAAGCATAAACTACTCGCGTTATCGCAGTTTGGTTTTCACCTGAATAAAAATACTGATGGCGCCATATTTCGTGTTTTGGAGGAGCTGTACTTGAGGCTCAATGATGGGGAGGGGACCGAGGTAGTGTTTTGTGACTTGACCAAAGCTTTTGATTGTGTCTGTCATGAAATCCTGCTGCGGAAACTTTATGTCTGTGGCTTTCGTGGACCTATCTGGGAATGGTTTGGGATTTATCTTTCTGAGCGTAGTCAGAGTGTCTGCTTTCAGGACACTGTTTCAGGCCTACTAAATGTTTCTGCAGGGGTTCCTCAGGGGTCTGTTTTGGGACCCTTACTATTTTTATTATATGTTAATGACCTTCCTAAGGTTATCAAATATGGTCGATGCACGTCATTTGCGGACGATACAACAATTCTCTGGCACCATAAAGATCCCTTTACCCTTAATAATTTAGTGAATGAGGATTTATTAAGCATTAAGAAGTGGTGTGACTCTAACTTACTATCGTTTAATGTCTCTACAACCAATATTTTGAATTTTAAATGTAAATTGAACGATGTTTTCTTAAATGGCGAGGTTGTGAGTAATTTGTCTGAGAACAAACTTTTGGGCTTATTTATCGACAACAAACTTAAGTTTGACATTCACATCAAAAACGTATGTATGAGAATCTCACCTGACTGTTACGCCATTAGAACTATAAAGAATGAATTGGATATATCAATAGCCAGAAACGCATATTTCTCCCTAGTAGAGGCACATTTACGCTATGGTTTCTGTTTCTGGGGTGGTTGCTCCAATACTTTATTCAAGTCTGCTTTTATAATGCAGAAACGAGCGATTAGAAATCTTTGTGGTGTCGGTCCGCGTGAAACTTGCCGGCCTTTGTTAGTGTCTCAACGTATTTTGACTTTGGCTTGCATTTTTATATTGGAGACGGTGTGTCTTATGCACAGAAAGTACTCCTTAGACATTCGCTCTTTGTCTGTGATCCCTACTCCAAACTCTTATATGATAAGGCTTCCAATCCCTACGTCTGCGTTAACCAAAAACTCTATTTTGTATAATGGTAAAAAATCTCTTTAATGGTCTCCCCATGGATTTTAGACGAGTTTGCGATTACAAGGTGTTTAGGCGTAGGGTTAAGGGGTTCTTAATATCAAAAGCTTATTATACAGTGGAAGAGTACTTCATGAGAAATGTAGCGTGATAAATCATTTTGTCTACGTATCTAATTAGAAGGGGCGTGGTATCTGATTTTGTTGTGATTTGTCTTTTTGTCATATTTTACATTCGCTTGTGCAACGTAGCGCTGACATAATACATGTATATTTTACCTGTTGACGTTTTAACAAATATTATGTATCACTGCTTAGTATAAGTTACTTAATTATGTGGTTTTGGTTTGTTTTTGTATTATCATTGTATTGATGTTTTTTTTTGTATTAAATTACTATGTGTTCTTTGGCTTTGTCAACACATAATGCCAGAAGGGTAAAGGAGTTTTTAGACATTACCTTTTCCGATTTCCTTATTGGCGGAAGGGGCTCAATTAAATGGCCACTTAGATCTCCAAACTTATCACCAAATGATTTTTTTTCTTTGGGGTATGTTACCGAGCAAACTTACCGGCATAAACCTGAACGTGCTAGTAATTTAAACGAACTTAGTGCCAAAATTATGGAAACGGTAAACAACCTCCCCATTGATATTTTGGAAAATACGCGCCAACAATTTTATGACCGATTGGGATACTGTTTGGCACAATCTGGTGGTCTTTTTGAGCACCTTATAAAGTAGTTTTAAAAGAGCTGGAAAAATTTCTTATTTTAGAATACTATCGATTATTTTTTACTACTTAAAATATTTATTTATTTTTGTTATTTACTATACAACGGAATGTTATTTATTTTACAACAGAATATAACTTTTATTTCTTTCAGACGGCAAACAATGTACTGATAAACAAACTAAAAATAAAAACAGGCCGTGAGTACGTAATTTTTATGGCACCTGTGTCCAACACAATACATCTTCCTTCGACGCACAGTGTGCGATTTTACCTATCTAGGGGGATTTAATTCCACAGTTATGAAATATTATTAATTTTGCTTGGGAGGGAGTTTCAATAGTATTTACCATCCAAAATATGTAAATTTTTATTATTCCTATGTACAGGGTATTTCAAAAACAAGGCCATATACTTATTATGTTATGTAAAAATGCAGAAAAAATAAAAGTTAAATAATAAGCGTTTTAAAGTAATGCTAAGAGGAAAATTACTAAGACAAAACAGCAGTGCAAAGTAGCCAAAATACCGATTTTAACTGTTTATAGCTTCAAAATGACAAACTTTACAAATATAACATCGTAAATCCTATCTCTAATGCGAAAAAATTGATTGAAATAAATAAAAAATTCTTCAGTCAATAACATCACGTTAAACAATTAAAAACTAGGTATACGTATAAGATAATAAATAAAGAACACCCTTTTAAAAAGACTAGTCCGAGTCACTGTTACTGTCGCTTGAATACATATTTCTGGGTGACTCGGTGAAAGTAAGCTCTGCTTCATTGCTGTCTTCATCATTTTTTGTTTGTAAAGAAACCTTTAACAATGAAAGCACTTCTTGAGTAATTTTACAATGTTTTCTATTTAAATTTGGCCTGAGACTAGACATAGTTTTATGTGTTTTTAAAAAACGATCGCGATGTCGAACACTTCTTTTCCATTTTAATTGAATTTGTCAACTTTCTGGTAATAGAATCTACCACACAATCAGTTAACAAATTATTGTCTAGATTTTGAATAATAAATTCCAAAGATTGATTAATTTTTTCACGTCCCTTACGTTTGAACCAGCTTTCAAAAATTTGCATTCTTGAAACCTTACACTCCATGCTAAAAACAAAAGAAACAAAAATTGGCGCAAGAACGCGCAAAATATTTTTATACTATCTGATACTATAATGCCCAAAGTTATTTATTTGCATGTTGTGGTATCCATATTTGCTCATATAAGAAATATTTTGCATTTTGAAATTTAAAAAATATTGTACTTGTAATTTTTCACAGATGTTACACTTGGCATTATAGACCCCCGTGCTAATAAAAAAAAAATAATAAAATTACAAAAACATACCTTAACAATCAGTTTAAAGGTTACAATATTGAAAAATATTTTTAAACTACTAAACTCTTTATACCAGCTAGCTTAAAGTCGATTAACTGAAGATACGTATTTTATTTTCTTATCGGCTATGCCTACTTATAGAAATGTTTGATGTTTATTATTTGGGCCCCAGTACCTTTACAAAAAAGTGACAACAAAAAATCAATGTGCCTGGCATTCTAGAATAATAATAGGCTAGATGTGTTTTGAAACGAAATACTTCTTATTTTCAATTAAATCCCCCTAGATAGGTAAAATCGCACATTGTGCGACGGCGTAAATAGCACTAAAATTTAAAATTCAGTCAGTTTAAAGCAGAACGCAGCACAGCAGAAAAGTGAGCGAGATGCGATACGATGGAGTGGGGGAAACATAATCTACCTATTTCTATTTGCTTTGCGATATTTAATATTTTTACTCTTCTAGCTTATTACTAGGATATGGGCGGACAACACATTTTCAAACCTGTATATGTATCTCTATTTTCTTGTATGTATATTGAAGTTCTGATGTCAAAACATGAACAAATTTATCTATCTATAACCTAGAATTCTGTATATATATATATATATATATATATATATATATATATATATATATATATATATATATATATATATATATATCTGGGGAGCAGCATCACTTTCCACACTTAACATCCTTGGTTCCATCCAAGCGAGAGTCATTCGCGTTATCAATGACCCAGTCCTGACAAGACAACTTACTTCCCTCACTCGTCGGCGCGCTGTTGGGAACCTCTCTTTTCTACAGATATTTCCAAGGATCTTACTTAGAAGAACTAACCGCTATCATTCCCTCCTTGATCCTAAGAGAACAACAAGAGGCACGTCACATATGTATCCCTTTACTGTTTAGCAACAAAAAACCTAGAACATCCCACTTGTCTCGTCTATTCATTCCTAGGGTCTCTAGATTATGGAACAAACTGCCTGCAGAGATTTTATATTCCCCAATTCTTTAAATCCCGTATCAGTAAATTACACTTTCCTCCTCTTCAGACGCCCACTATACGTTAGAACTTAGGCTTAAAATCTATGTAGGCTAAACTACCCCTAAATTCGGATCTCCGGGCGAGGGGTGCTCATGGGGGCCCACCATCGAAGAATTCCAATTTGGACTCTGTCCGCCACTATCTCCAATCATGCAAACCCCACATTCTTTTTCTGACCGAAACCCAAGTCAGCACCAAATCCTCAACCAATCATCTCCTGTTTCCAGGCTATGAACTTCTGTCATCTTCTCGTCTTCATGGTGGGGTATGTGCCTACGTTCGCAGCAGTCTTTCTTGCACCTGACTCCCGAACCTGGAATCAGGCCAGCCCGATACTCTCTGGCTAAAACTCACCCTTAAATCTTCTGCTAAATTTATCTGTTGCATCTATCGCTCCCCATCAGACAAATCCTAGTTCTTTGGCTGTCTCTCGGCAAAAATCGACCATCTCGTCTCCGAATTTCCCTCCCGCGTCCATAGCAAGGAATGGTTAGGATCCACAACAACTGACCCAGAAGGCAGAGCAGCAGAAAACTTCGCAATCAGCAACTCGCTCACCAATTTGATCAGAGAACCAACATACTTTCCCCGCGTTTCTACCCATAATGCAAATCCACTAGATCTTTTCCTTACCACCCATCCTGAGCCTTACTTAACATCTGTATGCGCTCCCCTTGGTCGTTCAGATCATGGCCTCATTACCGTCTCTTGTTCCATACATCCCGAGTTTGCTGAAATCATGCCAGAACGCACGATCTGGCACTACAATTCTGCCGACTGGGATGGTCTTCGAAACTTCTTCTCTGCTTTCCCTTGGAACCCTGTCTGTTTTTCCACTCCCGATCCCTCCGAAATTTGCTCTCATATCACAGACATTATTCAAGCAGGTATTGAAGGTTTCATTCCACATACCCGCAAGAAACCTAAACTCCACCATCAAAAGCCATGGTTCTCCAAGACCTGTGACAACGCCAGGCTCAAGAAAGCCCAGGCTCACAAAAGGTATCTTCAAAATCCTACACCCGAAAATCGTCAAAGGGTATAGCAGGATAAGCATGACGAGTTGGCCCCCAAATGGCAACCTATATCGAAACTTATGTTATATCATCGGCTTGATGTACGAACACGATTTATATATCGCACCGTGAATGCAATAACTCAAAAAATGTCATTTTTAAGTTATGTTGTGCAAAACAATAATTATACATCAAACTTCTTTGTGCAACAGTAACGTTAAAGAACTTAGTTTGTAAAAATCAAAGAAAATCTTTCATAAGAACAAAGCTACAATGAATTATTCCAACCGCAAAAACTTTAAATGTGTTTTTCTCGAAACTACCAATTTCGAGTTGTGGTGGTATTGCATTCAGGGTGCGATATGTTTCGCCGCCGGACTCCGCTTTGACCTTGAGATATGGACAAAAATGACCGCACGCATGACTATCGTTCAAAGAGACATATCTTGAAAACTAACTAAGCTAGAGAGGTAAATCCAACGCGAGGCCTCAGGTAACCTTACACAGTATTTACTATATTTTTATTAGATTTAACGAATAATTACACATATGTTTAAAAAAATAAAGAAAAAAATTATTAATTTTTTTTTCGTGTTCCCTCTGACTTACAATCACTAAAATAATATATGTTGTAATCCTTTATATGCACTAGTACCCATAAAAAGTGCGTTAGAAAGAAAGTGGTGCAACACTTCGAAAAAAAATAAAAAAATATAAGGATACAAACTTGACATAAGACACATTCAGGGTGTTTTCTAATTGAATGTCAATATTTAAGGGGGCGATTTTTGGGTCTGTTTTAACAAGAAAACTTCATATGAACGTATGTCTAAACGTCTTAACTGTTGAGATACAGGGTGGTAAAGTTTTCAAGAATAAATAGTTTTGTATTAATATCTGTAATACCACTTCAGATATTTTAATTAAATTTGGCATACATGTACTGTGTATCAAGAGGCATTATTTAGTGTACCACAATTTTTTCTATTTCCACCAGTGGCGTTCGTACGGAATTTCACATGCCTATTTTGGCAGACATTGATGGTACGCCACTGATTTCTCGTAAAATTAAAAGTATTCCTGAAATCTCCAATCATTTCCAAGCAAATTTGAACTTTTGAATTTTTTCACCGATGCACGGTTTTCGCTTAAAAAAATAAAAACCTTTTCTGCATGATCATAACAATATCGTTAATATGACAATATCACCATGCAGAGAAATAGATTTTATTTTTTAGATCTTTGCTTAGAAATGAATAAGGAAGTTAATTTTTGAGATCCTTATTCATTTCTAAGCAAATTTGATCTAAAAAAGAAAATCTATTTCTCTGCATGGTGATATTGTCATATTAACGATATTGTTATGATCATGCAGAGAAAAGGTTTTTATTTTTTTAAGCGAAAAACGTGCATCGGATTGAAAAAATTCAAAAGTTCAAATTTGCTTGCAAATGATTGGGGATTTCAGGAATACTTTTAATTTTACGAGAAATCAGTGGCGTACCATCAATGTCTGCCAAAATAGGCATGTGAAATTCCGTACGAATGCCACTGGTGGAAATAGAAAAATTGTGGTACACTAAATAATGCCTCTTGATACATAGTACATGTATGCCAAATTTAATTAAAATATCTGAAGTGGTATTACAGATATTAATAAAAAACTATTTATTCTTGAAAACTTTACCACCCTGTATCTCAACAGTTAAGACGTTTAGGACATACGTTCATATGAAGTTTTCTTGTTAAAACGGACCCAAAAATCGCCCCCTTAACTATTGACATTCAATTAGAAAACACCCTGTATGTGTCCTATGTCAAGTTTGTATCCTTATATTATTTTATTTTTTTTCGACGTGTTGCACCACTTTTTTTCTAACGCACTTTTTATGGGTACTAGTGCATATAAAGGATTACAACATATATTATTTTAGTGATTGTTAGTCAGAGGGAACACGAAAAAAAAATTAATATTTTTTATTTTTTTTTAAACATATGTGTAATTATTCGTTAAATCTAAAAAAAAATATAGTATATACTCTGTAAGGTTACCTGAGTCCTCGCGTTGGATTTACCTCTCTAGCTTAGTTAGTTTTCAAGATATGCCTCTTTGAACGATAGCCATGCGTGCGGTCATTTTTGTCCATATCTCAAGGTCAAAGCGGAGTCCGGCGGCGAAACATATATAAATCGTGTTCGTACATCAAGCCGATGATATAACATAAGTTTCGATATAGGTTGCCATTTGGGGGCCAACTCGTCATGCTTATCCTGCTATACCCTTTGCACCGAGACCAGAAATCAATGCAACCAAACTATCTTAGAGTCCAAAAATGCTTTTAACAACCGCATAGAAGATAAAGTGCTTTCCTGTCCCAACGGCGGCAAATCTTTCTGGTCACTTCCAAAAACATTAGTCAGAACTTCTGTAGAAGCACTTTTCCTCCCCTGACCTCTGACAACGAAGTTATCTCTAACCTCTAAAGGGAAAGCAGAACTATTCGCCAAACAATTCGCTGCCAATTCCACCCTGATGCCTCCCCCCAATTTCGCTCTTCCAACCGCTAAGTCTGTACCCCACAAAATGCCCGATATAATACTTAAGGTCAAACAAGTTCAAAAAACTCTTCTATCCCTTGACACCAAAAAGTCCTCTGGTCTGGATGGCATACCAGCAATTGTTCTAAAAAAGTGCGCTCCAGAACTTGCACCCATCTTAACTCGTCTTTTCCAGATCTCTTATGACAAGGGTATCTTCCCAGATAGCTGGAAGACTGCTCGTGTGCAGCCTGTCCCCAAGAAAGGTTCCAAGTCCCTTCCATCCAATTATAGACTTATCTCTCTTCTCTCCGTTGTCAGCAAAGTTATGGAGAAAGTAATCAGCTTGCAAATTCTAAAATATCTAGAAAAACACAAATCATCCATGATAGTACGGATTTCGTCACCAAAGATCCACAGCTGATCTCCTTAGCTTTGTCACACATAACTGGAACAAGTATCTTGAATTTCAGGGCGAATCTCAGATTGTTGCTCTCGATATTTCCAAGGCCTTTGACCAAGTATGGCATGCCGCACTCCTCAACAAACTACCTTCTTACGGTCTTCCTACCAAACTATGTACCTGGATCGGCAGCTTCCTCTCTAATCGGCGCATATCTGTTGTGGTTGACGGTCACTCATCTAACTTCCATCCTATCAATGCTGGTGTCCCCCAAGGTTCAGTCCTGGCAGCAACCCTATTTCTTCTTCACATTAATGACCTACTCTCTTCAACTACCAATCCCATCCACAGTTATGCTGACGATAGTACTCTTCACTCCAATATTAATTTTTCCAGACAAGTTTTGAATCAGGAGTTGGATAATAGACGCAGATCTATGTACCTATCCCTTTCCCAAGATCTTTAATTAATCTTAGACTGGTGTGCCAAGAACCTTGTTCAGTTCAACGCCTCCAAAACCCAGTCTTGCTCCCTCTCGCGCAAAAAATCTGGCAACGCTTACCCCATCCACATGAATGGCCAAGCCCTACAAAACAACGAAACATTCGATATCGTTGTGTCGCTTTCGAACACGATCTCAGCTGGCACAAACACATTACTTCAGTAGCCGCATCGGCAGCTAAAAACCTTCATTTTCTCTTTCGAGCCAGAAAATACTTCTCCCCTTCCAACTTATACACTCTCTATGTTTCCCAAATAAGACCTAACCTAGAGTACTGTTCCCACATCTGGGGAGCGGCATCACCTTCGACACTTAAGATCCTTGATTCTATCCAAAAGAGAGCCATTCGACTTATCAATGACCCAGCCCTCACGAGGAAACTCCCTTCTCTCGCTCATCGCCGCGCTGTAGGGGATTTATCCCTTTTCTACCGCTACTTCCACGGATTTTGCTCTGAAGAACTAGCCGGTATTATTCCCCCCTTGAACGTCCCTAACAGAACAACAAGAGGTGCGTTACGTATGCATCCCTTTACTGTCCAGCTACAAAAGCCTAGAACAGACCACTTCTCTCGCTCATTCATACCTAGAGTCTCCAGATTATGGAACAAATTGCTTGCAGATGTTTTCCCTTCCCGTCCCAACCTCCAATCCTTCAAATCCCGTGTCAATAGACTAAATTTCCCTTCTCTTCAGACACCCACGGTACGTTAGTACTTAGGCTTGAAGTCTACGTATGATGTCTTAGATAAAAAAATGTAGGCTGTCCCAGATTAAAGAAATCGAATTTTATTTAGCTATGGTAAAAATCACAATTTAAACAAAAGGTCGATGCCGAATGATACAGATCACATTTTACTAATGAGCTATCCTATCGGCTATTGACAGGAAGGCTCAAATTCAAAATCGTTTATTGTCTCTTTCGCATAATGTAGCGTTCGACATTTTTACAAAAACTAATACTAAAAATCATGAAATAACAGTGTAAAATTTAGACAGTTTAAAATATTCAAAATGTCACAATTACAGTGTATATGGGACAAATACTTCAGAGTTAACTATGTATAACCACAGAGTCACAATTAACTTTACTGTACAGTACCAAACCGACGGACAGCGACAGTCATTCCAGTGAAGGCACACAGATCTTAAATGGAAACTCAAACACTGGCCGAGGACGACAACATGAAAGAAACACAACATATTACCCAAAGAAGGTTTCAAATTCCAGAATACTATAAAATGCATTTTCAGTTAACATACTTTTTATGATATATTTAAATTTTTTTATGCTTAATACCTTGTATCTTTCTGATGAACTAAGGAATTTGGGTCTTAGCAAATCATTCCGGAAACAGTATTTGTCGGTACACTCTCTGGATGATGATATTTTATTTTTATTCTTACGTACTGTTAGAAGAGTTTTGTAAAGGAAGCATGATATCATTGTCATGTTCCTTGCTCCTATGAAATATAATCACGGCAGGATGTCCTAGAATTAAGTTTAAACATATTTCTTATGCATCTCTTTTGAGTCTTAAAATTTAAATTACTAAGAGTGGCATTTTCCCAGAATTGAATTGCATAGCTCATAGTTGAATGGAAATATGCATAATAGACCTGTTTTAGTATTTTTCCAGCCACAATGTCCCTCAGATACCGCAATGAATAGCAAATCGCGCTCAATTTTTTACTTAAATTCATAATCTGGTTTTCGAACTAAAGAGCAGCAGTGGCCATGGAGCTTTGTTTCCCTGTCCTCACCCACTGCACCACCATCAAGTACTATGCGACTGTTCAGGTCTAATGATCGGGGACCAATATTTAAAATATTTGTTTTGCTTATATTTAGGAGTTTGTTAGCTGATAACCAACTATTCAGCTGCGTTAGTGCCAACTGAGTTTGTTCCTCGATCATTCTACCATCCGCACTGCTAACAATACATGCAGTCTGCATACGCGACTAGTTCAAAATCCACGTGCTCGAGCAAGTCATTAAGATAAATATTAAAAAGCAGTGGACCGAAAACTGACCCCTGAGGAACCCCGGCCGTTAATTCATAAGCATCCGAATTGTAAGATGATTCCCGGTCGGACACAAATTGCTGTCTTTTGTGTACTAGCTCTGAAACCATCGATGCATCTCTCCGCGGATCCCATACCTTTCCAGTTTGTACAGCAGTATTGGATGATCCACCATATCAAACGCTTTAGACAAAGCGCATTCTATTGCTACACATGACTTACCTTCATTACTCACCAAGAAAATCATACGGAGCACCCTCAGTGGATCGGTCAGATCGAAAACCATGCTGACAGGGAGTCAAAATGTCATTATGATTTAAAAATTTCATTAAACTATTGTAGACGACAGCCTTCTCAATAATTTTTGTTATAACACAGGCCAAAGATACTGGTCTGTAGTTACCAAGATCGGCTTGGAAGCCTTTTTTGTGTATTAGTATAATTTTAGATAGTTTCAGCTGACTAGGAAAAGTAAAAGTTTCGAAAGAGCAGTTGATAATATCTGCAATAGATTGATCAATTAAGTTAGCATCCTCCTTAATCAGCTTTAGGGGAACTTCATCTATCCCAGTTGTATTTTTAAGAGAGAAAATTATATCCTTAAGTTCAAGTATAGTCACCGGTGTAAGGTGATTTCACTCAAGGTATCCCAGATCCCCAGTATCCCTAGATTAGGAAAATTGCTATGCAATGAGATATTTGTAGAATGTTCCGCAAAGAGATTTGAAATAACTTGTTTGTCTTTAATAACGACGTTTTTCCTATTACTCGATCCTCCGGTGCACTTAGTACTAGGCTGGGAACAAAATCACATAAAGCTGTTTTCTTCAGGAATGATTAGTCTTTGTAGTCCTGGTTAGCCCACTAAAAGTCCCTATCCCACCGGGGTGGGGAGCCCCCTCAAATTTACCCCCCAGGGGACAACTTTTTGTTTTTTCAAAAATATCTCCCTTACGGATGATTTTCCGAAAAAATGTGTAGAAAGAAAAAAGATAGCTCATAAAATTTTACACAAGTTGATTGTATAAAAATTATTATTATTAAACAGTAGCGTACCATAGAGGCTTAAAAAGGTAATTAATACCTAAAAAATAAAAAAAACATTAACCCTTTTTTTGTACATTTTTAATTTTTTTTTTCAATTCCTAATATTAACACTTTAAAGCTTTCTTAAATATTAGTATTTAATACATTGGCGTACCAATAATGTGCAAAATGGGCTTTAAAGTTGTTATGGTCTATACGTAATACAAACTCTGAAGATTTATGATTTGTATGATTTTTATTTAAACTTTAACAATTAACTATTTCTATTACATTTTTCTTTATATCAAGTAATTAAAGTGTCTTTTTTGTCAGTTGACAACGTTGACATTCTTCGTTGCTATAGATTTGCGTATATTTAAATTGTAGCTAAGGTTGTTCAAACGTGATGTTAAGGTCGTCTAAACATACTGCCCGCCTTGAAATCCATACGGTTTCAACGTTCTATGATTCATCATTAGGTAAGATGCACAGCTTTACAACAGGTCGCTTAAAGATGGAGGTTGCAGTTTTAATGGTAGCAGCCCTAACCACGCCATCAGAGCCAGGATGAACTTCGTTTACAACACCCAATTGCCATTTAAGTGGTGGTAGCCCATCTTCTTTTACCAGTACAACAGAGCCCGGTTTTAGCAGATTGGGAAAGCTTTGTTTCCATTTAGTTCGCTGTTGCAATTCAGAAATGTATTCCTTGGACCAGCGTGCCCAAAAATGCTGAACCATCCTTTGCAGCCTCTTGAACCTTGAAAGTCGATTCTCAGGAATGTGAACGTAGTCTTCGTCCGGGATAGTGGTTAGTCGTTGCCCAATCAAGAAGTGTGCGGGGGTTAAAGGTTGAGGATCTGAAGGATCATGGCTGAGAGGAGATATAGGTCTCGAATTTAAAATAGCTTCGATTTGTGAGAGGACTGTATAATATTCTTCAAAGGTAAGCGCATTTGTACCTATTACTCTTTTAAGGTGAAACTTTGTGGATTTTACTCCAGCTTCCCAGAGGCCCCCGAAGTGTGGAGCTCTAGGTGGAATCAGATGCCACTTGACACCGTCACAACTGAGTCGCGAATGAATTTCATCTTTATTTTTAACCAAAAGCCTTTCAATTTCATTTTTCGCCCCAACTAAATTAGTTCCGTGATCTGAATATATGTCAGAACTTATTCCGCGTCTAGAAAAAAATCGCCTTAACGCAGCAAAAAAAGCATTGGTGGACAAGTCTCCAACAAGCTCAAGATGTATCGCTCTTGTTGATAAGCATACAAACAGACAGACCCATGCCTTTACTGTTTTATAATTCCTTGCTAGTCTATCCTTTATTAATACCGGGCCCATAAAATCGATACCAGTAAATAAAAAAGGTCTGCTTGGTGTTACGCGGTGTTTCGGTAAGTTACCCATAATATGTTGAATGCTAGAAGTATCAAAACGAAAGCACTTTGTGCAAGATCTAACCACCTTTTTTACTAAGTTTCTGCCAGCTAGAGGCCAATAATGATTCCTTATAGAGGCCAGCAGATTTTGAGAACCAGCATGCAACAGTCTAATATGCTCATATTGCGCAATTAACAATGTTAACCTATGTTTTGCCGGCAAGATGGCAGGATGTTTTTTATGTTCTACAAATGCAGAATGTCTCAACCTACCTCCTACTCTCAAAATTCCCTGTCCATCCATAAATGGATTTAGCATTATTAATGAACTTATATTTGAAACTTTATTGGTTTTAGACAAACTGCGTATTTCTTCTTTAAATTCCTGATATTGCGCCATTTTTATCAGTTGCAATAAACCTTTCCTTAATTCATTGCAAGTGAGAAAACCACTTTGTCTCATGCTTTTAGATACTTTACAGTTATTTATAAACCTAAGGCAATATGCCAGAACCCTTTGCAATTTACTCAGAGACGAAAACCTATTAAAAATATCATAATCATTTATGTTAGATATCAGCGCAATTGACTTTGTGCGCACTTCAGGCAATTCTGTATTGTCAAGATGGACTGCGGTTATTGGCCACAAGTCATCAGACATAGAAAGCCAAGGGGGGCCATGCCACCAAAGATAATTAGAAATAAGACTTCCTGGACTGAGGCCTCGAGATAAGTGATCAGCAGGATTTTCACTGGTCTTTATATAATTCCACTCATCAGGTTTAGTGAGAGATTGTATTTGTGCAATCCTGTTTGCAACAAATATTTTAAAATCTAGAGAACGAGATTTAATCCATGCTACTGCAATTGTAGAATCACACCAGTAATATGTTTCTTCAAATGGAATATTTAAAGAATTTTTTACTTTATTAGCAAGCTCAACAAGAAGGAGCGCCCCACACAGTTCAAGCCGCGGTATAGTTACCACTTTTAATGGAGCTACTCTTGTTTTAGCACAAAGTAAACTGACATGACAGTCTCCTGCACTGTCAATAGAGCGAATAAAAATACAAGCCCCGTATGCTACCTCACTAGCATCCGAGAAACCATGAAGCTCAACAGAAATAGGATTTTTAATAAGAATAGTCCTAGGAACCTTTAAATCATTCAAGTCAACCAATTGGTTGTATAATGTTCTCCATTTGGTTAATACATCCAAAGGTACAGATTCGTCCCAAGACAACTTAAGCTGCCAGAGCCTTTGAATAACAATTTTTGCTGTAATCACCACTGGTGCTATAAGACCTAAGGGATCAAAAATTTGTGCTATGCATGACAAAATATTTCTTTTAGTGACTGGCCCTTCCCTGGTCATTTGACGAATTGAATATTTGAAAGTATCATTTTTTGAGTCCCAATAAAGACCCAAAGTTTTATTCTCACCAGACTCGCCAAAATGAACGGAAGTATCTTTTGACTTTGGATCCATTGACAAGACTGCAGGCTCATTTGAATGAAATTTACGAAGATCAAATCCTCCTGACAAAAGAATTTGAGTAATTTGAGTTTTAATATTTTTGACCTCATCGATAGTATTGCCTCCAGTACAAAGATCATCAACATAAAAATCTTTAGCAATTATTTGACTTATTAAGGGATTAGATTGCTTACATTGCACAGAAAGTTCTTTAAGACACCTTGTAGCCAAGTAAGCTGCTGGACCAGTGCCATAGGTAAGTGTGTTTAGTTGATAAGTTTTTATTTCACAGGATGGATCAGAGCGCCACAATATCAGCTGAAGGTTGCGCTGAGTTTTGTCTACATAAACTTGCCGATACATCTTAGCGACTTCGCCTGTGAGAAGAATATTATGTTTTCTTGCTCGCAAAACGATGGCAAATAGGTCCTCTTGTACTGTAGGCCCTACCAGAAGAATGTCATTTAATGAGTAGCCACTGGAAGATTTACTTGACCCGTCAAATACAACGAGTAATTTTGTAGTTGCACTAGCATTATTTAACACACAATGATGTGGAAGATAAAAGGAATCCATATTTTTTAGTACATCTGTATTAATTTGAGACATATGCCCAAGCTCCTCATATTCATCAAGAAACCTACTATACTCAACTTTAAGCTGCTCATTTTTTTGAAGTTTTTTCTCTAGATTTAAGAACCGTTTTTTAGCTATTTCTCTAGACTCGCCTAACACTGAAGTAGGTTGTTTTAAAGGTAGCGACACCACAAAGTGACCATCTAAATTTTGTTTAGTAGTAGTTTGAAAAAGGTTTTCACACACTTGCTCATCAATCGATAAAGATTTTTGAATATTTCTTTCCTCTAGTTCCCAAAATTTAGTCAAACTGTTTTCAAGATTTTGAGTTATGCTTAAATTACATGTAATTTGAGAATTAGGCTGATTAGAAGCTATGCTTCCAGAAATTATCCATCCTAGTTGGGTTTTTTGCATAACTGGTAAGTTATGACCTAGTTTAATTTGACCCGTGTTAAGCAAATGCCAAAATTTGTCACAACCGATCAAAATGTCGATAGGACCAGGTTCATTAAAACTGGGATCAGCTAATATAATATTAGTGGGAATTTTAAGATGAGAAATATCTATGACCATAAATGGTATTTTGTTAGTTATTTTTGGTAAAATTAAACATTTTAAGTTCATTTCATAAGAGCTTTGACGTGCTTGTATTGTGATATCAGTTTGCTTTAAGACCTTGGAGTTAGTTTGCCCTATACCTGTCACAGAAATATTAGTGCTAATAATATTTAAACCCAGCTTGGCACACATTCGTTCTGTGATAAAGCTAGATTCACTGCCACTGTCTAACATAACTCGACACGTATGACTCTCACCGTTTTTATCAAGAACATTGACTATGGCGGTTGATAATAATACCTTTGGCACACTATTTACAGAATGGTAAGCATTGACATTATCCTGAGCATTTAAAGTATTTTGTTTATGCTGGCCGGCATGCGGCATAGTAGGCTCAGGATTTTGCAAGTTGCCATTGAGAGCTTGATGATTTTGACTATTATTAGCCTCAGATTGAGTATTAGGTGTAAAATTAGTGTGCCATAAAGTATTATGCCTTTTTGAGCACTTTCTGCAAGGTTGAGAGCGGCACTGTTCAGTAGGGTGGTTATTTCTTAAACAGTTTAAGCACCATTTTCGTTTTTTAGCTTCAGTCATTCTTTTATTAACATTGAAATTGAGAAAAGTCTTACAATTATAAACAGTGTGATCCTTGCTACACAGAGAACAAATAGGTGCATATGTTACCGATAAACTATGCCTTCGATTACCTTTCTGATTATTATTTATTTGCAAACTTTCTAACACTCTACATTTATCATGTAAAAAGTTTGTAAACATATCAAGCGTAACAGCATCATGCTTGGAATATTCATTTTCCCACTCTCTCCGAGTAGAATTATCTAACTTTAAAGATATCATATGTATAATAAGTGCATCCCAGGAATCTACTGGTTGTTTTAGTACGTGCAGAGCCCTAAGATGACGATTAAGGCCATCCAAGAGGTTACGTAAACTTGTATGACACTCGACTTTTACATAATCGAGATCAAAAAGTGCTTTAATATGATTTCTGATTAAAATTTGTGTGTTTTCATATCTTTTAACCAGTAAGTTCCAGGCTATAGAGTAATTAGCAGCAGAGCTTTCCAAAGATTTTAATAAGTCAGCAGCAGCACCTTTTAAAGATAACCGTAGGTAATGAAATTTTTGAACCTCAGGTATTGAGTCATTATCATGTATAAGAGAATGAAAAGTGTCTTTAAAAAATAACCATTGGTCATAGGCACCATCAAAATTAGGTAAAGGTATGGGAGGAAGCTTCACATTAGGTCCCGATTGTATATTTTGGCTTCTATTAGAGCTTGATGCCACGGTTCGATTATCAAAATCATCCCCCTGACTTTGCCCCCCACCTGGGGACGTTGGAGCATTGTCTTCCAGAGCAGGTTTTGCCTTAGAAATATATTTAAAATATGTATCTTCGAAATCTTTAGTTTCAAGGTCAAACACGTCATCAGTTATGTCGGTGCTAAGATTTTGAATATTAGTTTGAACATCATAAAATGTATCTAAGCAAGGCTCTATAGCTCTAATACGCAATTCAAGATCTTTAAGTTGTAGATCCTTTCCATCTGAGTTACCCTCTATGACTTTTTTAAAGCGCGTTAATCTAGCTTTAATATTCTTTTTTTCATTTTTAAGAGTATTTAGATTTGCAATTTCCTGATTATCAGGCATTGTTTTGGTTTATTTTTTATATAAAAATAAATGTTTTAGTTTTAGTTTAGATTAATCCTATTTAAACAACACAATACGAAGCAAGTTTAAATTAGGTAAAAATTAGGAAGAAACAAAGGTTTAGGGAAGTGATTGGAACGCACTGACCTTGATTCCAATTTTCAATTGCTTCTCTTTCCACTTGTATGATCCACTATCGCGGCTTGTCTCTACGGGAATTTTCAAATTGCCTTCGTAGAAAACTGGACAAAATGGACGTTTTTTAATTGGCTTTTTCTTGTGTTATCCAGCTCGACTGGACCATATGTTATGGTCTATACGTAATACAAACTCTGAAGATTTATGATTTGTATGATTTTTATTTAAACTTTAACAATTAACTATTTCTATTACATTTTTCTTTATATCAAGTAATTAAAGTGTCTTTTTTGTCAGTTGACAACGTTGACATTCTTCGTTGCTATAGATTTGCGTATATTTAAATTGTAGCTAAGGTTGTTCAAACGTGATGTTAAGGTCGTCTAAACAAAAGTGTATTAATGAATTAAAAAAAATGCATTAGGATGAATAAAAATATATATTCAACTTTTATAAAAAAAAGTGACTTAAACAGGACGAATATTTATGAGTTAAAATAAAATACTAGACATTATCTTTCAATAAAACATCCTCATACTACTAAAAACAATTGCTTCTGATTGGCCACATAGATTAGAGCAGTTTAGGTTTGTATTTCTGCAGATCCACAGCTTTCTACAGTCGATCTTGCAGTTACAACAAATAAGTTTAAGGGGGTCGTCTACCTTTGCGCCCGATTTTCGAGCTCATTTTCAACGATGGATTGCAAAAAAAACTACACATGATATTGATAAACGGTTTTTTTATTTTGTTGGTACATGCTTCGAATTTGAAAAAAAATACTTCGACATCTGTCCATCAAATATTTTGACCTTGATGTGTCCTTAACTGCGCCTCAGGCAATACAGCACCCTCGACTTTCTGGCAAGCTACAGCCATTTCGGTTTTCTGAAGCAAAAAAACAAAATAATTTCATGAATTGTTATTACGTTGGCTATAGCCGGACACGAGCTTTTTGCGAAAAGTTGAAAATTTTCAAAATGGCGGGCGTTTAAACAAAAAAGTCGTATTTTCGCCCTTTTTTTCAACTAAAAAGAACTGTAAAAACTAGAATATTTGTTTTTTCAAAAAAGCTCGTGTCCGGCTATAGCGACACATCTGATAAAGAATTGGAAAATAACAGATCCCGAATATGTCAAATAGTTTGGTCAAACCCTTGCCACAAAGTTGGAAAAACATGACTTTTGGGAAAATGCGTTTAAAGATATTTGATAGAATAAAACCTGTTTGGCGGAACTTACAATTCAATTGCCAGGGCCGTAGAGCTTTCCTTCCTCTTCACGCTGATGTTCGCGGTTCGCGACTTGCTCCTCCCTATGCTGAATTCTCGCACTTTTCGCCGCGTCACTGACTCTCCGCTCCGAGCGCTGGATGCGTTCCTCGTCTATTCGAGCGGCGTATGCCTCTGCTTCTGGTCCTACGGTAATTCCCAAGACGTTCATGGTTTTGAAGATCGCTGTATATCCCTCGTTGAAAATTATGACAGCGAGATGAGTCACAAGTTCGACCACGTCTTTCCCCGAATGTAGGTGTTTGGGTGGGCGCCAACATCCAAATGCAGCTGTTGACGGACTCGTTACTGTTTTGGGTGTGTGCACCCAATCATCGTTTTAATAATGCGTCCGACGATAAATCCTCATATGTGGGTTTCATTAGTTTGACAATTATTGATGGATCAAGGTATCCTGTCGTGCTTGAAAGTCCCCAAGGTCCCGGCCGCTTCTGCCCGACGCCACTTGCACCAACTTTCTTCGCCTGCGAGGCATTTGGAATGTTTGGGCTGTTTGTCTGAAGAACTGCAATGGTCCAATGATGCCCAAATAGCCGTTTTCATATTCTCTATGGAATCGGAATTTCTACGGATTGCCAGGCCGTAGAATTTTGTTAATTAATACAAACACATTCACAACCATATGAAAAAGAAAAGGTTTCACATCTCTACCCTGGGTGTAACCGACGCGACGGCGCGATCACTTTCCGCGAGGCGCTTGAAAGGACCGGAGTGGCCATATGGGGCGTGAAATTTACATATGAATCAGCGTGTTTTCAGTCAAATCCTTCATAGGGCACGTTTCTTGTTACGTCTAGATTCGAAATATGTAAAAAAACAAAAATCGATTTTTTGAAACCGCAATGGTAGACGACCCCCTTAAGGATAAATTATGAAGTTATTGGCTTATCGATCTGTATAGGCTGTATAACTTCTCCCTGTTTTTTCCAGCCCCAAGTAGTAGGAGATATTAAATTACCCGTCCATTCCTGAATTTCATGGTAAACTCGTAAACTGTGGTAACATGCTGCATCTGATGTTGGAGGCAGACATGCTAATTCAATATTTTTATTTAAACATTGTCGTGCTGTAAAAATATACCAACTTTTTCTTGTAGGTCTTTATTTTTTTCTAATAATCTGAACGAAGATAATTTTCATTTTTTATAAAGGGCTGAGGTGGTGTCACATCCAGATATTGCGTGGAAAAATAATATTGTAGATCTCATTGGACCAAGTTTTTCTTGAAGCTGTTTTATGTCGGTTACTTTGTGTGATTTTGGTGAGTTACCTGCTCAAAGCATGTATACCTTGTCTATTTTTGATTTAAATATTAATAGGACCATCAAATCAGTGTCTTCACCCACCAAAGTAACAGAAGTTTCTGAAGTTCTTAATTCAAGAGCCTTATCTACCATGATTCTGACTGCGTCGCCCTCTGCTTGAACCACCTGAATACCCGCTGATTTCAAATATTGGCTTAGTTGTAATATAAAACATTTTTTGTTGTTTTTATTAGAAAATAATTGGGACTGGTTTACTGTTGCTGTGGTTTTTTCCGAAAAAAGAATGTCTAAGCAGGATGTTTTGGAATATCTTCTTAATTGTTCATGTTCTTTTGTGGAAAGATATGAGTCGTATCCATCAAAGACGACGTGGTATTTTTTCCATGATTATACTTTATATAATAATTAACATGCTGAATATAAATGTTACCATAAGTTGATGGAAATTGTAAGATAATGTTATTAATTAAACCCCCGTCTAAAACAAAACCGCTGTTTTCTGGAACCGAATCTAATGGGGCACTTTTTTTGTCAAAAAACCCAAGTAATGCCGATTTTTTAGTTTTTTGTAACAATCCATTTTCGTTTTCCAGGGCTAGTGGGTAGGGTGCCAATTGATGCTGAAAATATAATTCGGTTAAAAAGTTGGCTAGGATTTACCGAAGATGACTGGTTGTATAGTTTTGTTTTATTAAGAAATGAAAAATTTTACTACTATGTGTCGTCAAGGGCTAGGTTTTTACAAAAACTATTAACATTTTATAAAAATTTTAGCATAAAATTAAAATGGAATAATACAAATTTTTGTTTGTATTGGATGCACCGATTAAATTATTTAATAATTTTTTTAGAAAAATATTATTTCTTAAGTTTGAAGGTTAGGACCATTTTGGTGAACCAGGATGATAGGAGATGACCCCCAAGCAGTTTTAACATCTAGGAATTGTGAAAATTTAAATATTTGTAGAAAAAGAACTTTAAATTTATTTTTTAAACTTTTTCATTATTTTAAACCTTTTAAGTCTCTGTGGTACGCCACTGCTTTAATAAAACTATTTTTTATACAATCATTTTGTGCAGAATTTTATTAAGTGTCTTTTTTCCATTTCACTTTCTCTGGCAAAATTAACCATAACGAAGATATTTTTAAAAAACGAAAAAACTGTACATTTGGGGGGGTGAATTTGGGGGGGTTCCCAACCCCGGAGGGGTGGGGACTTTAAGTATGATAATTAGGACGGCAAAAATTAAATATCCCCGAAAAAATAGCTTTATGTGATTTTGTTCCCAGTATAAGTACCATATAAAATTTTATAACCGCACTGGCCTATATGTATTTCCCAATTAGTTAGTTTGTCATCTGCCTCTCGCATTTTTCCGTTTCCTATTGGGCTAGCGCAACCGGGTGCGCTAATCGTGTAGGAAACGGATGCGAGACCTGTAATTCCGTTCCCTAAGTGGTTTACGCATCTCACGGTTTTCTTAAGCATGCCTTTGCGTACCTGAAAAAGAAATATGTGCATATACGCCTATACCATGAACTTTATAGGTGTGATTTTTCAAATTTACATACACACTAATAATATGTAATAATAATAAGAATAATAATATTAATAATAATAATAATAAAACATGCAAAATTTTACTAAGTATTTTATTAAATAGGTCCGTATAACAAAAGTAATTTCATTCAAATTAGTATAGGAGGTGAATATTAACTAAGTAACAATAAAGGAGATACGTACAAAATAGAATAGTGAAACAATATAAAAAATACCTATTATATTTGCACATTTAGTGAGCACTGCCATGACTTTTTGCATTTGGAGTGTTGAGAAAAATGTTTGCACTCAATGATCTTTTCTTCTTATTGACTTTCGTCTTTCGTCCTCAGTTCGGTATTAGCTGGTCTACCTGCCTGCATCGCTCTCGTGCCTGCGTGCAGTTCTCTATTCTTACTAACTTAACTGATGTTGGTTGAACTTTGATCCGTCTTCCAGGCCTTATATTTTGTATTGCTGAACAAATTTCGTAAAAATCTTGTTCACTTTCAATACCATTGATCTTTGCGTTTAAGTTCTTTATGTTTTTAAGCATAAATTTGGAAGGATGGGACTCTGCGAAGATATGAAGTTTCTTTAAATTATCCTGAAATAATGCAAGTTATGCTTTAAACTCCTCAATTATTTCATCAGAAGGATTATCCGGCTGCAATTCTTCAGTTGGGACAATGTTATCATCTAGTTTATATCGCATTGGCTGTTCAAAATCATGATTATCACAGGATGGTGATTGAATCATCTCATTGTTGGTTTCCTTCATACCCATAAAAAAGGTTCTATCAAAATTATTTCCAAGTGCCAAATTGGCAAGCTCAATGCGATCAGAAAATACCAGATGTGGGGTAGTTTGCAAATTAACACCTGTGTTATATACTGCACAAAGATGTTTGCAGAATTTTCCTCCCGCTCCAGCTGGACAATCGCATTGCTCAATTGTTATGTCAACTGTATACAAAAGATGGCTATCTTTTGAAGATGTGACTGTAACAGTTCTGTCTGTCCTTTTTTCCACAGCTAGAAGGCAATCTTTATGGCAAAACTTTTTGAAGAAATGCTCAAGTTTCATATCACGTCCATTCGCAAATGAAATTATCTTTTGTTTATAAAATTCTTCCAAAGACACGCAAACAAAATCAGCCAAAGATATCGCGTTGAAAGCTTTGCACCTCTTCAAAACTTGATTTTTAAATATACGGATGAAAACCTCGATTATGTTCTTTGTGTTATGTCCTCTTGTAATATATTCTTTGCGAAAACAGTGGCACCATTCAGCTTTTCTAATCCAGTATTGCTTTTGGAAATAACCAAGAAATAAATTATATTTGCCAACCAATGGGTGACTGCATAACGATTCTTTTTTTAATTCACAGTCAATTTCGTTCTGAGCTAAAAGAACTTCTCGGAATAAGAGCATCAACGTTCTTCGATCATCAGTTTCAATATTATTGGAACTGTTCCACAGCCATCGCCACACAGCTTGTAGGATGTGAAACGTGCACAGAAGTAGGACAGAATTTGGAAATACTTTTTTCAGTGCATTTCTTTCGGCAAAACTATCGTCCGTCATGAAGATGGCTGGACATCCCATTCCATAAAATTCTTCGTTTCCAATTAAGTCACGGAACTTTTCGAAACACAGTTCGTATACCTCTTCTGTTTGAAATTAATGTATTATGCAACATAGTGGTACCCCACCCATTTTGGAAGCTCCGAACATAAACGTAACAGAGGAACCGCCTTGATCGCAAGAACCACTTGAATCTACAAAGACGACTTCCCCTGCAAAACGACAGGCATGGGCTCTTTGCATTAAAGGCTTAATTAAACGATTTTATTTTAAAAATGCACTAAAAAGTATTATTAAAGATACCCATCTAATGGAGATGTATACGGAATACTTTTATACACTCATGTTTTAGTTTTAAAACCACCCCATCCCCGAAATTTTGTCAAAATAGTGTATTGTTACTGGATTGAATCATAAAGATGAAAACCCCATGTACGTATCTACTTTGGTTCCAACTCTGCCACGCTCGATATTTGTTCATAAAATTGTGTAGTCACCAGATCAAATAATAAATCTGAAAACCGCATTTTCATATCTGCTTTGGTTCCAAACTTATGAATTTACCCCCTTTACACCCCTCTCCTAGAAAATTTTTAACGGGCTTACACTACACAAGTGCATTATAAATTGACTAGCTTATATACCCGTTCTTCGCACAGGCTAACTGGAGTATGATTTTGAGTCTGTATATTATAAAAGTTCAACACCCCTTTTCACCCTTCCAGGAGTAAAATTTTGAAAACATTTATGGTATCGTAATCTATATCAAATTTATTTTTCAATGATACCCCACACATCATACTTTAGAAAACTTAGTTCAACAGAAAAATACACCCGAGACCACCCATTTCACCCCTTCTTGAATTTTTTAAATATAAAGCAGGTGGATTTTTTTATTTTGTTTTAATAAAAATCAAATATTAAGTTTTGCGACTGCAGTATGACTTTAAATTTGTGTATTATAAAACTTCAACCACCTTTTCCACCCTCCCAGGATTTAAATTTCGAAAAACCTTTTCCGGTTTCATAATCTACATCAAATTTCTTTTTCAATGATACCCCACACGCCATACTTTAGAAAACTATGTTTGACAGAAAACCACCCCCGAGACCACCCTTTGCACCCTTCTTGAATTTTTTGAATATCAAAATCCGTTGTGCGTTTCTTTTTTTTATAACAAAATCTAAACATCAAGTTTAACGATTACCGTACAATGTTGGATTTCCCTGATAATTAGCTTTATTAAAATAAGCCACCCCTATCTCCGCACCCTTGCAATTTTTTGAAAAATGCTAAAATACGTGATCGTTTATTTTAGAAGGAAACCGCTTATACCAACTTTTAGGTTTTTGACATTTTTGCAGCCTGAGATATAACCATCACTCCCGGAATAATCCACCCCTTTTAACACCACCCCTTATAAAATTTTTAAGAAATGGTGAAATACGTATTCCCTTATTTTGATAGAAGGACTAATATACCAATTTTCAGATCTATGGTATTTGTGGTTTTTAAGATATAGTAATTCCTTGAAAAATTTTAACCCCTGTTTTTACCCTCTTAGGGGTTGAATTTTAAAAAAAGCCTTTCTTAGTGCGCCCCTGCGTTATATAAGGAACCTCTGTGCAAAATTTCAAGTCTCTAGACCCAGGGGTTTAGGCTGTGCGTTGATACGTGAATGAATGAATGAGTGTCCCGTACACTTCTCTTTATATATTATATTATATACAAGTATATAGATATTTAGTTGGTTTATATCTTACCTCAATTATTGTATTTAAATTTTCCTTCAACAGTGGATATCTAAGTTTTGTGTATTTGTTAGATTTCTTTACTTTGACAATCAATTTAGCACGACATTTCAAATTTCTGGCACGCGTGCTGTCTTGTTTTCGTGTTTTATTTTTGCAGCTGTGTTGACAAACAAAATCTTTTCTAAATTGGAGTCTCTTCAAATTATTATAGGTTTGATGCACTATCCATTGTGTTTTAGTCACAGCAGAAAATTTATTGATCCGATCGATACACTGGCTGTTGCAGTCCTCAATAGACATTTTGGTTCTAACTAGTACCTCGTACTTGTTTTCATTTGTCATATCACATTTCAGGATTCGGCATTCTTCATCAAACTGCTTTATGATACCTTCCATAACTTCCATTGCAATAGGGCTTAAGTAACACTCACTAAATAAACCACTTCTTAACCACAATAAACAAACAGATTAACGTATTAATCAGCTGATGGCTTGAAGACGCGAATGACGCAGCATTTACTGTTCAGAGTAGCGCGCGCGACTAATTCTTGCATAAGGTGCGTTAACCACTTAGGGAACGGAATACAGGTCTCGCGTATCTGTTTCCTACAGGATTAGCGCACTCGGTTGCGCTAGCACTATAGGAAACGGAAAAATGCTTCCCGATTGGCTTAAAGTTGCAGCAATCGCATCTGACCACTGCCGTCGCCATGAGAAGGCCGTCATGTTAAAATCGTGACGTCACACGAAAGGATGGAATATTAAATTGAGCTATATGAAATGTGATCATTTTAAAAATTTGTAGGTCATTATAAATGGATAGAATTGCGTAGAATCATTTTAAAAATGAGTTTAGATTACACTAATATACGGGGTGAGTTACGAACCGGTCCATAAGACCATTAAGGAATGTTAGAAAATATGTTTTTAACTTTTTTAGCTTGCATTTTCAAAGTATGTTACTTATGTTTTATGATAATTAAAATATTGACCTTTTCTATCGCTACAGGAAGTAGCAGTAAACGTAGATTTGGACAAAATATAGCAAATCCAGCAAATAATATTACCTTCTAATTTTTAAATAAAACAATGAGAAAATAATATGTGGAACATTATTTACTTAACTATATACTATGTATATATTAGGTACTACCTTCGTTGCTACCTATATTATACAGCTACACATACACGTATGTACCTATATACCTAAATACAAAACATTTACGCATGCAAACCTTGTAAGCATACCTACCTACCCACTTCCCGAAAATATCTACAAAGTTTTTAATAATAAAATGGTAGATTTAGTACCAAGGTATTTTGTATATTTACTTTAAAACCAATAACCTCGCCAATAACCATTATTATTTTTATTAAAACAAAATTACTTGCAAATAATACTTTCTAGGAATGGCTTTAAAAATTTATAGCATATTTACAGGCTACATTAATTTAGTTAGTACATATATTTCAACTCAGTTAGTGCATAGCAACCAAGTGACAAAAAGATGATACTGTACCCTAAACCAACAAATGAAATATTTACCAATCAATGAGCAAAAATTTTACACAGAAATAGCAAATTCCACCACCCATTTTTGTTAAAATTTATTGCAAACAATAAACAATATTTAAGGCCCAAAGATATAGGGCATGCAACTTACAGTGTTGTCTTGCCTTTAAGCAAGAGGCCTTCGAAACTAACTCGAAACACTCTTGAAAATCTCATTAAAGATGCCCTTAAGTATAAATAAAAAATAAGGTGTAAAGGAATTTTACATTCCAACTCGTGTTAATTTTCCTCCAGAAAAAAATCTAGCTTTATTTAGCTTTTCTCAAGGTTTCTCTATATGAAAAATGCCCTGTTATAGACTTGTAGGTCTGTAGGGTTTGTTAAATTTTAAGAGACAAATATTTTTATAAACTTTAACGCTTAAATAAAACGCAGGTGACTAATGTGTCCCAACATTTTGTTATAGTATGCCTAACCTCTAGTCCTCGCTCTGACCTAACCTACAACATGCTTCATTCCTAATATTAACACTACATATTTGTTTGTTAGCTACCCCAAACACCTTTATCTGTGTTTATAGTTTAATAACAAATAACAATTAAAACAAGACACCAAAATAAAATAAAAAGTGGGTTTGTTACCTACCATCAAGTCTTGTTGCCTTTAGTTCTCTTATCAGAAACTTTTCTTCAAAGTGATTTATGCAAGCGGTTGTATATTTCCTGGGGACTAAATTATCTCTAGGAATCCTTTTTCTCCACAACTCGCATGAAGTGAAAAGCAGAAATATTTTCGCCGACTTAATAATTTAATTTGCACCCCGAGACGCAACATGAACATTTTAACAAAAATAAAAGTAACTACACCAAATAATTTTGATAAACTTATGTTTAAAATAACACAACATAAATTCCAAAAAAATCACTTTAAATACAAAAAAAGCAAAAAGAACTTAAGAAATACACGGTTTGTGTCTTTCAAAACATCAGAATGAGCAACGGCTTTGTAACAGCTGATTTCGGAAAGTAGGCGTTAACCTGATGGCCTGTCTCTTAACGAAGGCAGTGATCTGACGCGTCCGTTTCAACAGTCAAATTTTCATCTTTATTTATTGTCATCATCATCTGAACTAGGGTTGCCAACCGTCCCGTTTTTAGCGGGATTGCCCGCTTTTAATACCTCATGTCCCGCGTCCCGCGGCTACGACCTGCGGGACGGTTTTTGTCCCGCTTTTTCAGGATAGGACATAATTATTTATAAGTATATGGTTTTTGGTCTAATTTAGGGTACTGTCCCAATAACCTCTTAGGACTTTAGGTCGTAACAAAAAAAAAATAAAAACAAAAAACTCTTTTTTGTTTTTAATTGTAATATTTTATTTTGTTTTTATAGTTTCAATTTAAACTATACTGTTCATATAAAAATTATTTAATAATTGTTTAATATGTTATAAGTGTCCCACATTTTTATTCAGTGTCCCGCTTTTTTATTCAATGTCCCGCTTTTTTTATTAGCAAATCCCGCTAAACGCAAATGAGGAGTTGGCAACCCTAATCTGAACCTACGTTGAGTTTATAAAGAAAATATTTTTCATTCAATTAAACTTCGTATTTAGTCTGAAAAACTTTGAATCTACCTTGAATAATGAGAAAACATTCCTACACATCTTTGAATACTGGCTGGGTCTTGAGGAACAGATACATTTTAAAGCGGCTTTAATCTGTCAGACTCAGGCTTTAATGTTTTGTTTTCAATCGTGTATCTATCCTAGGAGATTAATGGATTTCTTATTATAATGACGTTTGTTTTTGTTTAAATTAAGTCCATATTTCTCCACTACAGCCAAAAATTGCCTTAGATTTGAAACGTGACTGACTTAATCTTCTCCACAAATGGTAACTTTATCAAGATGCGCAAAAACACCTTGCAGATTTTCTTTGAGTATAATGGAGTTGTCGCACAAATTCGACCCTCGGTTCGTTTTTGGAAAAATAATTTTCGAGACGGCTACGATCCCGAACAATTAAATTTCCCGCCCAGAAAACCTCTGCAGAGAATTCCCTGAACGTGGTCGGGGTGAATACGGTCCCTCCCGGCTTCTACTATGAAATAACTACTTTCAAAGTTGACAAAGAATATCCGGGAAAGCCGTCCTGCCTATCACCGATTTCCCCTGATTCGTTTTTCAGAATAATTTAATTTCGTCCCCATTGGAATTTTCTTCCCCAAGGATCGGATCCTAAATCCGCTCCCAGGGTTTGACTTGGTACGATCCTCGGATGCGTACGTCCAATTGTTTGCAATTTGTTCTTCAAGGCGCAAACAGCCTTGTTTCCCGGACTACTAAGTGACGTTCATTAAGTTTCAACACCTCAGAATGAAGGTCACCTGAAACGGAGCCATCCGTGGCTCCTTATTTCTAAGTTTCCTTAACCTATCACTTGTTTGCCCGGTTTGTCCGTGTCGAGGGATGCCAGGTACGCATGGTACCGATTGGACAAAAGACAGACGGTGCATCTGTCTTTGTCATGGGTGAACCCGCCATCCTTCCCCGCTAGCTGGAAGTTGCTAACAGTCCACCAAGGAAGAGGTGACGATAATGTTTAAAGTTTCCAAAAGAAGGTTTGTATTAGAAAGTATCTCCAGGATGGGACAAAGCCCGGAACGTCCTGGAGACTTTCTATGAACTGAGACAGCTGGCACGGGCATGTCCAGCAATTTACCAACTCGGGTATCCGCAACTACCCGAGTCTGAAATTTTGCACGGAGGGAAAATTCCTTTGATTTGTCTTTGATCAGTTGTTTGATTATACTTTTTATCAGGGAAAAGTCCTGTCCTGTCCGTATAAGTTGCGTAACTATAACTAAACTTTACTAGTACTATGGCCGTAACAAAGCCGCTACTGAAGGTACGTCCCTAATTAAGTATTTTTCTAATGCCTAATCACGCTTAAGAGCGTCTTTACGGACTATGACGTAGTCACCGTTACTAAAACCTAATCACTCGATGAGCGTCTTTGCGGACTATGACGTAGTCACCGTTATTCCCTAACACTACCTTATATTTCACTGTAACGACTAAGCTAATCGCTGATCGCGTAACACTTATTTTTAATGACTGTACGTAGTCAACGCTAACCCTATTTTACCTAGGTACGTACCCATCACTCATTTCGCTAACCTATATTTTCGCTGTATTCTGGAGACGTCCGACTACCTAATTTTATATTTACACTGTCGTCCGCTCCCCAGGCGCGCACGTATGGGCGTACCTTTACGACGCGCGTATTTGTCACCAATTCAAGATCAGCCATTCAGCTGAAAACCAAGGACCCACATAATGGCTCGGCAGCATTATGCATGTCACTTTTGTTGTTATCAGCCAGGGCAACGCCTCTTGACTATGTTATTTTTCTCTAATTCTTGATTAGCGACTTGGCTAATGACCATGGACTAAATTTGTCCTTTTTCCTAGACACACAACATCGTCTGGATGCGTTATGCCTGTCTCTACTTTCATTGTCGCTGGCCGGGGCGACGCTGCTGGACCAGACGTTTTTTTAGTTTTCCATTTTTCTGTATTTTTGTTCTCCCTGGAATTATAACTTAGCAGGAGTCCACGCTACCTGTCTAAGAAACCATTTTTACCTTTTTGTGAATACCGTTTTTCCTTTTTATGAATACCATTTTTTTCCTTCCTGGATTGCCATCCATTCCCCAAGACGCGTACTTAGAACGAACTGCCTCTCTCGAAAATTAGCAAGGAAAGTGCCGTTTGGCAAAGGATTTTCCTGTACTTATATCGGAGAGCCCTAAGTACGTCTTTTCCCAAAAGCGGAGTTTTTGATGAAAACTCGATCTTCACTGAAGCGTGAAGACCTGAATGCTTTATTTGTTCGTAATTTATCTCAGCTGGGCAACGCCGAAAGACTAATAATTTCCATGATTATTGAAGTACGGTGCGTCCTTTCCCCAGACGCACAATCCCCAAATGATTATTATTAACTGACATTGAGTTAAAATGAATTTTGTCGTCATTGATAATTAGCAATGAATTTGCCGGAAATTAAGTTCCTTCATCTGGTTACGAAGAACCGCCAGACTAAGAATTTTCATTGTCATCAAGCGGAAATAGGTTATTAAAGCCTTTCCCCACCGACGTACAACAAGAGCAGAGTCCTTAGACTAAGTATTTTCTCATTTACGAATCTTGAAAGCGCCCCTTTTCCCCAACGTTGTGACAAGAACATAGCAGCTCGATTAACTTTTAGGTTTCCAGATAAATTCATCCATTCCCCAGTTGCGGCTTCCCAGGGCCCGAAGGGTCTCTGGGAGCATGTATTTTCCTGTGGTCGCACAAAACTCCTACGCTTTAGTAATGCGAAATTTTTTTTGGAGCGACGGATTTTACTGAATTGTTGCGCAAAGAATTTTTTCTACAACGAAGTTTTGTAAGAATAAGAATTTTCTAATCCCACCGCAGCCGACACACCGCCTCCAGTTCGAGGACAGTGGTGCTTTGGTATTGGGCGAACTCTGGCTATGCTGGCTAGCACCCGTACCTAAACCTTCCCTAACTCCTGGTTAGCGGTTTTTTCGAGCGCTTCGGATGCATAGCCTAGCCTGACACGCGACCGTGAGTTTTAATCTTCTTTGTCTTCTTATCTTCTGTACGCGGATGATTTCACTTAACACTTGCGGAGTTAAGGCTCGCCACCAACTTGGCCAGTACCCTGGATGATCGACAGTCCACTAGGGATCATGAAGGATTCCCAGGTATTTTGCATCACTGGACCAAGCCAGCTCAAACCAAATCAACCCTGCGATTCAAATCGATATATGGATGATACCAATAAAGAACCGGAGGATTAAAATGTTTGAAGAAGAGCACGGGACTCTTGAAGCTCACTAGGGACCCTGCTATGTCCTGCTGTTGATTCTCTGAATTTTTTCATTTCATTTCCAAAGTCTTCATTGTGGGTGACCCCGGTCGACCGTTACAGCATGTCGATTCTCGACGTTCTCGGCGATCTTGAAAGCTAGGAGTTTCTTACGCGGCCATGTAGGGATGCTGAAAAAATATCGATATATCAAATAAATGATATTTTTTGTTCGATATATCGATATTTTTAGACGATATTTTTTATACCGATATATCGGAATATCGATATTAAAATCTTACTATCGGATCCGAGATTTTTCGCCAGCTTAGTAGCTAGATGGTGAAAAGCAAGAGGCCATCGCAAGATAAGAAGAAGAAATTTACTGGCAATTCGGACAATTTACATAGACAACATATATTTAGACCATCACAACGTATTCGCGACACCGCTGAATCCGTCCAATGTATGGGCGAAAAAGTGCGTTTGTACGCATTGGGCGCCAGTCAGATTTTTAAACGACGGTCCTCTCGAGGCATGCGCACTCGGGACGTCTCGTAAAAGTGGTTGTTGAACTCAATGACGCAACGCGGCGATCAGAACCGGGCCGAAAAAATCTCAGTCATTTGTATGTTATGGTATTTTTGGTTGGGGTGGCGAATATAGCGAACCTCTGAAGCTTGTTATTTCGATCAAAAATAGTCTTTACAAAGTGTTACAGACATTTCATATGTTTCGCCAATTATGTATCCAACTTTTAAATATAGGGAATTATTTCGTAGTCTATTTCTTACAATTAGTGCATAAATACAAATAGTTTAATTCCAAATTTAAATTATATCAATATGTGAAAGAATAGTAGGTAAAAAATATAATTTATCTTAAATGCACTCCGGTGTTGAAGTGAATACACACACGGAGAAGTAGAAATATTTGTCAGTGACGTATATTGAGTGTGGTCAAGGTGTCAGAAAGGCACTGATGGGGTGTGTGTGTGTATTAGGGGCATTGTATAAGGGGTAAGATGGTGTAAGAAGGTCATATATAGTGTCAATGCCTCCTTCCCCTATATTGCATAAGAGTGAATGTGACCAAAAGGCATATTTGCGCTTTCGCCAAAGGGGCACTAAAAATACTAGTGGATTAGGGTAGAGGGGAGTATTTTAAAAGGGATGGCGAAAGAAAAAGGTGCTTTCGCCAAAGGATCGCTAAGATATCAGTGGATTAGAAGGGTGTGTCCAAAAGGCATATTTGCGCTTTCGCCAAAGGGGCACTAAAAATACTAGTGGATTGGGGTAGAGGGGAGTATTTTAAAAGGGATGGCGAAAGAAAAAAGCGCTTTCGCCAAAGGATCGCTAAGATATCAGTGGATTAGAAGGGTGAGTGTCCAAAAGGCATATTTGCGCTTTCGTCAAAGGGTCACTAAAAATACTAGTGGATTAGGGTAGAGGGGAGTATTTTAAAAGGGATGGCGAAAGAAAAAAGCGCTTTCGCCAAAGGATCGCTAAGATATCAGTGGATTAGAAGGGTGTGTCCAAAAGGCATATTTGCGCTTTCGTCAAAGGGGCACTAAAAATACTAGTGGATTAGGGTAGAGGGGAGTATTTTAAAAGGGATGGCGAAAGAAAAAAGCGCTTTCGGCAAAGGATCGCTAAGATATCGGTGGATTAGATTGACATGGGGCCGTAAGTAGTAGCGCTTTCAGCAAAGTATCAAGTGCACACACACTGTAAATAGGTGTAAAAATATTTACATCTTACCATAGAACTTGGTTTGTTCAATAATTATACAGGATGGGATGCCAATCCAATAAAATATACACGTAATTTTTTTGATTTACTATTTTACTTCTTAAAACAATTGCATATTTTATTTCTATTGTTTAGAATACTATGTTTATATTTTATTTCAACTTTCAATTTTGTAAATGTAACGTTTAAAAAATTAAGAGGGGGGACATTAAAGAGACGCACTGTATATTGAAACCTTACGGCCCCTGGCTCATTATGAACCAGAGTTTTCCTAACAAATAACTGTTTTTTGTTTTATATTTCTATATATATATATTTCTTTCTGTTTTGTTTTAAACGTTTTCGGACCCTACGTTATGTTACTTTTATATACCTTATTTGGTTCTTTGGATATAAAGTTTAGTAGCTGGGAGATTGAAATAAAACAATATATTTAAATAATCCATTTCTATTTAACTTTTCAAAATGTTACAGAATGGATTTCACATAATATTTTTATTTTAAACCCTTTTTTTTTCATCTTAAAGCTTTACCACATTAGTAAGGAGTTTATGAAAATAATAGAATTTTAATTACTGGCAGAAAACACTGGTATAATTTTAAACAATTATGGTTAAATTAGATTGGAATCACAGCAACCAAACTGTACTGGCCTGGCCACGTTTCCACGAGCAATGGAGTCTCTCTTTTCTCCAGGGATAATTCTTTTTCCCTATTAGTGACTTCCTCGGTGGCCGTCAACAGCTGAAGGCCTCAGGACCACCTTGAGTTCGAAGGAGGAAAGCCACCCTCACAGCTGTTGGAGGACCGAAGTCCAACTGTCCCACGTTGAAGGAAACTTTTGTGGAGTCTATCGACCTGTCCAAGAGCAGTACAACTTAAATGCACAGCCTCCAATTTTAATACGAAAATAATATATTTGGTTTAATTATGAACACACCAACATTATGTTGTCCTGCCAGAATATAAGAAATCATTTTCACATCAGTTGTTTTTAAAACTATCTATTTGGTTTTACATTGATCTTTCAACAGTTACGCAGCTCCGCTTTTGGGGAAAGGATTATTCTTTTTCCGGTTCCCTGCAGGTAGCACAGGATTATTCTTTTTCTGATGCCCTGCAGGTAGTACCCCCCGCGAAACTAGACACTACATACAAAACATCAATGCAAGAAACAAAGCCAAGTACTTTAATTATTTAAGTTTAGTCAATACGTTTGTTCGCCAAACAACTGAGCAATTTAATTTAGCAGGAAATTTAAGATAAACAAAGAAAAATTTCATATTATATGTTCAAATTTTATTGTAGTTATTGAGAACGCTCTTATTAATTTAGGCGGGATTTCGCAAGTCGACGGACCTGTGGAAGGATCTTTAGATGCTTGCTCCATGGCTTCGCTGTTCATTTTACCTAAGAGAAAAAGAAAAGCAGTATTAATTTTCTTTTACACGCATGATTTATTATTCTTATGATTATTATTATGATTATGATTATTATTATTATTATTATTATTATTATTGGTGTGACAGTCATCAGGACACCTCGTTAGCCAACTTTTAAACAAATAACCACCCATAACCCAACCTGGTAGAAATAATTAACTTTTAAACAACACAATCCCTGATAACTGACATTTGTCAAACCAGAGTCCAGAGAGAGGAAGTCGGAAAAATAGAGACAGAAAAGGTAGTTAATTTGATTTTGCTCATCATAGGAACATATTACGTGTGCCTTGACCGTCCTTGTCGAGCGTATTGTAAGGGATGTTCCTAGAGCTATAGTGAAAATAGTAATAGTAGAGACAGTAGACAAGGGGACCAAATGGGACATTTTCAGTCATCAAGGATTGATTCTATTTACTCTAACTTGACTTTGAACGGTGCCATAATTAACAAACTAGACGAATGATGTGTTAATACAAAATTTTAAAGCCTTAGTTATATAATAAAATTATATTCGATGCGAAAAGTGTGCCCATAAGATAACTATACGAACCTGTATGGTCGCCAGGTCTTACCCCCCCATGATAATCGTTTATTTATTTTATTATTTAAAACAAAACCTAAAGGTTATCATAATAGTCGACGTCCTAGAAACACATAGAAAACTTTCGCTCTTCCCAGTGTTTAGCCGAGTTCACCAAGCATTGACGTCCTCGTAACACCGGGAAAAACTTCCACCCTTTTCGATGTTGAGCAGAGTTCATCAAAATTGACGTCCTCGAAAACACAGCGAAAAATCTCCACTCTCCCCAGTGTCTTGCCGAGTTCATCGAAGACCGACGTCCTCGTAGCACTAAGAAAATGTTATGCCCTCTTAGTGCTCCAAGTTCATCATGAGTCGACGTCCTCGGACACAGGAAAAAGCTTCCACTCTTCCCAATGTTTAACAGAGTTCACCACAGATTGACGTCCTCGTAACACCAAAAACAATGTTAGGCCCTCTTAGTGTCCCGAGTTCATCCCAGTTATTCCTGGTTCCCCGCAAGAAAAAGAATATTTAAGATTTTTGTTAGCAAGAACACTCATTCTAAATTAACTTTTCGAGATTATTCTGCTTTTCCTTTGTAAAAAAGTATCATAAAATAAGATCCCTTGTTTCACAAACAGTGCGAGTCATTCGTCTATTTCAGAAAACCCGTCGTATAATAAAGTAATCAAAGAATGGCCATAGATTTTGTATATTAAATTGAAAAACATCAAAACCCAAAACTATTGCGCATTGAAACTGGCTTGCTTGCCATCAAAGCTCTGAAAAATACAATTTTTGTTAAAATTTGGTAAATGCAAAAAAACAATTAACGACAACTTTTTACCAACATTAATTATTACCATTGAGAGACTTCAGTACAAATTCGGAACTGCCGGGGTCTTCGATCTAGCCTCTATAAGTGTCGGATATGTAACTTAACAGCAGTGGCGCTTTACTGCCGGCGACATCTTGCTGCCTCCCCTTGAACCACTGACCTATCGAAACGGACGAGCAAACTAAAATCAATAGTTTGGTCGCGCCGCTAAACTTGCTTGGTAGTTTGAAATTATGATCTGAAAAAGAATCTTAAGAAATCTAACACAAATTTTATTTAAAATCGTTTTCTCATTTAAATGATGACATTCTTTTCGGGAAAGAAATGTGTAATTTATTTACACAAGTATTCATCATTAAATTACCCCATGGTTAATTGATATTTAATTAATAGCTTTATACATACATACACGCGCCTCTTCCCAGACATACACATACACACCTATAGGTACCTATACATACATGCATACATATATTTAGACATATTATTTTTTTTTTTTTTAAACTATTATACCTCGTTTTTTTATTTATACCTTTAACGCCTGGGTAGGGAAGGTTTCAATATGTATAAACTGAGCTATTTTCGAGGAATTATCGACAGTTTTGTATAGCAAGAAAACTCAGATTTAAGCCAACAAATTATACACTTTTTGTTAAAATCTCACTAATGGTTACATTTTTATCATTAATAAAAAGAATAATTACAACTAATATGTTTAGCATTTATTACTCGATAAAAGTTTCACGTCATGTGAAATAAATTTTGAAGTACGGTCCTGTCTATCACAAGGCAAACGTTCGACAAGGCGCAAGCCCGCAGAAGACCGTCTTTGTTTACGGATTCAGCTTGGTAAATTTGCCACATTCGCAAATGACACTATTTCTCTATTATATATTTTCTCTATGACAATTTACAATACGAATTTCTGGCTGGACGTTGCTAGCCGACGAGACGCCATTGTATTTTAGAAGAGAATATTCACGAATTTCGGTTCGTTTCGACTGTTTGTTGGACGCCATTTTGCAACGCTCCAACGCCGCAAGCCAGTGTTGCCAATCGGCGGACTTTAGTCCGATTTTCGAACTTTTTTTGAAGCTATGAACTTTTTTCGGACCTTGAAGAAATTCGGACTATTTCGGACTTTTTGGATACCAAACGAAAATAAGTTGCATCTAAAAATATTTGAGTTTGGGTTTTGGAACGTAGCTTTAATTTTTTTTTCAATAAAATAAATTTTTCATAATTATTAAGTCTATATGTGCGTTTATTAGAAATAAACCATTTTTGGTAACGTTTTATCATGCTGTAATATGCTAAATATACAATATTTTGACTAAATTTTTGCAATTTAAATTGTTTACAATTTTTTTTATTGTTTGGATTTGCCGTTATATACCGCCTCATTGAAAACTTAATGATAATTTAGTTAAAAATTTGATACAGTTTTAGTGTATCCAAAATGGACAGTTTTTGTGAGAACGAAATATCGATATTTTTTACCGATATAATATATTTTTAAAATAACGATATAATAAATATCGATATTTTTTTCCGATATCAACATCCCTACGGCCATGGCCGCCGTAATACTGCTTCTCTTTTCGCGCTCCTACGGGTATTTATGGAGAATTCGCGCGGGAGTTTCTCCAGCGGATTGCAGCGCTGTTTGCAACGTGAAATCTTTCTTCGAAGCCTTCCTAGCGCGGGAACATATCGAAGTTCTCGTCCGATGCCGGTATTAGGGAGCCTTCGCAAGACCTTTTCCATTTTGAATTCATATTCATTTTAAGATTTCGTTAATTTTGGTCGGTTTTTTCAATTTATTGAAAAAACATTGTGAAAGGTCAGTTTCACAACAGAGTCTATTACTCTTTGGAAACAAGATATTCCATTTGTAACTCCAAACGGAGTTATTCTCTAATTCGGCATGAACAAGGAAGATAAAGTACAGTTTCTGTCAAACATTTGGCGGCCAGAGGAGATCTTGATTGAGATACAGCATCGTTTAAAATTAGAAGATTAGACTCTTATAATTTTTAACGAATTGCAGATTGAAGAAGTTCATTAATAAAAGTATCTCATATAAAATCGTTATTGTTTTGTTCAGCAGTCACAGATTTCAAATTACAACCTTTGCTTAAAAGTGTTGTAAATTAGATAGGAATTTAATGTAAAATCATATGGACAATACTGGTTTGACAATCTATTGACAACATAAACAAACTAAACAAAACATCTTTATAACAATTACAATGAGTTGCACTGTTTTAATCTTGCAGGTAATAACACTCCCTCTAAAACAAGTAACTTTAATTAAAAACGTTAAGCCCCATATAAGTTATAAAATATAGCAACTTCTTAATTGGCAAAGGCTTAGTCATAACATCAGCAACCATTTCATGTGTTTATTTATACTTCAACTCAACATCTCCTTTCCCAATAACATCATTTACAAAGTGATAACGTACATCAATATGCTTTGTACGTGGATTAAATTTGTTGCTGTCGGCCATACAAATTGCACTTTGATTATCACAAAAAAGTATTGTTTTCTTCAAGAAAACCATTTCACTCCTGAAGAGCTGCATTCATTGAAATATATTCTGACTCAGCTGTAGGCAAAGCAACTACAGATTGTTTCTTCGAACACCAAGAAATCACTCCTCCATGCATCATAATTATATAACCAGATATAGAATTTCTTTGATCCAAATCTGAAGCATAATCTGAATCACAGTATCCAACAAATTTTTCAATATATAAACAGTTTCTACTATAAAACAATTTTTTATTTATTGTCCCTGTCAAATATCTCAAAATTCTTTTGGCTGCTCTCCAATGTAATTTTCCTGGATTACTGTTGAATCTACTTAGAAAATTCACAGCATAGCTAATATGGATACTTGTGCACAAAACAACAAACTTCCAATTAATTCTTGATATGGTACATTTTCCATTTCCTTTCTATCTTCTTCAGTTTTGGGGCACATTTTTTGACTGAGTTTTTTATTCGGATCCATCGGTGTTAAACATGGATTACAATTTTCCATTTTGAATCGTTCCAGCATCTGTCTGATATACTGCTGTTGATCAATATAAATTACTCCTTTTGTATTTATAGAAATATGTAATCCCAGAAATAAACTAGCCGAATCAATGTCTTTCATATAAAATTTATCTGACAAATGGTTTTTTTACTTTTGTTTCAAACGTGTCAGATTTTACATAACCAACAAGTCATCGACATACAAGGCAACAACTAAAATAACTCCATCTTCATTTAGGTAATAAATACAAGGATTATTTTCGGATTGTTTTAAACCAAATTCTTAAGAGCTTTATCTAATTTTATATTCCACATCCGAGATGATTGCTTTAGTCCATAAATTGACTTTTTAAACATAAAACCTTATCTCCAATATCAAAATCTTCTGTTCCGGTAAAAATACTTCTTTATAATCAATACCTTTTCTTTGGTTATACCCTTTAGCTGCCAAACGTGCTTTATATTTTACAACATCTCCCTTTTCATTTAATTTTGTCTTAAAAACCCATTTTGTACCCAAAAAATTTTTTCCTGGGGGCAAAATTACTTGTTCCCAAGTCTCATTTTTCAATAAAGAAGCATGCATGTATGTATGTTGTATGGCTTTTTTCCAATTTTCTGCATTTTCTCCAACTATTGCTTCTTGATATGATATTGGATCACACAGATTTGTAATTTCTTCAGCAACATACAGTTCAAAATCATCATATTTCTTTGGAACATTTATTTTTCTGACATCTTGCCGAAAATTTTCATTGTCACTGTCAACTTTATCATTTGTCAAAACATAACCATCAGAATTCAAAAACTGTCTTCTTCACCATTATTCTGTAACACAATTTCAGTCATTTGTGATGTCCCTTCTTCTGAGTTTTCTTCGAGATTATTCAAGTAAACTGGAACTAACTTATTATGTTCATTTTTTTGTATGCTGCCAAAACACAGTTCAGTCTCAAGAAAAACCACATCTCTACTAATAAATACATTTATCCTGTCTGGAATATAAATTGTATAACCTTTGGTATTTTCACAATAACCAACTAAAACTCCTTTCTCTGATTTTGAATCTAACTTTTATCCTCTTTCCTTCGGTACATGCGTCATTGCTACTGAACCTATAACTCGTAAATGAGTTAAATCAGGTTTTTTATTTGACCAAATTTCTTCTGGAGTGTTGTACTCTTTTAACATTCTTGTTGAAGTACGATTGATAAGATACACAGCAGCTAAAACACACTCCGCCCAATAACTTTTTGGAAAATTAGCTTCTAAGGTAAGTGCGCCAAATAAGGCCCACTTAAGAGAAGTTTGCTTTTTTTTGGGATTGCACTGAAAAAAAGGCGTTCGTTATTATGGGTTAAGATACTTTATACACCTAGCTAACAGTATCACCTGCAATTTAAAATAAAAAAATAGGTTTACCCTGGTTTTAAGGCCTTTAGAAAAAAGACTGTATGGGGGCCTTCTTAGGAACACCCTGTTCCTAATAAGGCCCATGCTAAAGTACGTTAGTTAGAATGTGCCTAAAAATAATAAGGCTTAAAATCTGCGAATAATCTTTATTTTAAACTATTTGTCAAAGGTTTGAACATTAAAAAATGAAGAACAATTAAATAAATATTACGGTTCTTGTAGTGTAGATATTCCATTCCCTATGCTTGCAATGCCTGTGCCATTTGAGACGAAGTCCATAAACTTCTTTTTTCGGCATCTTGAGCTTTTCTTATCTAAAAAAGGGTACCTATATACATAGATGGGATACGTGGTGTGAAGCAAAAAAAATGTTAAATCAAATAGAAAAGCCCTGTTCTAATCCGTGTTTCAAACAAGCCCACCCGGGCTTTATTAGGATCATCCTACATCATTCCCCATTTTCAATTTTTTTTTAGTTTGGACATTTTATAAGCAAAAACTATGTATGTACTTTAAATCTACAGAGGTTAAGCTAAAAAAATAGCACACAATAATTTGCAATTCGGTAATATGATACGTAAAAATATGAAATAATGCACCTGCCTTAAATTATATCAGATGTTTCCATTTGTTCGAATTCTATGAAACTGAAAATATAAAACTGCCCGGCGCACGCAGTCGCCGCGAATTATACTTGTCTGACGCTAGATGGACCTTTATTATTAGGGAGCTGCGACAGAGTTAACAAATTTTTATCCAGTATTGGTTTTTACCGGCATGCGGCATGGGCCTTATTAGGAACCCGGGCCTTATTTGGCGAACCTACCTTAGTAATAAACAACGTGCTTTTTCCACAAGTGTTTTATTCATTCGCTCAGCTTTTCCATTGTGCTGAGGCGTATAAGGAGTACTAGTTTGATGCACTATTCCATGTTTTCTTAAAATACTTTTTATGTCATAAGTAATGTATTCGGTAGGTACCATTATCAGAGCGCAGCGTACGGATTTTTTTTCTGTTTGATTCTCAACTAGTTTTTTGAATTCGACAAACCTCTCAGGCACTTCCGATTTTGTCTTAAGGAAATAAACAAAAATCTTGCTTGAAAAAGCATCCATAAAAAGCAAAAAATATCTGGCTCCTCCCATAGAATTAACTTCCATTGGCCCACACACATCTGAATGTACTAAATCTAGAAAGTTTTTACTTGTGGAACTTGATATCGAAACGGTTGACGTTGTTGTTTACCTTCTAAACAAGGGACACATGGTTTAACCATTGTTTCAGTAAAATTTATACCAGATACCGCACCATTTTACATTTTCTTGAGAACGTCAAAATTCACATGTCCAAGTCTTTTGTGCCACAATTCATAAGAATTAGAAAATACATTTTCCGCTAAAAGATTTGCAATATTCGCATCACTTTTGTCCAGCTTGAACATATTATTTACACGCGCTCTAGTAGCAATAAGATCTTTATTTTGGTTATATATAAAAAAATTCTCTGAATTAAAATAAACCGTACCTCCATTTTTAACCATTTGACTTACTGATAATAAATTATCATTTAAGTTAGGCACGTGTAACACATTTTGAACAGTGACATCAGCTTCTTTCTCATTTAATAACACTTTTAATTCAACATCTTCTTTACCTTGCACTGGTAATATTGTTGAATCTGCAATTTTAACTTCCTCTGAGATATTTGTTTTTCTCTTTAACCAATCATATCTCATAGACATGTATGAAGAAGCACCGGAATCAATAAACCACTCATCATAATTTGTCTTTCTCACACTTAAGGATATGTATAACAAATTGTTTACATTTTGTCCTTGGCAAGCATGATTATGAGGACAATTTGGCTTAACATGACCATACTCATTACAACCAAAACATCTTGGACCTTTTGGTCTAAAATTGGACCTTTTGGTCTAAAATGTCTTTTAAATTTTCGGTTGCCACCATAAAAAGCCATCGTTTCGTCAGCACTACCATTTGGTTCAATATCACATCTTGAAGCAACTTTGTCTTAATTGAATCTGCCGAAATTTTAACACCTGAACTTTCAATTCCCATGATCATCGGTCGATATTCTTCAGAAAGCCCAACCAACAATAATGTGCCTACCCATTCATCAGAAACCACCGTTTCGATAGAATTTAATTTATGCGCTGTAGAAATTATTTTATTAATATAATCTTCAAGCAATGACCTGTTTACAAGACTAGTAGTAATTAAATTTCTTAAAAGACCAACACGCCTACACAGGCCTGAATCTTCAAACGTTTTCACTAAACTATCACATACATGATTCGCTGTATTTGCTTTCTGCACATGAATATAATTAATGGAAGAATTAAATTATTAAAAGAATTATCTTAGTTTTAGCTTTGATAATTTTTTTTCATCTTGATCTTTTCCTGTTACTGTATCCCATAACTCTTCGTGCTCCAAATAATTCTTAACAGCAAACTTCCAAGAATCAAAGTTTTCTCGTTCCTTTAATTTCTTAATGGCTGGCAAAATATTCGACATTTTAAGCGCCTTTGTTTCCTCGGTCTAATTTATTAATAAACTAATTGCAGTAGCGATCCTGGGCCCATAACCTGTGGTAAATTAGATAGGAATTTAATATAAAATTATATGGACAATACTTGTTTGACAATCTATGGACAACATAAACTAAACAAAACATCTTTATAACAATTACAATGAGTTGCTCTGTTTTAAACTTGCAGGTAACAACAAAAAGTCTAATGCGTGTACATACTGATAGAATATTTTATTTGCTTGCTGTCTTCTGGGGCTAGTATTATATGTCTTGCAAATATTTCATTGGTGGGTTTTATGTGCAATTTTCCTAAAATTTTCATGGCTTCATAGTATGATTTTGCTTCACTAATATATTCATATACAGATTGAGATATCCTCTCATTCTGTATATGAATATATTCCTAAGTCCTAGAAGTTTCAAACGTGTCTGTATTCTTTTGCTGCAGTTTCGGAATTTGGATCTGTACCTCAATTCGATCTGGTCGAAAGTATTTCTCCGTGCGATTTTCTTAAAATATACTGCATATTTTAATATACTGCAAAATAAATTGTAATAAAAAAATCCATATTCAATTATTAGGCTTTATTTCGCAGAACTTGACAAAGTAAAATTACATTGACTAAATGACAAATATTAACAGGTAACAATAGTCATGTAAATATACAGTCATTACCACAAGACCCTTGGCTCGAGTTCTTGGAAGGTTCGAGAGGAATTAGAGTAAGCCCTTCACAAATTAATAGGGGGTGTGAAAAGCTAATACGCAGTAACGGTAAAGAACCAGTTTAGTTACAGTCGTAGTGGTAAACGTTTAGTGCCTACTGTAAACGCTTCGAAGCAGTCTTTCGGTGTACCCACCCCAAAGGGCCAAAATTAAGTTTTGCAGCAGCGGCTCATTATATGAAATTTATGAAGAAACGGGAAAGTCATTTGAAATTATTTATTGTATACAATCCATTTTGGTAATAAGTTCCATGTTATAGACCATTTGAAAATCAAGCAAATCACAGAAATAATAGAATAACTCGTAAGTTTATATTGGGCTGGACAAAAACCTAACTGATTAACTCAACAATTTAGATTTAAGCCAGTCTAAATCTTAATCATTTTCTTTTAAATGAATCCCGGGGTGAAAAAGTATTCACAATTATTATATGTAAAATGTAATATTCCAGGATGCCCAATTCCCTATCCAAAACGAGAGTTTTTGACAGACGATGACCAGGAAGATAAGTCGGAAAATAAACAAAGACAGAATCAGCAGCAGCAGCAGCAACAGCAACCAGCTCAACAGCAACAACCCCCGACACAACAACAATCGCAACAACAAACACAATCGAACCAGCAGGACAATCATCCAGCTAAAAGAGTAAGGTTGTCCGGTCCTCCAGGACACCCAGGACAGGTTAATCCTCAGGTAAGGATTATATTAAATCCACTAGCAACTATTGTCCCCATTGTTCTAACCCCGTTTTAAAAATCGATCGATACATTTTTTTTAAATATCCGTATCTTAAAAATGAATAATTTTAGTTGTAGATATTTGTACTTCTTCACCCTTTGTTATATTTTTTATTGTTCCAGCAAATTCCCATTTCACAACAGCAACAAGAATTTCACCAGCAACAAATGATGTTTAATAGTAACTCACAACAGCAGCAGACTTTTCAACAACGGTTTTAACGGATGGAAAACTTAAAAGATATACATATGTAGTTGATTATAGTACGAGAGCCACTGAACCCTGTTAGTAACGGCATTTTCACAAAGCTGAAAAGTTGTATATTGACGAGTGAAGATCAACCATAAGTAAAAGTCATGACCTGGCAAGTCTCCCCGGGTCGCGTCGTCAGCCCTTATATTTTTGCAATTGTAAAAAAAAACTTAAGTTACAAGCTTCAAATTTTAATGTTTCAATTTAGACATAACAAAATACAAAAAAGATTTCCAGGCGATTCAAAAGGTCGCGTGTATCCGCCAGGTGATTCTAAATGTGTTCTAAATCGGCATAAAATAAACATTGTCCTACAAGGTTCCAATTTTTACCGGCTCTTTATTAAACGATTTAACGTAAATAGATTCAAGGTCAGGCGATTCCGACGGTCGCAGGGGCCCGCCAGATGCGGAGAAAGACAAAACGGGAGTGCGAGAGCGAGAAGATTAGAGATGCTGATGCTAGGTATAAGATGGTTGTAAGAAATGGAATAAAATTTCAAATTAAGTAAAAAAAATATTTTTAATATAAAAATAGTTATTTACGGAACAAGAGCATAAGTGGTACTTTTTTACGCATGGGAAATATCTGTCCCAATTCCATAAGTAAAAAGAAGCACGTTATACGTGAGTTTCATACAATATTTTTTCTACGATTGTGAAAAATTAGCTGTATATTGGCCCAATATTAGTTTTTACTATAAATTTTTGCCACTAAAAGTAAAAAATTACCCTAAAAATACATACACATTAGTCCCACGACAATTTAATAATGACTTTGTTTAACAAATGTAACAGCATGATTCTTATAAACCTGCATTTGACATTTCTAAATGAAATATCAGGTCTGCCTTGTTTGTCACAGGCGACTTGGTTTTATTGGACTTCCGTTAAGTAACGGTGAAAAAATGAACCGTTGCGGCACTTTTCTTAACTCTGAGCTACTTTTTTAATTTGTTTAAAAAAGGTGTGTTTTGTGCACTTATAAGCGTAAGAAAAGTCTAGTTTTTAGAACGGTCATAGAAAAAATACTTTTTTTTAACTAAAGATGATTTCCGATATTATACAGTGTGTCCGAAAAGTCGTAGTATGGGCAAATATTTTTGCAATCAGTAAAGATAAGACACCAAATTTTAGGTTTGGTTACTAAATCTACTTTTTTATGTAATTTAACTTAATAGGGAATAATGCTTATAACCCAAATAAATCTAAACTATTTTTTTTATATTCTCTACATACATAAATTAAGTGTTTGTGGCGGTTGCTGTTATCCATTTATTTTGGTCTTTATTAACGAAAAAAAGGACCTTTTACTGCAAATTTTCTCGCGAATTTCGATACTTGTAAAACGTGATCCCATTGCCGGCTGTGTCATCAAAAGTGTTTTTATGACTCAATAAGTACATGGCGAATTCCAGTGTTGTAGGGTCATCGAAAAATCAATAAAAATGGTATGTAATGCTTAACTCATCCAATGAAATATCCCTGCCCTTAAAGTAGAAGGTTCCTAAAATCTTATTCATGTGTATTTCAATCCGAAATCGGCCCACGAAACTATCAATTTTGCAACAAAAACTGACATTTTTGCGAAATTTTGACACATATCTTAATAATTTCAAGTAAATAAACTGAAATTTTTTGTCTTCAGGCAATCTTCAAAAATTTTAAAATTTTGCATATCCCCGATGCAAATAAACCTACCAAATAAGCTATTTATTTATAGCTTTAACGAAAAAATAAGCGATTTAAATTAGTGGGAGGTTTTCTTAGATAATTGACGGATAAAATAAACACAAAAAGAATCACTTCAGGAAAATAGTGTGGAATAATGTCAGGATTTGTCGGAAAAAATTAGAAAATTCTGTGTTTACCCCTTAAATACGCTCCTGGATGACCCATTCGGTATTCATTTTAAAGTGTGATTATCCCTTTATAAGATAGTGTTCCTTCCTATGAAGAATGAAGAAACTAAAAAATATGGACATCGTGTATTTCGACGAGCTCTTTCCGATGACGTATATGGGATTTTAATTTGAACCATTTTCACCCCACAAAAAATTAAAAACCGTGAAATGTTTGGTTAACAAAATATAAATTTACAGTTTTTCCCAAATATATCCATTTTCCAGTGATTTTAGGTTTAGGTAAATGTATTGCAAAAAGAAAGTATTGGCGATTTTAAAGTTTCACTTATAAATCAGTTTTTCCAGTTATTAGGTACCATGCCGCAAGTGGCATATTCCGACCTAAAAAATTCAAAAAAATTACTTGCCATTTTCCGATCCTTACCAGTTTCAATAGAGTTAGTAAGCTCCGGGTCCTCTACAACCTCCGAAAATTTACATCGATTTAATTCACTTTTGCGACCTGTACCCGATTTCAATGGAAATCGCGGAAATTTCGTTTGATAGCTCCGAAACGCAACATCCTCTATAACTGCATTTTTACCGAAGCTAGTTGCACTATTCCTCTATCAGTCCAAAAAATTCGATTGCTCCCCCTCTGACTGTCTCCGAGAAAATAAACCTGTTCGCCTTACGTTAACATGTAAATTGGCACTTATTTTTGGTGATCTCCTGACTTCATTATTCATTAACGACAAAGGGCTGCTTTTTAAATTGTAATAAATTACACCGAAAATTAAACATTTTTTGTAGCTGAATTATCCTAGTAATTTCCTTCAAAATATTTTTTTTGGGTTTGTAATGACTTCCTTAAACGATTTATGCAATAAAAAATATGACATATTCCTTATTAACTTGAGGGGCGACGATAGAGAGTTGAGGTCAAAAAATTTAAACATAAGCCTATATGCCGTGTGGTACCTCATCTTAAAGGTCTTCTGAAAAGAAACGTTTTACCGCAAACCCGAGGTGTGTATCTTAATTCGTTTCTACATGGCAAGCCTTTAAAAATTAAAAATCGTGAAAAAAATTTAAATAAGTACCTTTTCTTCTTTTATTATTTCAAAAGTTGTTCAAAATGATCACCATGAACTTCTTGGTAGTAACAAAGTAGGTTTTGGATCTCACTTCTCACATTTTCGAGAATAGCAGGTGTTACTTCTTGGCAGAGTTCCAAAATCGACTTTATTACTGTCAAGAAGTTCATGGTGGTCATTTTCACCAACTTTTAAAGTAATAAGAGAAATGAAGGTTCTTAAAATTTTCAATTTTTTTCAGGATTTTAATTTTTATAGGCTTGTCATTTTAAAACGAATTAAGATACGGATCTCGGGTTTGCGGTAAAATGTTTCTTTATTGAAGACCTTTAAAATGAGGTATCGCATGGCTTAGGGTTCCATTTAAAATTTTTGACTTCAACTCCCTAGCGTGACCCCCCAAGTTGGTTGAAAAAGTTATTTTACATAACTAAGTAGATTTATTAACCAATAAGATACACCTAAAAATAGATGTCTCTATCTTTACTGATAGCAAAGCTATTGGCCCATACTAAAACTTTTCGGACACCCTGTATAATATTGGAAATATTTTTTAGTTGAAAAAAAGTCTTGTATGATAAAAATTCAAAAAATTACTTGGGCTTGCTTGAATATCTATACCTACTATCGCCAATCTTCTCGCACTCTCGTTTTATCTTTCTCTGCATCTGGCGGGCCCTTGCGACCGTCGGAATCGCCTGATCTTGAACATATTTACATTAAATCGTTTAATAAAGAGCCTGTAGAAATTGGAACCTTGTACGACGATGTTTATTTTATGCCCTGCACAGAGCACACTTAGAATCACCTGACAGGTACGTGCGACCTTCAGAATCGCCTGGCAACTGTTTTTTATATTTTGTTATGCCTACTTTCAAACATATTAAAATTTGAAGAATGTAACTTAAGTTTAATTTTTTTACATTTTCAAAAATATAGGGGCTGATACCGCGACTGGGAGAGACTTGCCAGGTCATGACTTTTACTTATGCTTGCTCTTCAATCGTCAATATACAAACTTCCAGCTTTGTGCAAATACCGTTACTAACAGGGTTCAGTAGCTCTCCGGTTATTAAGGTGTAAGATAAGGATAATAATTTTAAAAAATAGATATCGTAGCGATGTGAAAACGGAATTTTATGTTAACTTTTTTGTTATGCTGGGGCCACACCTGCGCCTAATTTGCCGCCTAACGTGATTCTTAACGCGTAATTTGTAGTAGTGTAGCCAGAAATTAACGCGTTGGCGCCTATAATTTGCCTTGTTTTTAAATTGTCAATAGCATAAACATGTCATGTCAAACATAAATCTAGTGTATGCATGACAGCGGGTAACCTGCTTTCACTATGTTTGTACACTTAGATGTGAAGCGATAGATCGAGTGATAGTCTTTTTCTCTTTAATGGGTCAAAAAGACCGCCATCCGATTTATCGCCTAGCATTAATGATGCCATTATAAAATTACTGCGTTAATTCTTAGCTTCATTTGTGTTTATTGTCAAATTACGCGTTAACCGTTACATTAAGTACAGGTGTGGCCCCAGCATTATAGAAAGCTTTTTAAAAGTTTGTGATAAAATATGAAACCTTTATTGGACGACTAACTGATTGGCGTCAAAGGAACACAAAAGTTTTGACACGCGCTTATAATATAGAACATTTTTAATAGTAGTAATTTATTAATATTGATTAAGAAAGGTTTAAGATTTATAAAATAAATAAATAAATAAATAAATAAGCTTTTATTTCGTAGACCAAAGTACATGGTATGGAAAACGTCGGTGGGTTGCCGCCAGAAACAACATGTTAATGGCTAGGCAACGCTGTTTTTTACCAAAAAGAAAAGAAAAGAAAACATGACTTTAATAGTGTCCAATGTTATTCTCGAAATTGTCCATTTGCATGTAATCCTGTATGCTGTAGGGAACGCTGTTGATTAAGATTCGAGATATATATTTTTAAACAATTGCAAATTCATATTCCTTATATCTAATGGTAACTTATTAAATAACCTTGTGCCCATGTAATAAGGACTTCTCTCAGTTAGAGCTAGGTTATGTTCTGGAGTAATTAAATTTTGATTATATCTAGTATTATAGCTATGGATGTCCCCCATGGACACAAAATTATCAACATTCCTTCTAACATAAATTAAAATCTCCAGTATATACATAGCAGGCAAAGTAAGAAAGCCATAGTTTCTAAAAAGATCACGACATGAATGCCTGATCCCAACACCAGCAACATTTCTTAATGCTCTTTTTTGCAATTTAAAAACTCTTAACATTCCTGGAGATGCACCCCAGAATATTAAGCCATATTTTAAACGAGAAACAAACTGCGCAAAATAATACGATATTAGAGTATTATCGTTAACAACATTTCTTAGGCGAAAAATAGCGAAACAAATTGTAGATAATTTTTTACACAATTCGGTTGTATGACAGCTCCAATTTAAAGAATTGTCAATATAAATACCCAAGAGTTTAGTCTCAGGCACCTGCGCAATAGAGTGTCCATCTATATTAGACCTAACTAAGTAGCTTTCACTGATTGATGATGCTCTTGGCGTAAAGTTTATAAAGACAGTTTTTCTGGGGTTAAGGCTTAATTTGTTTCTAGTAAACCACTGTTCAAATGTACTTAGCATACTTTGAAGTCTTGCGATAGCCCTCTCAACTGTAGTATCACAACATATGTACGTGTTATCGTCCGCGAACATTGTCAAGTCACTTTGATCATTCACAACCCCAGGCAAATCGTTCACAAATATCAAGAATAGCAGAGGTCCAAGAATGGATCCCTGCGGCACACCTATTGAGACACTCGATCTGTCCGACCTCACTCCATCAATATCTACTACTTGATTCCTATTCTTAAGACATGACTGTAGCCAATCACTAACCTTTCCTCTAAGACCGTAATGATTTATTTTCGATATTAATAGGGTATGGTCGACCAAATCGAACGCCTTACTTAAATCCATAAAGAGACCAAAACATTTTTTGTTTATATCCAAGTAATTATATAGTTGCTGAAAAAACTGTAGAATGGCTGACACTGTACTCTTACCCTTTCTAAAACCATGCTGGCAGTTTGTAAACACTCGAAGAGCTGACAAATACTATCTTTTCAAGAATTTTTGAAATTGAACTTAATAAAGATATTGGGCGATAATTTTCTAGCAGCATACTATCACCTTTTTTGTACAAGGGAATCACTCTAGCTGTTTTAAATATATCTGGAAATATTGCGGATTCAATAGACATATTGACAAGATATGTTAGCGGCCCTACTATAAAATCAATGACCGATTTTAAAAAGTTTGATGATATTCCATCTAATCCAAACGAATTAGATTTTTTTAAAGATTTTATGACTCTGATTATATCATAATCGCAAACGGGTGAGAAAAACATATTGATTAGGTTTGCCGGAAAATTCAAATGATCTCCATCTGCATTTCGAGTCGACACTAATTTCTGAGGTGCATCAACAAAATATGTGTTAAAACTGTTGGAAATAAGACGTTTATCGTTCGTCTTTTTCTTTTCTATCAACATGGTAGTTATATTAACAATATTTTTATTTGATAAAGTATTTGCAATAATATTCCATGCAGTTTTACTTTTATCTGTGGAAATGCTATACAGACTATCATTATGAATCTTTTTAGCAGCTATAATAACCCGTTTGTACATTTTTTTATATTTTTTATAGTGGTTTGTAATAATAATATTATGATTGGATTCAATGACTACTTTATATAACAATTTTAAATTTGTAGCTGATGTGCGAATACCCCGGGTCATCCAAGGTTTCTTCTGATTTTTATTCAAACATACCCTTTTAAGAGGAAAAGCTATATCTATGTAATAAATTAAAAGTTCACTAAATACCCTAAATGCAGTATTTACATCGTGTGCTTCATATACTGACAACCATGTCTCATTATGTAAGTAAGAATAAAGGGTATTATAATTTTGTTCATTAAAGAAACGTTTATAAGCAAACTGTGGGGTTTTCTCTGCAAAAGAAGTCACTCTTATTTCCAACATTTGCGAAGAGTGATCAGACAAACCGTTGAAATCAATTATTGCTTTTTGTTCTATATTGGAGAAATTAGTACAAATATAGTCAATAGCTGTACCAGAACCAGCTGTACATCTTGTAGGCGAATCGACATGACATGCAATGCCGTATGCAGCCAGTAAATCTATAAGTTCATTGCGTTCAACTGATTTACCAAGAAAATCAATATTTAAATCCCCACATAAAACAACGTGTTCGTTTTTGTTACTCTTGATGTTAGCTTCTAAAAATTTAGATAATTCAACAAGAAAGGCATTTACATCGGTAGATGGAGCGCGATAAATACAGTATATCTTAAGAGCACCACCATCCTGCAGGGAAATGCCCACACCACAAACTTCAAAGAATTTTTCTAGAGAGCTAAAATTGTTTAAATTACTTTTATTTGAAAGGGTGAAGAGATCAGCCCTACAGAACACTGCAACTCCGCCACCCCTGTGCTCTGATCTGCAAAATTTAGTAATTAATTTAAAATTTCTAAGACTTACCACATCAAGCTGATCTTCCCTCATCCAGTGCTCTGAAATGCACACAATATCAGCGCTACACTGCATTAGACTCACCTCCAAGATATCCAACTTATTCTTTAAAGACTGCATATTCTGGTGATACACTTTTACAACATCAAGCGTATCCAAGTTCACACTGCCCTTGCTGCTTTAATTGCTATTCATCAGTACATTTAATTTTTTGTTTTTCAGCGTTTAGCCGCTTTTGCAGAACTTTGCATTTTCCAGCATCAAAGGCAGAGTGACAGATGTCAAGAGACAGACCTGATTTACCATTTGAGTCAATGCAGTTAACACACCTAATTATATTGGAGCTACAGTCACTTTTAACATGATCATCTGCGCCACATTTTACACACAAAATATCCACTTTACATTCTTCGGCCTTATGGCCGAAACCTGCGCACTTAAAACACCTAAACAGTCTTACGTAATCAAACACTCTACATGACGCTGACCATCCAATACTTAACTTTCCTTCCATTATCACAGATTTCCAAGTTGTGGGATCACACTCAACTATTGCCATATAGCGGGTTTTCATCTTTCTGATTGCTAGAACTTTCAATTTCATATCATCATAAATTTCATATCATCATAAATCAAGGTATCTGAGCAAAGCTTGTTGGAAAGAAAGTAAATTTGTATTGGCGACTCAAATTAAGGAAGCCAGCTGCAATCGGCTGATTTTTAACGGCGAAGCAGAGCTTACTAGACAAACCGACCGAACCCACTCAACTTTACTTTTTTGCAAAAAGTTTCTTGGTAACAATAAAACAAGTATGTTTTCGAGAAAATTATAACAATATAATAAATATTAAATATCATAAATTAAATATAATTATTTAAGAAGGCTTATCAATGGCAACAGTGTGTAACCATACCGGGACTTCCCCACGTAAGCTGTAGTTTTATGTGTCTCTAAAAAACTCAAAACCAATTAATTCAGTCAATTTCCCTATATCCACCTCCATTTTAAAATGAGCCCCCACCCTAATTTTTAAATACCGGCGCCTATGCATATATCGATACTTATCGGTATGTATCAATAGTTATCGATATATAGATTATTATCATATGGTATTGGTCTATACGTATTATGTAAGCAGATACCCTACACATCAGAAACAGGACCACACAATTCTTAACTATAAATAGTTACATAAAGGTTAAAATCCCCAATGACGAACATAGACACAATCTAAAAGACGTACCAATATAAATAAACTGCAAGACAGATGATTATTTTTAATATCGAGTCTTATTCGTAGAATGTCAGACGATAGTCATACCAGGCGCGGCCCGTGAGTTTTTTTACAGGTGGGGCAAATTTTGTGGGCAACTAGTGATAACAACGTAACAAGCAAAATGCACTCTTTTTTCATTAAGGAAGGTTTTTAATAAGGTGTGTAGTATAGGCGTTACTTGAGCCAGACAGATGACTATGGCGCAAACTGAAAAATAATGTTATTGAAGAAAAGTCCTGACTAGCACAGGATTCGAACCTAGGACCTCGTCGAATGTGCTGAACCTTGGTGATGTTTGACAACCTAGACCGCACGGCTATCAAAGCCATGTACAGACTTTCATCGACTAACTCATACAAAGACTCTTGGAGGTGCTACAATCAATAGCCAATCAATGAGAGACATTTCGAACATTAGCTACTGGGTAAACTTCTTAGGCTGTTTAATGTTTGGTATTCTTCTTCTTCTTCGCCTTCTTCTCCTTCTTCGTCTGTCTGCCGTTTTTATTCACGATGACGTCACAAACGTTTTCATTAATCTACCTAATTAAATGTCTTTATTTTGTAAGTCGCATATGCACTGAAAAAAGTTTTCTGCCCAAGGTGCGGATCGAACCCGCACACACCATGTGTATAAATTTCGTATTATATACGTTTCCCAGCTATAGAACCAAGTACGCCACGGCACCTAGTTGAATAAATAAACATGGAAAATGATATCTTCCGGGAGCTTGGACGTGACGTACGGCTGGCGGTTGTGTCAGCGATAAGCAGTCTAATTAGTGGTTGAGCGGTTGAGCGGTTGAGTGGTTGAGCGGTTGAGTGGTTGAGCGGTTGAGCGGTGGAGTGGTTGAGCGGTTGAGTGGTTGAGCGGTTGAGTGGTTGAGCGGTTAGACGTTTAAGTGGTTGAGTGGTTTCCTGAAACAGGGTTTATTAGTTGTTTCATAGCTGTTTTTCCAGAAACAGGGTCTGCTGATTAGTTGTTTTAGCTGTTGAGTGGTTGAACGGTTGACACCCGGTTGTTGTCCGGTTAACGCCCGGTTGCTGTCCGGTTGCTGCCGCGGTTGCTGTCCGGTTCAGCAGTGATACGTTTAAGTGGTTTCCTGAAACAGGGTCTGTTTATTAGTTGTTATTAGCTCTTTAGAAGTTGTTTCCAGAAACAGGTGTCTGTTTATTAGTTGTTTTCAGAAACAGGATATGTTTATTTAGCTGTTAAGAGGTTGCGGATTGTTTAAGTTTCGAATAGTTTTGTACCATCGACAATAGAACATTTATTCAGGTTTGCTTGGGTTTGTTTGGGTTTGCTCGTTTTAATTTAATTTTACGACTTTCCATCTTATCGCTATGACGTATGCAGTACTAATGAGGTTTTTAACAGAGTGTTTCACTATTTATTAAACCTAACGCCACCCTAACACTACCCTAACACTACCCTAACACTACCCTAACACTACCCTAACACAACCCTATCACACTCCTATCAGCAACCTAACACCACCCTAAACAACCCCACAACAATTAGCCAAACGTTACACTTACGTATAAAAAATATCACACCGACGACAGACAACACAAAGGCAAACGCCATGAGAAAATCTCGAATCCTTTGGAAACAGAACCTGTTTTATTTATAGCCTGAGGCTGCGGATTGCTCAAGTTTCGAATAATTTTGTACCATCGGCAATAGAACATTTGTTGAGGTTAGGTTTGACTGTTTAAGGTAAGGAAACATATAAAGGACTGACTTTAATTATTTATTACAAACATTTAGATACATTTCTATAGATAAGTTTTCTAATAGTTTTAAGTTTATCTGAAGCGTTGGAAAAGTATAGGTGTGTTGTGCTTTATATATATATATATATATATATATATATATATATATATATATATATATATATATATATATATATATATATATATATATATATATATATATATATTCGTTAATATGTAAGTAGGAATAACAAGAGTTTTAGAGTAGTAGTGTTGGTTGTTCCAAACAACCATAATTTAGATTTGAGAATCCCAGTAAGAACGATAAAGGCTTAAGTTCAATGTTCTAGAATTTTCTCGAAGATTCTAGTACTTTCGTTTTGAATTTCCCCGATTTACGGACGTACCCCCAGCTTCTGAACGTACCTTGAAACTTTTACATTTATGCTTTGTGTTGTGGTAAGTAAGAGAGAGAGAGAGAGAAAGACAGAACGAGAGAGAGAGAGCTAATTTAATGTTCTAGAATTTTCTCTAATATTTTATCTCTATACATATCTTAAACTTTTACTGCATACTAATCCCTGACTTCACATTAAAGGTAAATTTTCCGAACGCACCCTATAATTCTGCTTCAACAAGCATGCCAGAGGTTATAAATAGAGGTGCGTCAGAGCAGTCTAGTCATTTCGCATCAGCCTCTCGAAGTGTACGGACGTGTCTAGTTAAAATGGAAAAGTTCATTGTTATTAGGGACTCTATTCAAAAGGTGCGAAGATACAATGTTACAGGTCGTGCGGTGGAATTTAAGTTAAAGCCTGTGCCGGAAGGAAGTGAACCAGTTGGCTGGGTGAGAGACGCTATACAGCAGGTTATTCATAAGGCCACTGAAGGACTTCAATCGACGGATTGCGTTAGTTTTAGTTTTTGTTCAAAAGACTTTAGTCGTGGTGAAGGATGGATTCGCTTTAAACCTGCCAAAGACGTAAATTACGAGGATGTTTGGGATGTTATTAGCAATGTTTACCAGTCCAACTCAACAGGACTTAATACAGACACTTTTTGTCTTAAAGTAACAACTGCACGCTTACCGACAGGTTGGGGAAGAGGAAGTAAATACAACAGCTTTGAAGAGGAATGTGATATGCGACGAGGCATAATAAGTATTACGAATAAAGACAATTTATGCCTACCTCGCTCCTTGGTTGCGATAGCCAACTTGGACAAAGACCCTGAATTTAACAAAGTAAGGAAAGTTACGGGGAAAATACAGAGTACAAGAACCAGAAAGTTATTAGAAGAAGCTGGTGTTGTAATTCCTGGGGATGGGGCTGGTATTGTCGAGCTTCAACAATTTCAAGAACACCTCAAGGATTACAAAATTGTGGTATACAGTTACGGGGCAAAGGGCAGAGATATCATTTTTGAAGGAACTACAGAAAGCAATAAAAGACTTAACTTGTTACATCATGATGGACATTTTAATGTAATTACTTCTACTACTGCTGCTTTTTGTTGCAGTTATTACTGCGAAGAATGTCACTCGCCGTTTGATCACAAAGATAAGCACAGGTGCGGTAGAGTGTGTGCTGGTTGTCTTCAGTCTCCGACATGTGCGAGTCAAAAACTTAAAATTAAATGTACCAATTGCCGTCGGTACTTTAAAGGCCAAGCTTGTTACGAGAATCACTTACGAAATGGATCTTGGGAGAAAAGCACAGTGTGTGCTGAACTTAGAAGTTGTGAGAATTGTTTTAAAACAGTGAGTGGTAAAAGACAACATGTATGTGGAGAAGTATTTTGTAAAATATGTAGAACATATGTACCTGAAAATCATCTATGTTTCATTCAAAGAGACACAGGAAAGCAGAAAACGAAAGATGTACTTTTCGTGTTTTACGACTTTGAGACCCGACAAGAAGAGGTGGTGGCTAATGGTTCGCTTCTTCACCAAGTAAACCTCTGTGTTTTTAAACAATGTTGTGATGTGTGCATCAATACTGACGACAAAATATGCAGAAAATGTGGTGTTAGACTGAAAATACTTAAAACTTTTGATCCTGTTTTACTATTTACGCAACATTTGCTACAATTACGAAAAACCTTTAAAAATATTGTTGTAATAGCACACAACGGTCAAGCCATTGACCATCAATTTATTTTGAATTATCTACTCACAAACACCACTCTAACGCCAGAACTAATTATGAGAGGAACCAAAATCATTATGATGTTGGTGGGAAATGTCAAATTTATAGACTCGCTAAATTATTTCCCAATAGCATTGTCGAAATTACCAAAGGCATTTGGTTTGGGTGATGACTTCAAAAAGGGATATTTTCCTCATTTATTCAACACAAAAGCAAACGAACATTACGTTGGTATCCTCCCTGCATTAGACTACTACACTCCAGACACCATGAAGGAAGATGATCGAAAAAAGTTTTTACAGTGGTACGAGGAACACAAAAATGATCGATTCGAAATGCAAAAGGACTTAGTTAAATACTGTGTATCAGATGTAGAAATTCTAACACGAGCCTGTTTGAAATTTAGAGATCAACTGTTGTCAACCACTAATGTCTGCCCCTTTACAGAAGCCACAACAATTACTTCCGCATGCAACAAAGTATTCCGCAGAAACTTTTTAAAACCCAACACCATTGGGATTATTCCTAAAACGGATACAGGTGGAAAGATCAACAAAGTAAAATTGCAATAGAGTGGTTAATTTGGGAGGAAAAACAAAGACAAATCAATATTTTACATGCTGCTAAAGGGAGAGAAATGGTTCTACATGGTGTAAAAGTTGATGGTTACTGCCTTGAAACCAATGAAATTTTCGAATTTCAGGGCTGTTATTACCATGGATGCCCAAAATGTTATAAATTTGGAAGAGATGATCCTGTTTGTGGCGATCCTTCCACAACACTAAATTTACGGTATGAATCATCTCAAGCAAAAAGTACAAAGTTAAAAGAAATGGGTTTTGTTGTTAATGAAATATGGGAGTGTGACTTTAGAAAGCAATTAAAAGATAATTTGGAAATTAAGGCCTACACCGAGACACATCCTCTTTTAACACTTTTGCCTTTAAACCCGAGAGATGCTTTCTATGGAGGTCGTACGGGTAATACTCATACTTATTACAAGGCTAAAGAAGCAGAAAAGATTAACTACTTGGTTGTTTGTTCCCTGTACCCCTGGGTGTGTAAGTACGGAAAATTTCCAGTTGCACATCCTCAAGTTTTCGTAGGGGAGGAATGTCACAGTTTGGATTTGAACAACATTAGCGGCTTAATTAAATGTAAAATTTTACCTCCTCAAGATCTCTACCACCCAGTTCTCCCCGTTAAAATGAATAGTAAATTGATGTTTGTTCTTTGTCGAACCTGCGGTGAAAACATGATTACTAGCGAGTGCAACCATACTGATGAAGAAAGAAAGTTAGAGGGGACATGGGTTCTAGACGAGGTACTTAAAGCTGTTGCGAAAGGATACAATATAACCGAATTACAAGAAATATGGAAATATGATGTTCTGACATTTAATAAGGAGACTGGTGAAGATGGCTTGTTCACAGGAATGATGAACAAATTTATTAAAATAAAGCAGGAAACATCCGGCTGGCCCAAAAGGTGTACAACCGAGGAAGAGAAAAACAAATATATTGAAGAATTCTTTGCAAGGGAAGATGTTAAACTAGAATATTCTCAGATTCTTGAAAACCCTGTTCTAAGATCTCTAGCTAAACTTATTTTAAACTCTTTTTGGGGCAAATTTGGACAACGGGAAAATCAACCAAAGACAAAGATTGTAAATAAACCTGCTGAATTCTTTGCAATGCTAACAAATCCGTCAATTTATGTTAATTGTGTTCTCCCTGTCAACGACAGCACTCTAATTGTTGGATATGAACATATAGAAGAATCCTTTGATCCGTTAGCTACTGTTAATGTGGTTATTGCTGCTTTCGTTACTGCCCAAGCTCGCATGAAACTTTATTCGTTTCTCGAACAATTAGAAGACAGAGTCCTTTATTACCATACTGACTCCGTTATTTACGTTACCAAACCTGGTGCGACTGATTTAACTACTGGACAATTCATTGGTGATCTAACCGATGAATTAGAAGTGTATGGTGATGGCAGCTACATTACAGAGTTTGTTTCTGGAGGCCCCAAAAATTATTCTTATAAAGTAAATGCTACCAAGACTAATTCTGATGTGATGGTTTGTAAAGTTAAGGGAATATCCTTAAATTACGAGGCATCGCAGTTCATAAATTTCGACACTATTAAGGATATGGTTCTTACAGAGTCAGGACCAATATCTATCATCTCAAAAGATATTCGAAGAACCAAAGACCACTCTGTAACAACCTGCACTGGGACGAAACTCTACAGACCAAACTCCACAAAAAGAAAGTTTCTAGTTGATGGGAACTCTGAACCGTTTGGCTACAAGAAACAGATAACCTGTTAATTAGAATGTATATATTATAATATTTGTACAACATTTGTAATTAATAAATAGTTAATAAATATTGTTGTCATTTATTTTAACTTTTTTAGCAGTCTAACAGTAGTTGACAGCTTTGTTGTGAGTTATTATTTCTGTATCTTTAAGTCGCGAAGTCTTAAATCGGTTCTAATTTAAAACTACTGGATGAAGTCTAAAGCAACAAAACGTTCTATGTTTATTGGTAAAGAAAATCAAGTTTTAAGTAGAAGTATATTAAGAGTGTATTGTTCAAGTTTAATACAAGAGTAGTAACACTGATTTTACATACACTTTGTAGTGATACTAAATTAGTTGTAGCAATGTTGCCATATTTAGAAATTTCTTAAAACTATGGTTAAGAAGGGTATTTTTACTGCAATGATGCCTGGTCAGAGCTAATAATACTTAGCAGCATCTAGATATGTTTTGTACGCATGATGGCAGTATTTTAATTGTGTCATTCAAACCCCCGAAATTTGTCGAAGTGGCACAAAGTTCAAAATCCTAAACGGCCTAACTATTACTCTAAGAAATGCACAAGCCTCTAATTTGTTCGTACTGCAACCTTAATTTACCTTACAACGTTAGAAATATTTTACTATTGTCTTTAGGTTTTAAACTTAACACAACTGTCTTTGAGTTGTTCCAACAGTATCTCTTATTTTTTCTCTCTCGGTGAAGTTCGTAGTTTAAAAAGTATTGATAGGGGTATGGCTACAGTTTGTTTTTTAGGTTAAGTAACGACTAAATATATAGCACTTAAAAGTATTTATTAATTATCAACCTTCATTAGGGTTAAAGAAAACTACTTAGTGTGAATGTTAAAGTTCCTTTGTGTAAAATTTCTATATTAATTTTCGAGCTCAAAGCATCAAGTCCGACGAAGATCCGATGGACCATTCCCGAGGTATTGTTACTGTGGCGAAAAAAGCAAACCCAACGAAACAAATCTGAGGGAACCCAACCAAACAAACCTAAGCAAGCCCAACCAAACAAACCTAAGCAAGCCCACCCAAACAAACCTGGGAAAACCCGAGGGTTTTTTTTTCGCGTTTTTAGCTGATTTTAGTTGTTTTAGCTGTTTTAGCTGTTTTTAGCTGTTTTCGCTGATTTTTGCTGTTTTAGCTGTTTTCGCTGTTTTTACTGCCTGTTGGAATTTGATGGTAAGAGGTCGATTTTTCATAAAGGTGTTCAGATTTATAATTCAATTCCAATAGATATAAGAAAGTATAACTATAAACATTTTAAAAGGAAAATTAAGACAGTGTTTAGATAATATAACAGTTTTCATTATTCAGTAATACGAAGATTTCATTTAAAATATTAAATTGGCTGTTTTTGTCACTCTCCTGTTCTCTGACAGACCTATGTCCAAAGGCTAATGCCATGATATAATTACTTATTTTGTTACATAAATTTATTTGTTATATTTAAGCTGTGATATATCCCTTGTGAATCGTCTTGATTACTTGTAAATTCTGTGTTTGTTATGTATGACTATGTTAAATGTTTTTTTTAATGTATAATAGTATGATACTTAATATTTTATAACAGGATGAACCTGTATAAGTTCTTTGTAACTTCTTGGTTCAATAAAGATTTCACACACAAAAAAATTTATTTTTTAATACATGTAACTGAAATATTTCATTTCTACGCCACTGAGAACTTCCGTACGGGTGTACAATCAACCTTGGCATTACGTGAACATTCAACAGACTCCAGCTCATGCTTTTCACCTACACTCATTGAGTGACAACCTCAAATTGACTCAGCAGCCTTCATTTTTCAATACATGTTACAGTAATATTTCATTTCTACGCCACTGAGAGCGCCCGTACGGGTCTACAATCAACTTTGGCATCACAGGGGCATTCTGCAGGCGCTAGCCCACTTTTTTACCCTACACTCATTGAGTGACAACCTCGGATAGACTCGGCAGCACTCAGCAACACTTTATTTTTAATATATGTAACTGAAATATTTAATTTCTACGCCACTGAGAGCTTCCGTACGGGTCTACAATCAACTTTGACATTACGTGAACATTCAACAGCCTCCAGCTGATGCTTTTCACCTACACTCATTGAGTGACAACCTCAGATTGACTCAACAGCCTTCATTTTTCAATACATGTAACTGAAATATTTTATTTCTACGCCACTGAGTGATGAACCAACTTCAGATTCAGCGTCTACTAATATTGCTTTTTCATTTGACACCACCCGATCGCCACCATCAGCTACGGTAAGCTAGTTAGGGAACCATTGATGAAACTGAAGAACCAACTTCATAGTCAGCTTATACTAATGCTCCTCTTCCATTTGGCACCACCCGATCACCACCGTTATCTACGGTAAGCTAGTTAGCGAACCATTGATGAAACTGAAGAACCAACTTCATAGTCAGCTTATACTACTGCTCCTCTTCCATTTGACACCACCCGATCACCACCGTTATCTACGGTAAGCAAATTTTGCGAACCATTGATGAAACTGAAGAACCAACTTCATAGTCAGCTTATACTACTGCTCCTCTTCCATTTGGCACCACCCGATCACCACCATTATCTAAGGTAAGCTAGTTAGCTAACCATTAATGAAACTGAAGAACCAACTTCATAGCCGGCATATACTAATGCTCCTCTTCCATTTGCCACCACCCGATCACCACCATTATTTACGGTAAGCTAGTTAGCGAACCATTGATGGAACTGAAGAACCAACTACAGATTCGACGTCTACAAATGCTCCTCTTTCATTTGGCATCACCCCATCACCACCGTTATCTACGGTAAGCTAGTTAGCGAACCCTTGATGAAACGGAGGAACCAACTTCAGATTCGATGTCTACAAATGCTGCTCTTCCATTTGGCACCACCCGATCACCGTTATCTACGGTGAGTTAGTTAGAGAACCACTGATGAAACTGTTTTGAAAATCAAAGGTAATCCTAAAAGACACAGGAGAAAAAATTTTGAGCCATTTGAAAGTTCTGGAACACTTCGATACAGCAGTAGAGGTAGATGGTGTGTTCGGCAACAAGTGCACCCAAGCAAAGTGTGCAAACCCAAGCGCCGGTACCGAGCAAACAAGAGCAAACCCAAGCAAAGTGGGCTCAAATCCATCAAACCCAACCGTCCGGTACCGGGTAAAAACTGGGAAAACCTGCCCGGTACCGGACGGTTGGGTTTGATGGATTTGAGCCCACTTTGCTTGGGTTTGCTCTCGTTTGCTCGGTATCGACGCTTGGGTTTGCACACTTTGCTTGGGTGCACTTGTTGCCGAACACACCATCTACCTCTACTGCTGTATCGAAGTGTTCCAGAACTTTCAAATGGCTCAAAATTTTTTCTCCTGTGTCTTTTAGGATTAACTTTGATTTTCAAAACAGTTTCATCAGTGGTTCTCTAACTAACTTACCGTAGATAACGGTGGTGATCGGGTGGTGCCAAATGGAAGAGCAGCATTTGTAGACATGTAGGTGAAAAGCATCAGCTGGAGGCTGTTGAATGTTCACGTAATGTCAAAGTTGATTGTAGACCCGTACGGAAGCTCTCAGTGGCGTAGTAATTAAATATTTCAGTTACATATATTAAAAAATAAAGTGTTGCTGAGTGCTGCTGAGTCTATCCGAGGTTGTCACTCAATGAGTGTAGGGTAAAAAAGTGGGCTAGCGCCTGCAGAATGCCCCTGTGATGCCAAAGTTGATTGTAGACCCGTACGGGCGCTCTCAGTGGCGTAGAAATGAAATATTACTGTAACATGTATTGAAAAATGAAGGCTGCTGAGTCAATTTGAGGTTGTCACTCAATGAGTGTAGGTGAAAAGCATGAGCTGGAGTCTGTTGAATGTTCACGTAATGCCAAAGTTGATTGTAGACCCGTACGGAAGTTCTCAGTGGCGTAGAAATGAAATATTTCAGTTACATGTATTAAAAAATAAATCAAATTCCAACAGGCAGTAAAAACAGCGAAAGCAGCTAAAAACAGCGAAAACGGCTAAAATCAGCGAAAACAGCTAAAAACAGCTAAAAAAAACAGCTAAAACAACTAAAATCAGTTAAAAACGCGAAAAAAAAAACGCTCGGGTTTTCCCAGGTTTGTTTGGGTGGGCTTGCTTAGGTTTGTTTGGTTGGGCTTGCTTAGGTTTGTTTGGTTGGGTTCCCTCAGATTTGTTTCGTTGGGTTTGCTTTTTTCGCCACAGTAACAATATCTCGGGAATGGTCCATCGGATCTTCGTCGGACTTGATGCTTTGAGCTCGAAAATTTATATAGAAATTTTACACAAAGGAACTTTAACATTCACACTAAGTAGTTTTCTTTAACCCTAATGAAGGTTGATAATTAATAAATACTTTTAAGTGCTATATATTTAGTCGTTACTTAACCTAAAAAACAAAATGTAGCCATACCCCTATCAATACCGGGTAAAAACTGGGAAAACCTGCCCGGTACCGGACGGTTGGGTTTGATGGATTTGAGCCCACTTTGCTTGGGTTTGCTCTCGTTTGCTCGGTATCGACGCTTGGGTTTGCACACTTTGCTTGGGTGCACTTGTTGCCGAACACACCATCTACCTCTACTGCTGTATCGAAGTGTTCCAGAACTTTCAAATGGCTCAAAATTTTTTCTCCTGTGTCTTTTAGGATTAACTTTGATTTTCAAAACAGTTTCATCAGTGGTTCTCTAACTAACTTACCGTAGATAACGGTGGTGATCGGGTGGTGCCAAATGGAAGAGCAGCATTTGTAGACATCGAATCTGAAGTTGGTTCCTCCGTTTCATCAAGGGTTCGCTAACTAGCTTACCGTAGATAACGGTGGTGATGGGGTGATGCCAAATGAAAGAGGAGCATTTGTAGACGTCGAATCTGTAGTTGGTTCTTCAGTTCCATCAATGGTTCGCTAACTAGGTTACCGTAGATAATGGTGGTGATCGGGTGGTGGCAAATGGAAGAGGAGCATTAGTATACGCTGGCTATGAAGTTGGTTCTTCAGTTTCATCAATGGTTAGCTAACTAGCTTACCTTAGATAATGGTGGTGATCGGGTGGTGCCAAATGGAAGAGGAGCAGTAGTATAAGCTGACTATGAAGTTGGTTCTTCAGTTTCATCAATGGTTCGCTAACTAGCTTACCGTAGATAACGGTGGTGATCGGGTGGTGTCAAATGGAAGAGGAGCAGTAGTATAAGCTGACTATGAAGTTGGTTCTTCAGTTTCATCAATGGTTCGCTAACTAGCTTACCGTAGATAACGGTGGTGATCGGGTGGTGTCAAATGGAAGAGGAGCATTTGTAGACGTCGAATCCGAAGTTGGTTCTTCAGTTTCATCAATGGTTCGCTAACTAGCTTACCGTAGATAACGGTGGTGATCGGGTGGTGCCAAATGGAAGAGGAGCATTAGTATAAGCTGACTATGAAGTTGGTTCTTCAGTTTCATCAATGGTTCGCTAACTAGCTTACCGTAGCTGATGGTGGCGATCGGGTGGTGTCAAATGAAAAAGCAATATTAGTAGACGCTGAATCTGAAGTTGGTTCATCACTCAGTGGCGTAGAAATAAAATATTTCAGTTACATGTATTGAAAAATGAAGGCTGTTGAGTCAATCTGAGGTTGTCACTCAATGAGTGTAGGTGAAAAGCATCAGCTGGAGGCTGTTGAATGTTCACGTAATGTCAAAGTTGATTGTAGACCCGTACGGAAGCTCTCAGTGGCGTAGTAATTAAATATTTCAGTTAGATATATTAAAAAATAAAGTGTTGCTGAGTGCTGCTGAGTCTATCCGAGGTTGTCACTCAATGAGTGTAGGGTAAAAAAGTGGGCTAGCTCCTGCAGAATGCCCCTGTGATGCCAAAGTTGATTGTAGACCCGTACGGAAGTTCTCAGTGGCGTAGAAAAGAAATATTTCAGTTACATGTATTAAAAAATAAATAAAATTCCAACAGGCAGTAAAAACAGCGAAAACAGCTAAAAACAGCTAAAACAGCTAAAATCAGCGAAAACAGCTAAAAACAGCTAAAGAAAACAGCTAAAACAGCTAAAACAACTAAAATCAATTAAAAACGCGGTTTATTTGGGTGGGCTTGCTTAGGTTTGTTTGGTTGGGCTTGCTTAGGTTTGTTTGGTTGGGTTCCCTCAGATTTGTTTCGTTGGGTTTGCTTTTTTCGCCACAGTAACAATATCTCGGGAATGGTCCATCGGATCTTCGTCGGACTTGATGCTTTGAGCTCGAAAATTAATATAGAAATTTTACACAAAGGAACTTTAACATTCACACTAAGTAGTTTTCTTTAACCCTAATGAAGGTTGATAATTAATAAATACTTTTAAGTGCTATATATTTAGTCGTTACTTAACCTAAAAAACAAAATGTAGCCATACCCCTATCAATACTTTTTAAACTACGAACTTCACCGAGAGAGAAAAAAGAAGAGATACTGTTGGAACAACTCAAAGACAGTTGTGTTAAGTTTAAAACCTAAAGACAATAGTAAAATATTTCTAACGTTGTAAGGTAAATTAAAGTTGCAGTACGAACAAATTAGAGGCTTGTGCATTTCTTAGAGTAATAGTTAGGCCGTTTAGGATTTTGAACTTTGTGCCACTTCGACAAATTTCGGGGGTTTGAATGACACAATTAAAATACTGCCATCATGCGTACAAAACATATCTAGATGCTGCTAAGTATTATTAGCTCTGACCAGGCATCATTGCAGTAAAAATACCCGTCTTAACCATAGTTTTAAGAATTTTCTAAATATGGCAACATTGCTACAACTAATTTAGTATCACTACAAAGTGTATGTAAAATCAGTGTTACTACTCTTGTATTAAACTTGAACAATACACCCTTAATATACTTCTACTTAAAACTTGATTTTCTTTACCAATAAACATAGAACGTTTTGTTGCTTTAGACTTCATCCAGTAGTTTTAAATTAGAACCGATTTAAGACTTCGCGACTTAAAGATACAGAAATAATAACTCACAACAAAGCTGTCAACTACTGTTAGACTGCTAAAAAAGTTAAAATAAATGACAACAATATTTATTTACTATTTATTAATTACAAATGTTGTACAAATATTATAATATATACATTCTAATTAACAGGTTTTCTGTTTCTTGTAGCCAAACGGTTCAGAGTTCCCATCAACTAGAAACTTTCTTTTTGTGGCGTTTGGTCTGTAGAGTTTCGTCCCAGTGCAGGTTGTTACAGAGTGGTCTTTGGTTCTTCGAATATCTTTTGAGATGATAGATATTGGTCCTGACTCTGCAAGAACCATATCCTTAATAGTGTCGAAATTTATGAACTGCGATGCCTCGTAATTTAAGGATATTCCCTTAACTTTACAAACCATCACATCAGAATTAGTCTTGGTAGCATTTACTTTATAAGAATAATTTTTGGGGCATCCAGACACAAACTCTGTAATGTAGCTGCCATCACCATACACTTCTAATTCATCGGTTAGATCACCAATGAATTGTCCAGTAGTTAAATCAGTCGCACCAGGTTTGGTAACGTAAATAACGAAGTCAGTATCGTAATAAAGGACTCTGTCTTCTAATTGTTCGAGAAACGAATAAAGTTTCAGGCGAGCTTGGGCAGTAACGAAAGCAGCAATAACCACATTAACAGTAGCTAACGGATCAAAGGATTCTTCTATATGTTCATATCCAACAATTAGAGTGCTGTCGTTGACAGGGAGAACACAATTAACATAAATTGACGGATTTGTTAGCATTGCAAAGAATTCAGCAGGTTTATTTACAATCTTTGTCTTTGGTTGATTTTCCCGTTGTCCAAATTTGCCCCAAAAAGAGTTTAAAATAAGTTTAGCTAGAGATCTTAGACCAGGGTTTTCAAGAATCTGAGAATATTCTAGTTTAACATCTTCCCTTGCAAAGAATTCTTCAATATATTTGTTTTTCTCTTCCTCGGTTGTACACCTTTTGGGCCAGCCGGATGCTTCCTGCTTTATTTTAATAAATTTGTTCATCATTCCTGTGAACAAGCCATCTTCACCAGTCTCCTTATTAAATGTCAGAACATCATATTTCCATATTTCTTGTAATTCGGTTATATTGTATCCTTTCGCAACAGCTTTAAGTACCTCGTCTAGAACCCATGTCCCCTCTAACTTTCTTTCTTCATCAGTATGGTTGCACTCGCTAGTAATCATGTTTTCACCGCAGGTTCGACAAAGAACAAACATCAATTTACTATTCATTTTAACGGGGAGAACTGGGTGGTAGAGATCTTGAGGAGGTAAAATTTTACATTTAATTAAGCCGCTAATGTTGTTCAAATCCAAACTGTGACATTCCTCCCCTACGAAAACTTGAGGATGTGCAACTGGAAATTTTCCGTACTTACACACCCAGGGGTACAGGGAACAAACATCCAAGTAGTTAATCTTTTCTGCAGTGGGACTCTGCGCCGTTATAGTAATCTACTATAGCTTTCTACTATAGAAATCTATTAGCGTTTTCTACTATCGTCAAATGTGCAACTCTGTTTAGTTGTAGACAATGATCGGGTATCTTCGGAACTCGCCAAAGGGTAACTGTCTGAGCTAGTGATGTAAGGATACGTATCCAAAAATCCGTTGGATCCGAATATTAAAAGAATCCGGATTATCCGGAACCGGCCGAGAACTTGAATACGGATTCGGAATCAAAATAAATTCGCATCGGGTGGTTACTAATTCAAAGTGCAAAGAGAAAACGGAATCGGAATCGAGTGTAAGCGAACAACACGGTCTGCGATTTGGCATATTTGATATTGTGCTTTCCCTTTCTAATGACATGTCCTAAAAAAAGATGGCATAGTTATCGGGGTAACGGGTATCATATGAGATGAGACCCATTGGTTAAACTAGTCCCGCCTCACCCGAACCGAATTCAAACGAGAACGGCGCGACGCGGTGCCTTCTTATCCCTAAACTTCGACTTCGATTGGTATGATACCGATCCCGCATCGACCTACCTAGCCGTGTATCCGGATAGAAAATGTTTTAGTCTGTTGCATGCATACGTATACATGATCTGTAACCGCTTTCGCGCGGGTCAAGAAATGGATTCGTATTCGGATAATGGATACGGATATTAGCTGATTCCGATTCCGTATGATTCGGATATCTAATGAATACGGATATTTACAACACTAGTCTGAGCTAAAAACATTGCGGAAATTCTAGGGATTTTTAATTTTATAACTAGAAGTTTTGGACAGAAGAAAAAGTTTCGTTATATTTATGTTCAAAAGCATAGTAGAGTTGGGAGATATAGTGATTTTTCGATATCTGTTAGAACAGAGATGGTGATTAAAGAATAGCCGTTATTTTTAACGGTGATTTTTCACTACAGCGATTTTTATTTTTAAGGCGAAAAGGAGCAGCATAGTTGCTTTTACAAGACTGATATTCGATATAAATATTGAATAATGCAGCTACAATTGGAAGTAAAATTATAAGTTGATTTGGTTAGTAAGTTATTAGGGTAAAAATAGTATTTTTTCGAAACGCCCAGTGCCAGAAGCGTAGCGAATATTAATCGAAAATGGCCTTTATTCTTGATTTTTGCGCTAGATTAAGTTAAAAATATTACATTTTTTCCGAAATTAGAATTATAATGCTTTTGGTAATTTTGAGTATAGGTATACCTGAAAATGTTTTTATGACGCTGAATTTAAATACGACAATAAATTAATAAAATTATAATTTCTTAGATACTTTTCAGATTTGAAATTAACCATCTAAAACTGCAAAAAAAATCCCATTTAATAGCTTAAAATTGAGGACACACTGAGTCTAAAGGAGATTATAAAATACTTAATAACTCACAACATAAATAACAAAAGAATTATAAACAATAGTATCAGAAAATATAATAAAAAAAAAACATTCCCTTTTATATCTAGCTATGTCCTGCAGTGGGACTCTGCGTCGTTATAGAAAACTACTATTGCTTTCTACTATAGAAATCTATTCGCGTTTTCTACTAAAGAAAATTTGCAACTCTATTTAATTGTAGACTAATGATCGGCTATCTTCGGAACTCGGCAAAGGGATAACTATCGGAGCTAAAAACATTTGCGAAAATTCTAGGGATTTTAAATTTTATAACTAGAAGTTTTGGATAGAAAGAAAAGTTGTTCAAGGTTCATGTTCAAAAGTATTTTACCCTTTACCTAAGTTCAATTTTTTCATTTTTTCCATGTGCCATCCAAAGCCCTTCTAGAACTAGTAACACCTAAGTATAGCTTATACAATAACACAGCTACCTAAGTAAGTTAAACAGGGGCGCACCCAGGATTTTGTCTCAGTAGTAGTTTGTAGGAGTGTTTCAGGGATCACGCGATTTGGTGGATTTTTTCAATTATTAGTGCACTTTTTTAATTTTTGTGTGTCTAGGATGTTAGTGTAGGGGGAACTGACCCCCCCCCCCCTGGGTACGCCGCTGAAGTTAAACACCGCAACGCAACTCGCAACGTCATCAGCCGAGAACTTACTGCCGCTGTCGACTGGTGACGTTGCGGTGTTGTAACTTAAAGAAGGTCCTCACCTCACGGGCAGAAGAAGCGGAACAGCGGACAGGAACTTCGTTTGTTAAACATGGCAGAATTCAACTAATCATATAACGAAGCGCCTCTCCGCTGTTCCGCTTCCTCCGCCCGTGAGGACCCACTTTTACGGCGTTACTAGTTCTAGCATCTTTGGCTATTTATTTGGATATTTTTATTTCTGGATGAGATTCAGCGAAGTTGATCAAATAAAGCCAGTGTTCACTTCTTACGCGCATTTTACTACAAAGATACTTTTTGTTTGTTGCTTATTTAAAACTATTTAGTAAAAAATGTATGTATTTCGATCTCAAAATTTTCAACTGAGTAATTTGTATCCAAATTATAAGCAAAGTGCATAAAAGCAAAGTAAGGAGCTTTTACTGGTCCTTTTTATTTTTTATAAGCTCTGCACTTAGGACAATTTGTGGTTATACCTAATGCCAGAGTGAAAATGCACAAAATTTTGAGACTCAGACTCATTAGGAATAATCTTAAACAGAAAAAGCAATAGTTCAAACATATGACCTCTAAAGCCTTCGTTCACCGAACACCGAACCGGCAGTGCTCTGATCCAAAAACATGTAAACAAGTTGATCCATAACCTCACAAAACCGATAACTACAGCATTGGCGATGTCGTTTCAAGACGACAAGATGGCTGTCACATAATCGACTTCGAACCATACGCAGAGTACGAAACGATCGTTCCGTTTCTGCAAATAGAATTCTATGACATCGTGGAGTCCCACTGCAGCGTTAGCGATGTCGCTTTCGTTTCAAGACGACAATATGGCTGCCACATAATCGACTTCGAAACCTACGCGGAGTACGAAACGATCGCTTTGTTTCTACAAATAGAATTCTACGACATCGCGGAGTCCCACTGCTGCTTCTTTAGCCTTGTAATAAGTATGAGTATTACCCGTACGACCTCCATAGAAAGCATCTCTCGGGTTTAAAGGCAAAAATGTTAAAAGAGGATGTGTCTCGGTGTAGGCCTTAATTTCCAAATTATCTTTTAATTGCTTTCTAAAGTCACACTCCCATATTTCATTAACAACAAAACCCATTTCTTTTAACTTTGTACTTTTTGCTTGAGATGATTCATACCGTAAATTTAGTGTTGTGGAAGGATCGACACAAACAGTTCCAAATTTATAACATTTTGGGCATCCATGGTAATAACAGCCCTGAAACTCGAAAATTTCATTGGTTTCAAGGCAGTAACCATCAACTTTTACACCATGTAGAACCATTTCTCTCCCTTTAGCAGCATGTAAAATATTGATTTGTCTTTGTTTTTCCTCCCAAATTAACCACTCTATTGCAATTTTACTTTGTTGATCTTTCCACCTGTATCCGTTTTAGGAATAATCCCAATGGTGTTGGGTTTTAAAAAGTTTCTGCGGAATACTTTGTTGCATGCGGAAGTAATTGTTGTGGCTTCTGTAAAGGGGCAGACATTAGTGGTTGGCAACAGTTGATCTCTAAATTTCAAACAGGCTCGTGTTAGAATTTCTACATCTGATACACAGTATTTAACCAAGTCCTTTTGCATTTCGAATCGATCATTTTTGTGTTCCTCGTACCACTGTAAAAACTTTTTTCGATCATCTTCCTTCATGGTGTCTGGAGAGTAGTAGTCTAATGCAGGGAGGATACCAACGTAATGTTCGTTTGCTTTTGTGTTGAATAAATGAGGAAAATATCCCTTTTTGAAGTCATCACCCAAACCAAATGCCTTTGGTAATTTCGACAATGCTATTGGGAAATAATTTAGCGAGTCTATAAATTTGACATTTCCCACCAACATCATAATGATTTTGGTTCCTCTCATAATTAGTTCTGGCGTTAGAGTGGTGTTTGTGAGTAGATAATTCAAAATAAATTGATGGTCAAAGGCTTGACCGTTGTGTGCTATTACAACAATATTTTTAAAGGTTTTTCGTAATTGTAGCAAATGTTGCGTAAATAGTAAAACAGGATCAAAAGTTTTAAGTATTTGCAGTCTAACACCACATTTTCTTTAAACATTTTAATATAAACTAAAACTAGATAAAAATTAAAGACTGCCCACAGTAAATAACATGTACAGGGTTTTTCCATATAATTGGCCACCCGTTTACAGACTTCATTTAACGAGATACAACAAAAAAGTTTATATGAAAGCGGTAGGTTTTTCCATGAAAATTTTTATTATGCTAATTAGAAAAATGAATGTCTGTCACACGACCAGTAAATTTGAAAAACAATTTTTTTAAATGGAACACTCCGTATGTTATGATATTTTTAAAATCTTCTTAACTTACTCTTTTCAAAAATATATAATATGTCTATATTTGGATCAACGGTTTTCGAGTTATTTCACTGTAAATAGTTTCATCTAGTTAGCCATGCCTGCATAGGCGTTTCTAGGTGGGGGCTTGGGGGGCTAAGCCCCCCCAAATCTCGGATTAGCCCCCCCCAAATCCAACTGAGTGGCCTAGCCGCCTATATATAAACCAGAGACTTATGCCCCTCCAAACATGTAAACCGGGGGTTTAAGCCCCCCCAAAAATAGAGGTCTAGAACCGCCTATGCATGCCTGGCAAACCAAAATAATAATATATGACGTGTTATCGCACTGGCCATGGAAATCAAAACAAACAAATTATATGACACTCAATCCTCATTTGCGTTTGACGTGAAAATGCTTTTCACCGAGGAAGAGAAACTTCGTATAATTCAAATTTATTTTTCGAATGGAAATAATGCTTCAAAAGCGATGCGTCAATACAGAATTACGTATCCAGGAGATCGAGTTCCGTCCAGAAAAACAATAGCATATGTTGTAAAAAATCATGCCAATAGAAAAACTCTTCAGAGAAAAAAGATAGTCGCTAAAGTAAATGCAGATGGAGATTTGGCAATTTTATTCTATTTTGAAGGTAAATATTGTTATTTAAATGTAAGACGTATTCTAAAAATAAATATTTTTTAGAAAATCCTTATAGATCAATATCAGATGTTTCACGACTCACTGGTAAATCCTGGAAAAAGATCTATTTAACATTAAAAAAATACGGCTATTATCCTTTTAAAATCAGACCAGTCAAACATTTGACAGAAGGCAATATTATTCAAAGATACCGATTCTGTGAAGACATATAGGGCGACTGCAAAATGATAACCAACTCCTTGATAAAGTCCTGTGGTCTGACGAAGCAACTTTTACGACAGCTGGCATTTTCAACCGAAAAAATAAACATTTCTGGGCAACCCAAAACCCACATAAATAGAACCAATCAAAAAGCAGGACCGTAAATCTCTACATGTATGGTGCGGTTTAATAAAAAACAAAATTATTGGTCCAATTATTTTTGAGGGAACTTTGACAGGACGATATTTAGATTTTTTGAGAAATGAAATAGAACGTCTGTTAGAGGAGCTTCCAGTCCTCCAATATATCCAGATTATTTGGCATCAAGATGGCGCACCGCCCCACAATATTCAAGCGGTAACGAATGATTTAAATAATCGGTACGATTTATGGATTGGGAGATACGGCCCCATTCAATGGCCAGCTAATAGCCCTGATCTCACACCACTTGACAATTTTTTGTGGGGGGTATTTAAAAGATAAAATTTATTATGATCGAACAAATAATTTGTTGGATTTGCGTCGAAAAATTGAACAAGAAATTTTTATTTTAAATACTGAAAACAGTTACTTTATCAGGAACGCACTTCGTAAATTAATCGGATTATTTCAAGATTGCCGTAATAACGGAGGTTCTCATATAAATTAAGACATTCGTTATAACAAAATATTCATTACTATTTAGGTAATATAGATAATAAGCCTTCTGTAAATTTTTAAAACATAATGTAGGTATGTAATAATATTAGAATTTCTTTGTTTTGATTTCCATTGCCAGTGCAATAACACGTCATATATTATTATTTTGGTTTGCCAGGCATGGCTAACTAGATGAAACTATTTACAGTCAAATAACTCGAAAACCGTTGATCCAAATATAGACATATTATATATTTTTGAAAAGAGTGAGTTAAGAAGATTTTTAAAATATCATAACATACGGGGTGTTCCATTTCAAAAAATTATGTTTTTCAAATTTACTGGTCATGTGACAGACATTCATTTTTCTAATTAGCATAATAAAAATTTTCATGGTAAAACCTACCGCTTTCATATAAACTTTTTTGTTGTATCTCGTTAAATAAAGTCTGTAAACGGGTGGCCTATTAAATGGAAAATCCCTGTACATATTTTACATACTAGTGTACATAGGTATATCTTTGATACAAGATAAACTTAAATCCTAACAGTTTTTAAATAAAACAAGTTTTGTCATTTCTTGTCTTACCGTCGCACAGACGTTCCTATTAAAAATCTAGCTTGACAAAAGGTAAAATTTCTTGAATTTTAAAACAACGTATCTGTTATCTTATTATGTTCATAAATAGTTGTGTATCTATAAAGTACAACCCGTTTTAGAAATAACATAATAGAGTATAAGCAAAATCAGGCAGAAGTTTCTGTTACCGTGATCCGTTGTATCCCGTTGGCATCAGTCTTCATTTATGTTTGGAACTACAGTCTCTGTACGGATAAAATTTTATCTAATAAATAAGTGAGTTTGGCAGAGTAAATTTCAGGTATTTCTTTTGATTGTAATAGATTTTTATGTATTTTATTATTATTGTTGTGTTCTTTGGTTGACGTATTTATAGAGCCAAATTTCTTTAAATTGTTCAATTTCTAATTGAAATAGCAGGCCTGCAATTGCAAAGGCCGCCGAAGGACGTTGCAAAGTTATATTCAGCGTTTAGTTTACCTCTTTGGGTGTTTAATTTTATAACCATTGTTAACCATATTTTTTTTTGTAATAATTTTTTCAGTGATCTTGGAATTCCCAGAAGAAAATTGTTTGAGGTTTGGCGAGATGCACCTAACATTTCAAGAAGACTAGAGTGCGTATGTGTGATTATAATATAATGACTAAAAGCGGTGTGGAGGATCCTGATGGAAACATTCGCGAACTAATTCGAAAAAAAAGTGTCGACTTTTATAAAAAATAAATAATCGTTTGCATTAAATATTTATGAGGAAATATACAAATACCAGCCAGTTTTATTTTTACTTTTCCAGAAAAAAAAACATAGAAATAATTTTGTCAAGTCAGATTAGTTATTGGAACCACTGTGCGTCGTCGTCGTCGCCGCGATTCTATGTAACTTTAAGTTCATCAGTTTAGAGTGGTAATGCATTCTACAAGTAAGAAATTTAATTCTGTATTATGCAATGACAATGACAATAATGTAATTTTCTTAAAAATAAAAACTTCAGAACTTGACAGTTTTATTTTACATTCATCTATATCGTTTACCTATGTTACCTTTTAAAAGTACCTAATAATTCAAGAAATGTGTGATTGATTCCTCGGCATACTTTGAGGACGTTTTTTTTTGAACATAGTTTTTCTAAACTTAAATTATCGACTCTACTGGCTTAAAAAATGTCAATGAAAAAATGACAAAAAGATCCTGACGAAACGAACCATTTTTGTGTTCGGACAGGTTTACGTTTCCTTGTGTCTGTTATGCTACTTTGTAGTAAATTAGTTTTAAAAAGTGTTTTTTTTTTAATTTGAATATTCGAAGTTATTTTCATGATATATGTGTAGTCGATGTAGAAGGTAAATCGATGTCCATGGGATCACCTTGCGCTTTAACCTCAGTCTGAACCTCCTAGAACACAAGCATTTTTATTTTAAATACTTATAACTACAGTACAAAGTGGAGTATTAAAAATATAAATATATATTTTAATAATATTGTTAGAGTCAGACTCCCAGATCGGCGCCACTGCCGGTACCCAGACATGAATGGATGGCGTTGGTAAAGGGGAAGACCGCGGAAGACGCGGGGACACTCGAGCTCGCGACCTGGAATGAAGCAAACCAGGCACGGCTTCCCAATAACCCTCAATTGCTTTTTCTTTATTTCATTTGTTTGTGCTATTTGTTAATTATTGTGTATTCCGTACCTTAATAATAATAAAACATTTATGTACAATCGGTCAGAACGATATACGGTTGTTTTATTACCTTTGTTAAATGTTATAACCACCCTAAGTATTTTCATTCTAAGATTAAAACTATAACATATAAATTGTCTAATATCCTAAACGATCTATTGTTAGAAATCACGATTTCAAGCTATTTGTATTAGTTTCCTTCAGCCTTACTTTTAAAAAGAAGGAATACTAATTAACTTTCTCTTCTCTATTTATTAATTCAATAAACACCTTTTCCTTTATAGCGTAGGTATAGACAACCTCTATCCCTAAGTGGCTTCTGTTCCCAAAAATAAGTAGTAGTTGTCACGTACACCCGAGAATATAAAAACTGTTCGGGCCAAGCTTTATCATTCAGTATTCAGTATTCATTTTTACAGTATACAGTAGACAATAGACAGTACTCTTGATATCATTGTTATTCTCTTATTCATTTTTCCTAATATGTAATGAAACTACTCTACCCCCAGTCTATTCATCACGTGACAAAGTCAATCACGTTGGCTGTAATCGTCTGGACGTATTACCTTATTTTCCTACGTTGTGTTTATTTCAGGTTCTTTTAAAGTTTGGTACAACAGTAAATTTTATATCAGATTTTGATAAGTTTTAATTATATTTTCCCCTTTTTAGTCTGTCGCATTATAGAGATAAGAAATCAAAGAATCAATCTGTTTTAATCACTTATTTATTTGCACACAAGTTATTTATCAATGTCATATTCAAAACATCAATAAAATATTTATAACAATTAACAATTCAATATATTAACATAGGCCTTTGTCTGTCTCCCGTAATTTGTACCCTTTTTCAGTTTAGTCACTTGTTTGTCTGCGACACTACAGGTGGGTTTCCTGACTACTTTTACCGGTGATTTTCTTGGCTGCGCCTTTCCCACTCATAACTCACACATCTAATGTCTGCGACATTGATGGTGATCCGCGTGAAGTGTTTCTTTACCTATTTCTTTACCTATCTTGGCTGCGCTTTTCCCATTCATAGCTCACCTATCTAGTGTCTGCGACACTGATGGCGACCATCGTGAAGTTGTTCTTTACATGTTGTTATACATGTTGTTTTACCAAACCCCTATACCTGTTACTGTGCGTCTGCAGCGAACCGAACCAGGACTTACTGGCAGTTTTTCAACACAGAAAAATTACTAACAGGAGAACCCACTGACATCGTCACGACTTATATAGCTTTTTAAAAAGAGGAAAATTTGAATGTCTATCTGATATTTGAATGCGAGTCGAATGTGAATCTGAATCTCAATCTGAATGTCCTCCTGCGGTGGCGTCGAGCGCTTAAGTAGTCGCGCTTCCTCCCTCTGCGGGGGATATGCGTGGCTTGTTGCTTGGCGTCATTTAGGCCATCTGGCTTTATAAAGAATTTGACCTGGAGACCCTTTTTATGCAAACTTTTAGCGTTTTCGACATTTTTAGACTATTTTAAAACACATGTTTTTATGTGTACCTATATATTATTAGAATTTTTATATTTTAGAATATTCATTTTTCTTTTAGAGATTTTGCAAAATTTCCCAGATATACCGACCCGGGTACGGGCGGTTTCAGTAAATAAATAACCAAGTTAAAAGTGCGACGAAGTTGTTTGTGTTTGCGAAGTTACCAGAATCCCAACATAAACAAGTGAAAATAAATCCAAAAACAATAACATTTAGGGCTTTCTAACATCAGAAGTCCGATCCTGTTCACCAGGGCCCTGAAACTTTAAATACGAATTCTCGTGTAACACCCACCACTGATTCCTATCTCTCTTTTATTTATTCGGCTGGCAGGGTGAGCGGTAACCCCGGAATTCAGATGGCGGTGACAAGAAAAACTTTTGCGTGGAGTCCGGAAGAGCCCCGTGTCAACTGCTGTTAAACCACCTATTAATTTAATCCCTATCTAGCCTTGCAATAGACTTCTAATTGTTTTATTCTTACCGTAGAGGTTTTCTTACTAAACTTGATTTTTCATGAAATTTTGACTTTTATTTGTATTTCCTAACTATTTTCCTTGATTTCCTGTTCCCTAACAGTAAAACGCAAAATTCTGGATCAATTACACTTTTATTTCCACAAGTTACGGTTGAGAGCCACCCAAAAATTACATTTTTCCAAAATTCACAATAATTTTCCAATAAATTGACAGTATTTTAATATTTCCCAAATTTTCTCAAAATTCACAATAGTTTTCTAATAATTCTAGACAGTATTCTATTATTTCCCAAATTTCTAAAGGTTCATAATAATTTTTCAATAATTCTAGACAATATTTTAAGCGGCCTTACTTTTTCACTTTAATTTCCGCGCTTTTTGTCAAAAATTCGTCGAGCTCCAAACTTCCGACTAACACCGCAATTTTCATTGTATCCAGATTTTTGTACTTTCCGAAGGACAGAAACCGATTTTCAACCCGGCAGAGGTTCCCCTAGCGACACGAAAATTTCTATCTGACTGACTGTCCAAACAGAGGCGCTTTTCCGCTTAAATAGCCAATTTTCCCATAAATCTTTCCCCATTCTCGACCCCTTTCGCAGAATCGAGGACAAAATAACAAGTTTTACGACCGCTTCCTCGGAAAAGTTAACGCGTGGGTAGCCTTGTTTTTCATCCAAACAAAGAAATCTGCGTGATTCAACACGCTTTTATTACCTTTTTATTGCAAAGGGGGCTGTTTTCCTCCCTTCTCTGACATTTATTGCTTGCAGGTGTTCCTAACATGTTCAAAACAAAGCTATAAAATTATCTAGGCCTAACTATTGTGTAATCGTACGCAAAAACGGGGGTTGGGTCGATAATTATGCGCGTACATGACAGGGCGGTCTATTCGCTGGCCAATTAGAGGCGTCAAGACTCCGATTTCTTTGTCTTGTGTCAGGGTAATTAAAAGATTTTCTTTGAAGAAGGGGGAAATTTCACCATCTAGCACAGCAGAACAAAGAATAGATTTTATTCCGAATTAAAATGTTCGCGCAATTAGGAAAGTTTTTCAACTTCTTGGCGAAGTTAAATGAATTTAATTCATTGTTCTCAATTGAAATTAAATCGAAGTGTTGGTTCCTGCATTCATGTAAGTTAATTTGATTAATTATTTATTAATTTGTTTAAAATACTTCATACGCGCAACTATTTGGTCACGTAGATATTTAAATAAATTTTAAATCAATTATTTCTTAGCGAAATTCAGCGTTTTCTTTGTGTGAACACTTCTTTAAAAATTTTGTTTATTAAAAAATTTCCCTTAACTTGCAAACGATTAATTTATTTTTAATATTTCCCGTCGTATCGCAAAATTTATTTCTTTAAAACCCCTCCGATTATTTTATAAATTTAATCCCGGTTAAATATTTTAAAATTTTATTTTCATTCCTTTATTTAGTATGCGCTATCCCCTTTAAATAATTGCTTAAAAGCCGTGACGTTACACCACTCCCTTTCCCAGAACATAACGTACCTTTCAAATAAAGGTACTTTATGCGTTGACAGATGCCTAGCATCCCAAGAAACTTTACTGGGTCACCGTACCCTAGGTCATGAATTAGGCTATTAAATTCTCGGCGGTTCATTACGGTCGCGTGCGATTTATGGGTTATTCTTTCCGTCTAGTGAAAAAGTAGGTGCTTATTAAATTCTACAAAATTACATTACATTTCTACCTGGTTTTACCTTATTATACAATGTGTTACACAGTTCTTAATCTACAGATAAAATTTTATAACAAAAATTTTCTTCCAGGAAACGCTTTCGTTATTATACAAATTCTATTTAATTAATTTGTTTCTGCCCCCAATTAATTTGTTAAATTATCCCCTTTTTAACATTAATTTTCAAGACTTTTGTCTTTATTTAACGAATGGGTTTCCTTATAGTTCATTATAGCAATCATATTAAGTTACAACTGTTATAATAATTTTAAATGACAATTATTTAAAACTTTCACATACAATTTTTATTTAAATTTCTTAGCCTACTGTATTAAATTTGTCATACTTTCAATATATAATTTTAATAATTTATGTTACCATTGTAATTAAATAGGACCTTGTAGTCATTTTCTCTATTTAATTTGAATGTTTCTACACATTATTTTCCAAAAATTTTACTTTCCTTAACAGTAGAGTGGCGTAACGCCCAAGCAATAATTCTTTTAAATATGAATCTGCCACAATCATACAGACATTATGTATATTATTTTAATCTTATTACGTTTTACAATACAGTCTAAATCTCTCTCTTGACCCGTAACTTCGAATTCTACAATTCTGACTAAAATTCACTCAGTTTTTAACTTTAGAGTTACAATTAATCTACAAGAATATATATAACTTATCATTGGTTATCTACCTAAGGAATGTACGTATGGATTAATGCTTAAATGGTTAATACATTTCTAAAATACTGACTTGCTTAAAAAGTATTACATACTACCCTCTATAACATTTTGTTATTTCAAAATCTCTTTAATACAACATAAGGTTTTTTTTCTACATCTAGGATGATAAATTCTGTTACCCTTTTCATACTCTACTACTCACTACTTTTCACTTGTCACATTTTCGTGCCCCACATTACTCACTGTCAGGCGCGGCCCGTGAGGTTTTTTACAGGTGGGTCAAAATTTTGTGGGCAACTAGTGATATCAACGCAACAAGCAAAATACACTTTTTTAATTAAGAAAGGATTTTTAATAATGTGCCAAGAAATTATTTACCTACAAATAAACACTGCAAAAATCATAAAATAGGTACTGCAGAATATTCAACATTACTACTCTTGATGTTTATGACTTTTAGTATCACTTTTCTGTTTATGGCTTTTTTCTATGTGTTTTAATACTCTAAAAAAGTAGATTTTAGCGGCTCCGTTGTGATAAATTTAGCTTCTCCTCAATAGATGTAGCGCCTTGTACTAAAAGCCCAGAATATAAACAGAACGTATGATTATTCGTAAAATAAAATTAGGAGCGCTGCCGAAACTCCGTTTTCTTTAATAAATACAATGCTGGCGACTAGACTACTAGTTAAATATGAGATTGCCAACAATTTTAAAAATATTTTATCGAGGAACAACTTGTTACCAATAAATATGCAAAAATTGAGAATAAATTCTCTAACCACCTGAAAATTCCTTATACAATTAGGATTTCAACAAATAATGGCAAAACAGCTATTCTCCGGGCTATATGCCCCTCCATACCAGAATTTGCCGTATTTTCTTCAAACACAGTTAGATAAGAAAATACTAATGTTTCGAATGCAAGAAACTACCAGGAAGAAGGAAGCTTTTTCTTTAGTTAGAATGTCGTCACCTGCAGACCGGTTTCGAACTCGTTGGTTCTCATCAGTACAGGATAGACGAACATACCAACCTTCCGAAAAAGTAATCCCTTAAAGCTACAACTGTCGTACTGCATAAGCAGTGAGACACAGGCAGCGCCATCCATTAGCAGTTTCGAGCATTCAGAGTAGAGTTTACCGTAAGGTAAAATATTTCAAACGTATGAATGAAAGTCTACTTGTCAGGGGTACATATAAATATGCAAAAATTGAGAATAAATTCTCTAACCACCTGAAAATTCCTTATACAATTAGGATTTCAACAAATAATGGCAAAACAGCTATTCTCCGGGCTATATGCCCCTCCGAGCGCTGAATTACATACCAAAATTTGCCGTATTTTCTTCAAACACAGTTAGATAAGAAAATACTAATGTTTCGAATGCAAGAAACTACCAGGAAGAAAGAAGCTTTTTCTTTAGTTAGAATGTCGTCACCTGCAGACCGGTTTCGAACTCGTTGGTTCTCATCAGTACAGGATAGACGAACATACCAACCTTCCGAAAAAGTAATCCCTTAAAGCTACAACTGTCGTACTGCATAAGCAGTGAGACACAGGCAGCGCCATCCATTAGCAGTTTCGAGCATTCAGAGTAGAGTTTACCGTAAGGTAAAATATTTCAAACGTATGAATGAAAGTCTACTTGTCAGGGGTACATATAAATATGCAAAAATTGAGAATAAATTCTCTAACCACCTGAGAATTCCTTATACAATTAGGATTTCAACAAATAATGGCAAAACAGCTATTCTCCGGGCTATATGCCCCTCCGAGCGCTGAATTACATACCAAAATTTGCCGTATTTTCTTCAAACACAGTTAGATAAGAAAATACTAATGTTTCGAATGCAAGAAACTACCAGGAAGAAGGAAGCTTTTTCTTTAGTTAGAATGTCGTCACCTGCAGACCGGTTTCGAACTCGTTGGTTCTCATCAGTACAGGATAGACGAACATACCAACCTTCCGAAAAAGTAATCCCTTAAAGCTACAACTGTCGTACTGCATAAGCAGTGAGACACAGGCAGCGCCATCCATTAGCAGTTTCGAGCATTCAGAGTAGAGTTTACCGTAAGGTAAAATATTTCAAACGTATGAATGAAAGTCTACTTGTCACGGGTACATATAAATATGCAAAAATTGAGAATAAATTCTCTAACCACCTGAAAATTCCTTATACAATTAGGATTTCAACAAATAATGGCAAAACAGCTATTCTCCGGGCTATATGCCCCTCCGAAACATTAGTATTTTCTCATCTAACTGTGTTTGAAGAAAATACGGCAAATTTTGGTATGTAATTCAGCGCTCGGAGGGGCATATAGCCCGGAGAATAGCTGTTTTGCCATTATTTGTTGAAATCCTAATTGTATAAGGAATTTTCAGGTGGTTAGAGAATTTATTCTCAATTTTTGCATATTTATATGTACCCCTGACAAGTAGACTTTCATTCATACGTTTGAAATATTTTACCTTACGGTAAACTCTACTCTGAATGCTCGAAACTGCTAATGGATGGCGCTGCCTGTGTCTCACTGCTTATGCAGTACGACAGTTGTAGCTTTAAGGGATTACTTTTTCGGAAGGTTGGTATGTTCGTCTATCCTGTACTGATGAGAACCAACGAGCTCGAAACCGGTCTGCAGGTGACGACATTCTAACTAAAGAAAAAGCTTCCTTCTTCCTGGTAGTTTCTTGCATTCGAAACATTAGTATTTTCTTATCTAACTGTGTTTGAAGAAAATACGGCAAATTTTGGTATGTAATTCAGCGCTCGGAGGGGCATATAGCCCGGAGAATAGCTGTTTTGCCATTATTTGTTGAAATCCTAATTGTATAAGGAATTTTCAGGTGGTTAGAGAATTTATTCTCAATTTTTGCATATTTATATGTACCCCTGACAAGTAGACTTTCATTCATACGTTTGAAATATTTTACCTTACGGTAAACTCTACTCTGAATGCTCGAAACTGCTAATGGATGGCGCTGCCTGTGTCTCACTGCTTATGCAGTACGACAGTTGTAGCTTTAAGGGATTACTTTTTCGGAAGGTTGGTATGTTCGTCTATCCTGTACTGATGAGAACCAACGAGTTCGAAACCGGTCTGCAGGTGACGACATTCTAACTAAAGAAAAAGCTTCCTTCTTCCTGGTAGTTTCTTGCATTCGAAACATTAGTATTTTCTTATCTAACTGTGTTTGAAGAAAATACGGCAAATTTTGGTATGTAATTCAGCGCTCGGAGGGGTATATAGCCCGGAGAATAGCTGTTTTGCCATTATTTGTTGAAATCCTAATTGTATAAGGAATTTTCAGGTGGTTAGAGAATTTATTCTCAATTTTTGCATATTTATATGTACCCCTGACAAGTAGACTTTCATTCATACGTTTGTTACCAATACATCTTTTAGAGTCAATCTAATTTTTTAAACAAAAAATTAAAAAAAAAAGTTCTTGCCCCAACAAAGATTCGAACCCGCAAGCATCTGATTAAGTCGCTGACATCATATCCCTTGGACTACGCTAGTTATGTAAGAAAGTCGGTCTGATACCGTTAAATTTGATGCCTAGCGCTGGCCTGACAGAAATCGTATTTATAATTTTTTATGTTTAACCACTAATTAATATTATTAATACGATGCAAATACAATGCGCATATTAGGTACCTAATTAGTTTTTCTTTTTCCAAACCAAATGTTTTGAAATAGTATATTTTAGGGGGCGGTTTGAGAGTATTTCCATAGTGGGAGTGGCCAGATATTATTGGTGGGCCGTCGACCAATTGTGTCTCTTTTTAACTTAATGAAGCGCGTACGTCTGTTTCTCTCTTACTTTTAATGAATTTATGTCGTCCATATAACCCTAGAAGATCAATTTAAAATATGACCCAGCCCGGAGCAAGCTTGGATATCCTTTGACGACGGCTTGGTTTGATTCTTTCTTGGGGAGTTTTCGCATGGAACTTTGAAACAAAAGATTCTTTTTTGGTTTTAAAAAATTAAAAAATAAATTATTAGGTAGATCACTGAAAATTTTAGGTGGGTCATTGACCAAATGACCTTATGGACGGGCCGCGCCTGCTCACTGTCACTATCACTGTTTCGGCGGGGGTCCTGGGTGTCAGTGGGGCAGCTTCCCCGGGGTGGACTGGGCCTCCTGCTGGTCCTTGGGAGGGACCAGGAACGGGCTCTGGTGTAACCATCGTCGGTGCAGGCTCCGCAGCATGTTTTTTTCCGTTGGTATAACACTAAACTCACCGCGGTTGTGATTAATTGTCCGTATAATTTTTTTTGTCTTTCTTAAGTCTCTAAATTTTACTAACTTCTCTTTTTACTTTTAACTGTTTTTATCCCGTTTTGTTTCTTTAAAACACCATAAACTTGTCTCTTATTTAACTACCTTTGTTTATTGAGAAGTTAACACTTTTTCATTTTTCTAATGTATATTTATATTTTATGGACCCTAAAACTCATAAATGAATTTTCTAATTTATTCATCATAAGAAGTCAAAACTGAACTTTTTTTTTTATAATCCCATTTTCAATTTCATAGACCCATTTCTCACATAATTAATTAAGTAAACAGTGGTCTCTTGGTCCGCTATACCTCTATTTCGCGCACTCGTTTATTTTAATGGGTTTTCTGACAGCAGTTTGACGAACTAACAGCTGGTAAACAAAACGGTTTTATTTTCTCGGGGTTGAAATATTTTGAATGCTTTGCTTTTTCGCTCCTTTTCTAGTCTTTAACGGCGCCTGTGGCTCTTTCCCGGCACCTTCGGGTTTCTAGCATAAATATTTCTATAGGACGTTAATTAGGGTGTTAAGCATTTACGTTAGATGGCTCTCCGAGTACCGTCTTTAGCGCTTGCACGAAGGTCTGTAATAATATGAAATATGGCAGCTGCTTCTGCATCAACACGTAGTTCCAATCAATTTTAATCTTATTCAATTTTTGTTTTCTGATCTTCATAATACACATTTTTCTTAATTTTTACTTGGTTTCCTAATTTTTCTTACATACGTTTACAAGGTTTCACCTTAATTCTTATATACTTCTACAGGGTGGCTCTCCTAATATATATTTTATTCTACTGTATAATCATCGTATCGCCGAGGTAATCTCACTACTCGTGTGCGAGTACGCCTTTCTAAAGGTATTTCTCTAACTTCTCCGTTAGAGTCCGATGAAGAATCCTCACTTTGTTCTTCATCCTCGTCATCGTCGTCGTCTTCTTCTTCTTCCTCTTCTTCTTCTTCCTCTGGTGGGGGTTCCTCTCTTTCCCGCCCATGTTCAAGGAAGTCATCAATTTCTCTTTGTTTGTCTTCCTCATGCTCTATATTCTCCGTTTCCTCTTCACGTACGTCATTCTTTTTATCTTTATTTAACTGATTTTTCTCCAAAGTATAGTCTAGCTCCTTACATGGTTTCAGACTGTTGGCATGAACCATATGCTTTTTTCTTCCGGTATGTTCCTTAATTTTAAAAGTCACTGGTCCTTTCTTTTCTATAATTCGATACGGACCTGTCCATTTATTATAAAACTTTGAAGCAAGTTTCTTTCCTGGAATGGCTGGAGTGTAAAGGTACACTAAATCTCCTAACTGAAATTCTTTTCTTGTCCTCTTTTGATTGTGTTTTTCACAGCGTTGTTTAATACTTGTTTCTAAATTTATTTTTGCTAGTTTATGAGCCCTATGCATTCTAATCATAAATTCACTCACGTAGTTTTCGTCTGTATCGTACATTATACGAGGTTCTCGTATACTCAAGTGCATAGGTAGTTCCATATCGCGTCCAAACATTAAAAAGAATGACGATTCTTTTGTTCCTTCATGCGGCAAATTCCTGTATGCCATTAAACAATAGGGTAAAATTAAATCCCAGCTATCATTGTATTCACTAACAAAATGACCTATCATTGTTTTAATTGATTTATGGAAACGCTCAACGACGCCGTTTCCACTTGGGTGAAAGGGAGTTGTTTTCAATTTCCGAATTCCCAGAAGTGTACAAATTTCTAGGAACATTTTTGATACAAACTGACTTCCACAATCAGGTAAAAGTTCTCTTGGTGTTCCAAAACGACAAATTATATTCTCTACAAAAGCTCTAGCTACTGTTTCTGCTTTTATATCCGGTAGAGGTATACACTCAGGATAACGAGTTAAGTAGTCTACACATGTCAGCAAATATTTGTTGTTATTTTGGGTCCTATTCAAAGGTCCTACTAGATCTAAACTTATTCTCGTCCAAGGTGTAGTTGGAATTGAGATTTCTTGAAGTTCAGCTGGTGGTTGATAATTCGTTTTTCTTAAATTACATGAACGACATTTTTCGACATAACTTATAACATCTTTTCTAATAGTTGACCAATAAAAGTCCCGTTGTATTATTTCCGTCGCTTTCTTTTGACCTGGATGAGAACCAAATACCGAACTATGGTATAGTTGTAGAATATCAGGAACTATGGCTACTGGTGCCATTATTGGATCGTGCCTTTGATTTTCTTCTCTATGTCGATATAGTATTCCTTCAGGGCTAAAATAATAATGTTCGTCTTCTGGTCCTAACGACGTTATTATTGTTGATAACTTTGGATCATTTTGCTGTAAGCTCTTGAGCTCTTCCTTGCTCCAAATCACATTAATCATAGGAGTAATATTTTCATTTTCTTGTTCTTTCACGACAGCTATAACGTTTTCACTCGGATTTTCTTCTGATCTCAGACGTGTAAGAGAATCCACATTATCATTCTGTTTTCCTGGCCTGTATACAATGGTAAAACTGTACTCCATAAGAAACATAGCCCACTTTGCTAATCTCGAACTTGGATCCTTAATAGTCAGCAAATATTTCAGGGGACGGTGGTCTGTCATTATAGTAAAATGTGTTCCAGTTAAATAATTGCGGTATGTCTTTACTGCAAATACAACTGCTAGGCATTCCCTTTCGATTGCACTGTAGCCTCTTTCTGCATCATTCAGCGTACGGCTTGAAAAGCATATTGGAAGCTCTGTTCCATCGTGAACTTGTGTCAAAATTGCAGCAACTGCTGAGACGCTTGCATCCGTATTTACTATAAAAGGTTTGCTGAAATCCGGATATCGTAAAATTGGAGGTGAAATAAGAGCTTCTTTCAGGTGTACAAAAGCTTCTTGTTGTTCTGGCCCCCAGTGGTATTTTATATTTTTCTTTGTAAGCAATGTTAACGGTTGGCTTATTTTCGCAAAATTTGGTACAAACTTCCTATAAAATCCACATAGTCCAAGAAATGCTCTAATTTCCCTAACATTTCTAGGAATGGGGTAGTTCTCAATTATTTCAGTCTTACTAGGATGCGTGGTAAATCCTCCTTCTTTTATAAGGTGTCCAAGGTATTCTATTTCTTTTTGCATAAAATGACACTTAGTGGGTTTAAATTGTAAGTTACTTTCTCTCATTTTGTCAAACACATGCCTAAGACGTTCCAGATGTGTATCTACGTCCTTGGAAAATACTATTATATCATCCAAATAAACAAGACATTCACTATATGTTAACTTTCCTAAAATATGATGCATCATCCGGCTCCAGGTAGCTGGCGCATTCTTAAGTCCCATGGCCATTCGCAAAAATTCATAATGATTATCGGGAGTTGAAAAAGCTGTTTTCTCTTGGTCATCAGGATGTACAGGCACTTGGAAATATCCTGACGCTAAGTCCATGGTTGAAAATAGAGACGCCCCAGACAGTTTGTCTATAGTTTCTTGTATATTAGGTAAGGGGAAAAAATCTGTCTTTGAAATGGCATTCAAATCTCTATAATCAATGACTAATCTAAACTGTACATCTTCTCCAGGATGTCTTTTCTTTTCCACTAAAATCGCTGGAAAACTCCACGGAGACTGACTTTCTTTAATAATTCCATCGTCCAATAATTTTTGAATTTCCTTTTTCAAAATTTCTTGTCGGTGGTACGGCACCCTATATGGCCGTTTTAAAATAGGAGGAACATCTTCCGTTATAATCCTATGTGTAACATTTGACGTACAACTAAGTTTCTGTTCAGGGCTTTTAAAAATATCAATATATTCCACAATTAAATCTCGCAATTTTATTTCACTTATTGCATTAACATTATCTAAATGGAGGGTTTTCAAAATATCTTTTGTTTCTTTTTCATTTACCTTTCGTATCATAAGCCCATTATTTTTCTCACTTGATTCTACGACTTCTGTTTCGTAAGCCCTTGCTATAACCATTCTTGGCTTCAATTTTATTTCACTTTCTGTTACATTCGTTATCCTCACAGGAATGGTTTTCCTTGTTTTACACAACACTCTAGCAATGATGAGTCCTTTCGGAGCTTCAGTGCTTGGTTCTAAAACCATGAATGGTGTAGAAACACTTGCCAATCCTCGTAAATTTGCAGGACAGATCGCCTGTGTCATCGGGGGAATCACTAACTCTTCTAATACAGAGATAATTGCGCCTTCTTCTAAGGCCTTGGGACCTTTATTCGCTTTGTCCCTATTTTCTAAAAACGTATCAACTGTTTCGACAGTCTGAGAACCCATCTCTTTCTTTTCCTTGAAACCAGGGCCTATATTCCCATAGTCCTTACAGTTTAAACACTTATTTTCGGAAACTGGACCTATATTCCCATAGTCCTTCTGTTCCATACACTTTTCTTCGGAAACTGCAGTTTTCCTGGATGATGTCCCCACTTCTCTATAATTTAGCTTCGGATGTAGTTTAGCGTTAGCATCCAGATGACTACCAATCATCTGTACACTGCATCCCTGCGCTATTGGTAGTAACGCGGGACGATTGCTTGAAGTATCCTGTGACATCACCCATTTTTCTTTATTTTCTTCTTCACTTCTTAAGTGTTTTTCTCGTAGGTCCTTCACTTCGGCTTCTAACTGAGCAAGCCTTTCTTCCAATTTATTCGTCGGCTTCTCCTCCATTAAGGAAATGTCACTGTCGAAAGCATACATACAATTATTTCCCCAATCTATCTTGACTCCGTATTGTCGCAAAAAGTCAATACCCAAAAGCATATCTGCTTGAAAACTATAATTTTCTATCACAACAAAATTATGTTGCACCACTATATCTCCAGGGAATGTAACCAAAACATTCGATACCCCTGACGTGGGTATATTATTCCCTTGTATATCTATCAATTTGACATCTGTGTCACTTACGAACCCCTTGGCAATATCAGGTTTTATCAGGGATATTACTGCTCCACAATCTATTAAGGCTAGGCATGGCTTACCATCAACACTAACCTTAATCACACTACACAACTTTGGGGTTCTTTCCTCCGAGCACGTAAATATCCCTACCTTAGTCTTATTGCTACTTACTCCCAACTTGCCTGATTGGCAGCCGAACTCCAGGGCTGAAATTCGACTGCGTTGGTGTTTAACACCTGCTGCTGTGTTGGCTTATAAACACGACTTGATTTTCGAGGACAAGTCCGAACCAAATGTCCAGGTTCCCTACAGTTATAACACAGTTTCTCAAAACCTTGTCCGCTAGCATTTTTCTTTCTAGGACACCCACTACTTATGTGTCCAGGTTGGTTACACGTATAGCACGTACGGGTTTCTTTTTCTTTGCAGAAATTTGCTGTGTGGCCCTCTTTTTGGCACTTAAAACACTTAAATCGATGATTTCCATTTGCTATTTTCTTATCATAGCTTCTGTTACGTACAGTATTTGCGTTAGTAACCATTCTGCATTCCCTACTGCCTGACGGATGAACCAAATTTTCTATTGACTCTTCCCTTTCGGCTATCCTCAAAGCTTCATCCAAGGATTGCGGGTCTCCTGACAGAACTCGCTGTTTCAGAGGCATCGTCAGTCCCAGCGTAAACTGCATGGTAATATCCTCTTCCAATTTCTTCTTAACAACATCATCATGTGTAGGATCTCCTGTCAGGTTTATTGTTCGATTGCCCAGTAATTTTAGTCTAGTCAAATACTGTCGGCAAGATTCTCCTGTCCTCTGGCGGCATTCAATAAAATTTTTATCGCAGCGCCCTTTACATACTGCCGTTTAAATTGATTCTTAAAATTTTCTTTCAGCGTTGTCCAACTCTTCGTATCCCTTAATGCTGGATCCGAATCAATAAATTGCTTTGCCTTGTTACGTAATTTTAACAATGCTATCGCCACCATCTGGGATTCTGTCCAATTTGCTAGCATACTTGTTCCTTCGACTACCGTCAAAAAATCGTCTATTGAAGTTGTTCCATCATAAATAGGCAGGGAGTCTAAGCCTATCATAATGTTTCCGGTGGTAGCAGTCATCGTTGCAGGGCTTGTGGCGGTTATGGTTGCTGTTGTACCGGCTGCTGATGTTGTAGTAGTCATATTTTATTGCAGGGTGACACTTTTTGAGGGGGTGAAATAATGTCCTCAAAATAGGGATCTTCTATGCCTGGTTACCGGTAATGGTAAATGGATCTATACACAACCAAAGCAAAATTTAAATATATTGCACAATCTTATCAATATTTAAATCAACCCTACAATGTAATCCAACAATTGTATTCAGTCACAATCTATCCAATATTTCAATATTTTTAAAAAAAATAAATTTCAAATTTTTCTTCCAAATTTTTAATCAACTATTAATCATCCAGTAATCAATTAGTCAACCCCACACCTGACACCAATTGTAACACCCACCACTGATTCCTATCTCTTTTTTATTTATTCGGCTGGCAGGGTGAGCGGTAACCCCGGAATTCAGATGGCGGTGACAAGAAAAACTTTTGCGTGGAGTCCGGAAGAGCCCCGTGTCAACTGCTGTTAAACCACCTATTAATTTAATCCCTATCTAGCCTTGCAACAGACTTCTAATTGTTTTATTCTTACCGTAGAGGTTTTCTTACTAAACTTGATTTTTCATGAAATTTTGACTTTTATTTGTATTTCCTAACTATTTTCCTTGATTTCCTGTTCCCTAACAGTAAAACGCAAAATTCTGGATCAATTACACTTTTATTTCCACAAGTTACGGTTGAGAGCCACCCAAAAATTACATTTTTCCAAAATTCACAATAATTTTACCATAAATTGACAGTATTTTAATATTTCCCAAATTTTCTCAAAATTCACAATAGTTTTCTAATAATTCTAGACAGTATTCTATTATTTCCCAAATTTCTAAAGGTTCATAATAATTTTTCAATAATTCTAGACAATATTTTAAGCGGCCTTACTTTTTCACTTTAATTTCCGCGCTTTTTGTCAAAAATTCGTCGAGCTCCAAACTTCCGACTAACACCGCAATTTTTATTGTATCCAGATTTTTGTACTTTCCGAAGGACAGAAACCGATTTTCAACCCGGCAGAGGTTCCCCTAGCGACACGAAAATTTCTATCTGACTGTCCAAACAGGCGCTTTTCCGCTTAAATAGCCAATTTTCCCATAAATCTTTCCCCATTCTCGACCCCTTTCGCAGAATCGAGGACAAAATAACAAGTTTTACGACCGCTTCCTCGGAAAAGTTAACGCGTGGGTAGCCTTGTTTTTCATCCAAATAAAGAAATCTGCGTGATTCAACACGCTTTTATTACCTTTTTATTGCAAAGGGGGCTGTTTTCCTCCCTTCTCTGACATTTATTGCTTGCAGGTGTTCCTAACATGTTCAAAACAAAGCTATAAAATTATCTAGGCCTAACTATTGTGTAATCGTACGCAAAAACGGGGGTTGGGTCGATAATTATGCGCGTACATGACAGGGCGGTCTATTCGCTGGCCAATTAGAGGAGTCAAGACTCCGATTTCTTTGTCTTGTGTCAGGGTAATTAAAAGATTTTCTTTGAAGAAGGGGGAAATTTCACCATCTAGCACAGCAGAACAAAGAATAGTTTTTATTCCGAATTAAAATGTTCGCGCAATTAGAAAAGTTTTTCAACTTCTTGGCGAAGTTAAATGAATTTAATTCATTGTTCTCAATTGAAATTAAATCAAAGTGTTGGTTCCTGCATTCATGTAAGTTAATTTGATTAATTATTTATTAATTTGTTTAAAATACTTCATACGCGCAACTATTTGGTCACGTAGATATTTAAATAAATTTTAAATCAATTATTTCTTAGCGAAATTCAGCGTTTTCTTTGTGTGAACACTTCTTTAAAAATTTTGTTTATTAAAAAATTTCCCTTAACTTGCAAACGATTAATTTATTTTTAATATTTCCCGTCGTATCGCAAAATTTATTTCTTTAAAACTCCTCCGATTATTTTATAAATTAAATCCCGGTTAAATATTTTAAAATTTTATTTTCATTCCTTTATTTAGTATGCGCTATCCCCTTTAAATAATTGCTTAAAAGCCGTGCCGTTACACTCGCAGCTGCCACTTGTCACTTGCTTGTCACATTTAGTTAGCGAACTTCCCATAGGGGCCCTTGCTTCCATTCGACAGACAACAGATACCACGATACACATACAGATACGTCAAAATTAGACCAATCAGGTATTCTCTATTCTCGATTGTCTCGCCCTCCCTTGTCTTTTTCGTATTCATTCATCTGCCTTGTGCAGTGTGGCCAGATTGGGCGATTTATCACAAATTGGGCTACTTTAAAGAATGTTTTGCGACAAAGTATGTCAAAAAGTCGCAAATTGGGCGATTTTACCGATGTTTTAAAATCGCAATTGGGCGATGGTTCATATTTTACTGATAAGTGAATTGATTGGCCGATCTCGCTGGTTTATGCGAACAGCCCTGAAAGTTTGTTATTGTATGCAACTCTGAGACCCTGATTTTTAGCCGACCGACCGAACACCGAACAGACGCGTGGATGTCGCAGAGATCGAAGTTGTGATGTATTAGAGTTGTGCTTTAATTCGCGCACGGATTTGGTGTGAACCGAACATGAAACAACAAAAAAAAATGCTACCAGCAGTGGCACTCTGTATGAAAAATAGCGATAGCAAATTCTTACTTTGTATCACCGTTCGGTATGTTTCGAAGAGAGCCCGATCGCTATCGCTACTTTTCATACAGAGTGCCAGTGCTGTTTACCCGTTTACGACATCTAGTTCGTTTTGGCGATATTTGAGAGTCGATTTGGCGACATATGAAAACTATATCTGACAACACTGCAGTGCGACTCTGCGTCGTTATAGTAATCTACTATAGCTTTCTACTATAGAAATCTATTAGCGTTTTCTACTATCGTCAAATGTGCAACTCTGTTTAGTTGTAGACAATGATCGGGTATCTTCGGAACTCGCCAAAGGGTAACTGTCTGAGCTAAAAACATTGCGGAAATTCTAGGGATTTTTAATTTTATAACTAGAAGTTTTGGACAGAAGAAAAAGTTTGGTTATATTTATGTTCAAAAGCATAGTAGAGTTGGGAGATATAGTGATTTTTCGATATCTGTTAGAACAGAGATGGTGATTTAAGAATAGCCGTTATTTTTAACGGTGATTTTTCACTACAGCGATTTTTATTTTTAAGGCGAAAAGGAGCAGCATAGTTGCTTTTACAAGACTGATATTCGATATAAATATTGAATAATGCATCTACAATTGGAAGTAAAATTATAAGTTGATTTGGTTAGTAAGTTATTAGGGTAAAAATAGTATTTTTTCGAAACGCCCAGTGCCAGAAGCGTAGCGAATATTAATCGAAAATGGCCTTTATTCTTGATTTTTGCGCTAGATTAAGTTAAAAATATTACATTTTTTCCGAAATTAGAATTATAATGCTTTTGGTAATTTTGAGTATAGGTATACCTGAAAATGTTTTTATGACGCTGAATTTAAATACGACAATAAATTAATAAAATTATAATCTCTTAGATACTTTTCAGATTTGAAATTAACCATCTAAAACTGCAAAAAAAATCCCATTTAATAGCTTAAAATTGAGGACACACTGAGTCTAAAGGAGATTATAAAATACTTAATAACTCACAACATAAATAACAAAAGAATTATAAACAATAGTATCAGAAAATATAATAAAAAAAAACATTCGCTTTTATATCTAGCTATGTCCTGCAGTGGGACTCTGCGGCGTTATAGAAAACTACTATTGATTTCTACTATAGAAATCTATTCGCGTTTTCTACTAAAGAAAATTTGCAACTCTATTTAATTGTAGACTAATGATCGGGTATCTTCGGAACTCGCCAAAGGGATAACTATCGGAGCTAAAAACATTTGCGAAAATTCTAGGGATTTTAAATTTTATAACTAGAAGTTTTGGATAGAAAGAAAAGTTGTTCAAGGTTCATGTTCAAAAGTATTTTACCCTTTACCTAAGTTCAATTTTTTCATTTTTTCCATGTGCCATCCAAAGCCCTTCTAGAACTAGTAACACCTAAGTATAGCTTATACAATAACACAGCTACCTAAGTAAGTTAAACAGGGGCGCACCCAGGATTTTGTCTCAGTAGTAGTTTGTAGGAGTGTTTCAGGGATCACGCGATTTGGTGGATTTTTTCAATTATTAGTGCACTTTTTTAATTTTTGTGTGTCTAGGATGTTAGTGTAGGGGGAACTGCCCCCCCCCCCCTGGGTACGCCGCTGAAGTTAAACACCGCAACGCAAGTCGCAACGTCATCAGCCGAGAACTTACTGCCGCTGTCGACTGGTGACGTTGCGGTGTTGTAACTTAAAGAAGGTCCTCACCTCACGGGCAGAAGAAGCGGAACAGCGGACAGGAACTTCGTTTGTTAAACATGGCAGAATTCAACTAATCATATAACGAAGCGCCTCTCCGCTGTTCCGCTTCCTCCGCCCGTGAGGACCACTTTTACGGCGTTACTAGTTCTAGCATCTTTGGCTATTTATTTGGATATTTTTATTTCTGGATGAGATTCAGCGAAGTTGATCAAATAAAGCCAGTGTTCACTTCTTACGCGCATTTTACTACAAAGATACTTTTTGTTTGTTGCTTATTTAAAACTATTTAGTAAAAAATGTATGTATTTCGATCTCAAAATTTTCAACTGAGTAATTTGTATCCAAATTATAAGCAAAGTGCATAAAAGCAAAGTAAGGAGCTTTTACTGGTCCTTTTTATTTTTTATAAGCTCTGCACTTAGGACAATTTGTGGTTATAATGCCAGAGTGAAAATGCACAAAATTTTGAGACTCAGACTCATTAGGAATAATCTTAAACAGAAAAAGCAATAGTTCAAACATATGACCTCTAAAGCCTTCGTTCACCGAACACCGAACCGGCAGTGCTCTGATCCAAAAACATGTAAACAACTTAATCCATAACCTCACAAAACCGATAACTACAGCATTGGCGATGTCGTTTCAAGACGACAAGATGGCTGTCACATAATCGACTTCCAACCATACGCAGAGTACGAAACGATAGTTCCGCTTCTACAAATAGAATTCTATGACATCGTGGAGTCCCACTGCAGCGTTAGCGATGTCGCTTTCGTTTCAAGACGACAATATGGCTGCCACATAATCGACTTCGAAATCTACGCGGAGTACGAAACGATCGCTTTGTTTCTACAAATAGAATTCTACGACATCGCGGAGTCCCACTGCAGTTGCGGCAATAGGTGTCTTCCTTTCACCCCAAGGAGGAGCTCCCGTACAGCTCCAGAGCCGCACACAGTTGTTCCATTCAACTGGGGCATCAAGCACCTGAACCGTTCGAGCCTTAGACAAGGAAAGAGAGGGGACGCGTAACTATTTGACATGAAGTGTGACCATCCGACACCAGACCGATCCGCTCAATGGCGTAACTAGAGGTTTTGTAAATTAATTTAATTTTTTTCCTTCTTACTGCAAAAACTGTATGAAATAGAATATTTAAAATAGTGCTATAAAATAAAACAATGTTATACTGGATTTTTTTAAAATTATGCATTTATTTTTGTAATTTCATAACAAAAACCATACTGATGTACCAAAGAAAAAATCGAAATACACTTACATATTATTATTAGCTTAGACGAGGAAAGAGAGAGGACGGGTAATACATGCTACGGATATGAAGCCATCTGACACCAGACCCCGGATCACGCCACATAGAATTCTATTCTACGTGTCAAAGTCACATGACTACTCAAACAAAACAAACAATCCATCACATGGCCACTGTCATTAGTGTCAAAATCGCGTAGAACTCAATGCATCGTGATCCAGCACCAGGCTACGGCGGCGTATCATGAGAGGCGATTGTAGACTTTTACCAAAACGAATAAAACGACTTATAGTAATAATTTATTTTTGGTTTGTTAAATGTGGAGAAAATCAATAGATCCAATGTACTCCTTCAATTTTAATTGTTCTCAAGTATATTTAAAAAAATGTATGTAATATAATAATAATAACAATTCTGAAAAGTTATTAAAACTAACTATATAGGTACATAGGCAAACAAATTTAGAAACAATAAATATTAAGTACGCCTAATAAACTGATACAAAAATAAATATTTACATAATACAAAATTTGTGTAAAGTTATTCTGCTTTTCAAATTCAAATTGAAATAAGCTTTATTGCCAGAAGACTTACATCTTATAGACAAAGCAAGAAGGTAGTTCCTATATGATACATGATCCTACATACTAGTATTTCATTACAAATAAATATATATAAAAAAATATCTAAATAAAGTATATAAGCAGACCAACACTAATAAAAGACAAACTCAACAAGGTATACAAACAATACACATAATTTTAAAACTCGATATAATCATATAGGTGTAAAAAAATTAAAATGAGTCATCATAAAATTCAGCAACAGAATAAGAAGCCCTGTCAGTCAGCAAATGTCTAACTATTCAAAGACTTTATATTGCTTGGAAGGTAGTTGTACTGCTTGGAAAAACCGTCTTCTAAGCTGTTTTTTTCATGGTGTTTCATCTAAGTTTTGTTCCACATTACCGGCCTTACTGTCCCTGGCTGGCACAACAGAAACAGAACAGGAACGCCTCCAATTTCTTGCCTACAACAATACATTTAATTAGCTTATTTCTAGCATATGATACCTACACTAGGTACCTATATTACAAAATAATATTACAAAATGTTGTGTAAAGTCTGACTTACTTGCTTTGTTTGTGACATTTCCTGGAGATATTTAGGCAGTTCCTCAAATACTGTAGGTACTGCATCATCTAATAGACAAGTTTTTTCACCAATACTATAAAATAAATTCCAGTCAAAGTACTTTGAAGAAATTTTATCATTTTTCTAGGACTCCAGTCTCCAACATGCAGTTTTTTAACCCAAAGAGCAAGTCTTCTGGGATCGTTCATGAGGAATCTACAACAAAACAAATAAATTATATATTTAAAAAAAAAACCTGCTGTACTGACTAATTTACGCACACAAAGTTAATGAAATATTATAATATTTTTTCCGAATAAAAACATACCCGCCACTGGAAAAAATCTTGCCATTATCATAATTTATACCTTTAATGAGTTGATAATGAATGAAAACATTCAAGCACATTGTTCAAATAAACATACATAGTCTGTTTTGAAAATGCCTAAATCATCATATTCGAATTGCGTTGATAAATTATCTCATAACAAAAATATTTCGAAAATTGTTTGTCTTGCAACTATGTAACATTTAACTTTTTACCTGTGAAAGGTAATTCCAGGCTCATTTCTCTCGTTTCGGCTTTTGCAGCCATAAGCAGTACAACCCACCGTCATAAATTACTAAAATGTAGTCGTCTTTAATCAAAATTCTGTTCGAAACACCACAAAATATCTTTGATGTCACCGGCAATATTTGGCACCAAAAAATGGCGTCGTCTCGAATTTTGGTCACACTTGCCATGCGTTAGCTTAAATGAGTGTTACCAGTCCCCTCTCTTTCCTTGTCTAAGGTTCGAGCCCTATCCCCCCTGCCCCTCGTGCATTACTTATCACTTGAGCCTAATGTCAAACTTGTCAATTAATTGTTCCTTTCGGAATGGTGTCGAGTGACTCCGGGGCGAGTCGCTCCGGGGCGTCAGACACCTGAAAGGAATATTACTAATTAGCTTTCGCACCGCATTCGGTTCTTAAGCTGCAGACCCTTCTTCTTTTTATTCTTGTTGGAGATGGCTAACCGCCAAGTTACCGCGATCATTCAGCTTGACTTTAAAATTTTCCGCCGTTAATGACATCTCTCCGACACTCCGACTATGAACATGCGTGATAGATAGTAAATTTCTGAGTTTACAGGATGAGTTTGCCTTTGGCTTCCGTTGCGGTAACATCTCTCGGTCGACTACAAAGTTGTATTTCAGGTTAGATCACCTAGAAGCGGTAAGTAGAGTGTTTTGTGACGGAATGCAAAGGGAAGATCCACGGCCTATTAAGGGGAGTCTTTTTCAAATCCAAGGGGTATGAGCGATGAGGCCTAAAATCCCTGTTCGTGCTACGTTTTTTCATCCACACAAGGTAGACATGTGACGGCCATGTCTTGTTGTGGGAGGAGCGTAGTGCGAAAGTGTGGCTGAAAGAAAAGTTCATACACAATAGACTCTACCAGAGGGGGGAAACTCCATAACCTGAACTGTGCCATATCGATAACATTGACGTTTGTCATTTTTTATTATTATTATTGTGTGTATTCGGGATCTCCGAAGGCACATACCCGACAATTCGGAGATTCTAAGGGAATTACGACCCAAACTGGGTAACGTGTAAGCCATCCCTAAGAGTAGCTAGGGCTCTGGTTAAGCGCCGGACCGGGTGGAGAGCTGGCCAACCTGTCCCATGGACGAGGGCAATTGCAGGGAAGAAAGAAAGAAGACAGGACGGTGCTACTCGACAACAAAGGCCCGCAATTTTTTGTGGAAGCGTATAGACGTGTTGTGTTTGGTACTTTTTTGTGTGTTGTTCAGTTTTTCGCCTATATATTTTTGGAATGTGTATTGTAGCATTTTCAGTGACGATCTCGCTTTTTATTGTTCATTGTTTTGTATGTAAATATGTTTCTAAATAAATTTGTCCACTACTTTATAATTTAATATTTTGTTTCTTTGCCTTTTGTCATTTTACTACTTTCATAACTAGAAAAGTAATAAACTGGTTTAAAGTGATGAGATAAATTTACTATTTATACCTATCTCCGTCAACAAAAATGAGCAAGGTTTGTTAATCTGCAAATATAGCTATTTAGGGCGTGTACCGTTGTCAACTTCGGTTACGGTTTTGTGTCCCGTAAGTATCGGTAATCTGAAAAGTTGACAGATTGGAAACGCAATATCTGTCATTAATGTCACCGAAGAAACCGATGCGGTTAACCAGGTTTGACAACGGTACACGGCCTTAATACTGGGAGCAGAGATGTTCACAAAACATACCACTGAGATGTTCAGCACGTTTTTATAAAGAACATAATGGACTATATATTCAATTGTATATAATTTAAGAGGGTTAACATTGGTTATTCTAGCAACATTTTTACAGAAAAAAATTAATTAGAATTTCCAAAAATAATTGCATTTTAGCGCGGCATACTCCAAGTTTAGGGACAAGGGACAAGTATATTGAATTTATATTTAAAATGTCTTGTCTAGAATTGATATAACAGCAAATGCAAATTATTTTTGTTAATTTACAGTGACTCTTTTGCTGTAAAAGTCTTTCTAAAATGCCCAAATGTGGACAATCTTAAATTTGTATTAAAATCACTCATTACTGCACCTAGCCGTGGGCTAGTCACTGTACTTGGCTAATCTACCAGTGGGCGTACAGCGGATCTCCAACGGCACTGCGCCCTGTCCTGTAATGCCCATTCATGGCCCATGAGCGGCATTATACTCCATGGGCCGCCGCGGCAAAGAGGACATGCCCTGTCTACAATCCGCTAGGTTTGCCGTATTTCGGACCGGAAGCGGCTTTCGGCAATGCGACTTCTGTCCGTTTCTGGAGCAGCCACCTTGTGTTTACAGGGATATATCTTGTATTTCTTTAAAAAATATATTTAGAGGGGTGGCCATAAGGGCAAAAATCGACAAAAATACACTATGTGTCTTTTCCAAACCAAAAAACTTTTTCGCAGCTTTGTCCCGTGTGTATGAAAGAAGGGCACCTTCCACGGCCTCAGATATATTCATTATTTCTTAAAGAACTATTTAGAGGCTGTGACAAAGGCAAAATCGACAAAAATGCACTGTAATCAGATCTTCTCCGGAACCAAAAGCTTTTTCGCAGGCTTGTCCCAAGTGCATGAAGAAAGGGCACCTTCCGAGGCGCCAGAGGACCGGAACTCTGTAAGTTTTGAAGAAAGCGATAGCGATAGAGATAGGTATAAGCATAGAAGGAGAGGTAGAAAGCCCATGTCAGTTAAATGGAGGAAATGGCAACACGACAATCTCGCAACGTCGCCCACTTGAAAATGACACTCGATTTTTGGGGTTTTTCTTTTCGGATTAAGTTTAAAAGTGTTATTGGATTTATTCAATTTTTAAAAACACTTGAACAAATTTTAACGGCAGGATACTAATTCTATTAATTAAGAAATTGTTTTAAATATCAAAATTACGTCGATATTTTCAAAGAAGTTTTAATCTTGCTAGCACTGCACCCCCTGCACCCACTCCATCTCAAGCGCTGTCAAAGTGTCAAACCGGCATTTTTCATCATCTTAATTTCATAAAGAAGTGCTTTTTCGCGAATTTTTAAAATCTCTTTGTACTTTTTAAGTTAAAAGCGATTCTTCCTATCCATCAGGTAAGTTAGATAATAATTCATAGCACATTTGTTTGACTGGCATTTGTATTTTATCCTAGAAGTTGAAAATTTGGTCCACCTCCACGCTTGCCTTCTTCATTTTGGTTAGGGACTAGGAATTTCGTGAGAGAGGCCTGCAGGCAAGTAATGTAAGTGTAATTGTAAATTTATTACTTGGGTTTGATGATCAATTATTGAGAATTTTCAGAAAAAGAGTTACATCGTTGCAACTTTTTACGTTGAACGTTTTATATTATCATTAAACCATGTATATATCGAGCTTTCCTAGATAAAAAGATTGGTAAATGTTTTTAGAATACCTACATCAAACAATGATTTTTTTTATGAAATCCTTACTTTGGGATGCAGGTTATGAATGTGAATTTTATTCAATATAATTACATTTTTTTATGAACATATTTAAAATTGTTTGGGTTAGAGACTGTTAAATTAATAAGGATTGTGATAATGGGGCTAATATTTGTTTTTTTCACACTCAGTTGCTGTAATTTTTAACTTTTGTACCTTAAACATACAAGTGGAATGTTAGTATTGGTAGATAAACTTGTAGACAAGTGGGGCACCAAATTATTTGAAAAATTCCTTAACATACAATTATTTAAAAACTGATAAAATTTAATTGATACTTTAAGGGTACAAGTAAGATTTTAATATTCAAATATTTTTAGTTGAGACCCTGTACGTTCCATTTGGAAAGACAAAATTTTTGCTTCAGAAATTCAAAATGAAAAGCTTATTCGTTCGGTTTAAGGACTATGAAATAAAAACCTACTGAATTATGCCAGTAAAAATTTGATAGATATGGGTGAAAATATCTATAAAATGGTTGAATCATTTCTTAAAACTCGAGGACATGAACATCATCTAGAGGACAAGATTAAATGTAGCTATAAGTCAGTTTTCCAGTCTTCTATATTTTGTACTGACAATTCTTAGGTATACCACGAACTAATAAATAAGTGCTTACGGTTGTCTATATTTAAATATTGCAAACATAGAAAAAAGTGTCCCGAATTTTCCAAAGGGCATTACAAAAAAGGGGGTAGATATAAGAGGCTAAAATTATGTCATGAGAAAGAAAATACTGACAATGACATAGAGACACACAGCCATTAATAATTTACTGTTCGATGGGACAGCTACCGACCATAATACAGTACCTGATGATGACATAATACACGAATTTGAGATTTTACCAGACTTTGAGACACTATCACCTGATTTTGAGACATTACCTACCTGATTTTGAGAAATGACCCACCTGATTTAGAGAAATGACCTACCTGATTTAGAGTATTTACCTAACGTGAGACTATGTATGATACCAAAGATTTTGACACATCTGATGCGACCTTATACCATAGAAACCCGGTGATGACAGTAGCGTTGGTACACCCTGGAGTTGATGGCATGTTACATAATAAATATTGAAGTTAGCAGCATGTTGGTTAACTTCTTAGTTGTATATTTACGCCTACTTATTAATTTTCTGTACTTGACATCCATTGTTGAAAAAGTTGTTTCTAATTTAGGCCCTTGAAGATGCTGCTACTCAAAATATGTAGGTACTCTTATAGATATAATATTAATATTTGGTACTTATTGAAAAAAAAATGTATGTATATAGGTAATTGTTACCAAAATAAAGGCATTTATTATTATTATAATCCAATTGGATTTTTGTTTACGATTTCCAATTTTAACTTTATTAATTATTAATGTTTTAAATAAATTTTACTTATTTATAACTTTTGGATTTTATTTACCCTTCCTTCATTTAAAGAGTCTTGGTTCAGTTGCACAGACAATTTGATCAAGAATTAAAGCAATTATCAGCACTCCTGCCTAAACTTCAATTAAATATACTACTGGATTAAAAATTTCGAGAAACATGTTATAGCTCAAGATTTTAATTAAGTCATAGGTTTAATTAACGTTAAAATGTAATAATTAGTGTTGAAACATCGTTCAAAATGTTAAGCTGAAGAGATTCAAAATTAAATGTAAGGTAATGCTTTAAGCATCGTACTGAAATTTATTTATTTTATTTATTTATTCATTTACGGCCATAACCACTTATAAACATACAAAAAGTTACACACTAATTAAATCTAAATTTTACATTTCTTAAATATACTCACACACCCCAATCAACAACCCTACGAACCTTAGTGTGGTTCTTGAAATTCTTAATGAGTTCTAAAGGCCTTTAAATGTATTACTCATTGTATGTTACAGAATAACAGGTACGAGTAGTAAAAACTTTGACAAAAATAAACATTACATATTTTTCTCTTAACTTGGGGAAATTGTTTTATCAGGTAAATCAAATACTTGCTAATTATCCCTGTTATGTAGATTACTATGAATAAGTCGAACGTTTAAGTAGGTCATTAGAACGCAATGCAAATTTTGAGATCAACACTATTTTTTTGTACGTTGCAATAAATTTTTGAATGGGTTTCTCGCGCAAAGTTTTCTCAGTCGGTAAAGAGGTTAACAGTTTTGTCAATAAACAGTGTTGCAATTCAGCCCACTTGAAAACAGCTGATTTCGTGTTTCGACGGAAATACACGGTTCCGTCTTTTCTGATACCGTTTTATTTTCGTTGGTAGAAAGCGATCAAAATCGTTGTCGCTTTTTTTGTTATAGAGTTCGGCTGCAGGCAGCCTTAAACAGAGACCAACAGCAGGTCTTCTCCAAAATTACACATTTTTTCGCAGTTTTTTCTTTACATGAAAGAAGGAACAGGCTGCGGCGTAGGTATGACATATTTTTTATTTAAAAAAAACTTCAAGGGGTCAAGATTAATAGAAATATATAAAAAAATAAACTCTAAGCAGGTTTTCTCCAAAACCTAAATCTTTCTGGCTTGTTTTTCACGTTTACATGAAAGAAGGGAACAATCAGCGGCTTATAATATATTTTTTATTTAAGAAAAACTTCAAGTTAGTCAAAATTGCTGAAAATACATAAAATTTTTACTTTAAACAGGTCTTCTCCAAAACCAAAATTTTGTCGCTGGATTTTTATTTTTACATGAAAGAAGCGAACAATTGGCGGCTTATGACCAATTTTTTATTTTTTTTAAACAATTTAGAGGGACCACAAGTGCAAGTAACAATAAAAAGCCTTTAAGGTTACTTTAAAAATATCTTTAAGATGTTCCAGTATGTAGTTTTCCTCGAGCCAGCCTCAAACAACAACTAAAAGCAGGTCTTCTCCAAAACTAAACATTTTCGCTGTTTTTTCGCTTTTACATGAAAGAAGCGAACAATCCGCAGCTTATGACGTCAAAACCTCATAATATGACATTAAGGAGTCTAGTTTGTCAATGTTCAGTTTTCTTATAATGACCCAAAATAATTTTTAGGTTAAATGTTAAGTTAGAATAAATTTTTGTTTTGTTTTGTTAAACATTGTCCTAATTTGACGAGGGGCTAAATACCAAGTTGCGTTCTGTTTTTCCATCTCTTTTTAATCTCGTGTTCACTGTCACTCCATTCCTCTTGTCAATATTGAGGTTATGCTATTTGTGGCTTTTGTTCTTTGCACAAGAATTCGTGATTTTTTATTCGTCGTTTGAACCCATGATACAAATGAAAGAAGGTATGATATCAAACCGTGTCAAATTCGTCCGGGTTCGCGCATGATGTCACGCCGTGATTTATTTTTGAAATTTATAACGCCCAATATAGAGTTTACGTTGACAATTTTTTTTGGTAATTATTGATATTACTGGAAACTGCGAATTTTTTCATGAAATTTTGCACATACCCTAATTTTGGGTCGTAGAACACGAATCCGAAGTCAGCTTTTGGCGGTCTCGTATGGTTTTTCCAAAAAAAAATTGTTTTTGGAAAACTTTTAGGTTAACTTTTAGGTTACCTTTTTGTTATAGATTCCTTTAAGTTTCGACACTTTCACTTCAACATATCTGTAAACTTATAATTTTTATTAGTTTTCGTCACACAAAACACCACATTTAGGCAAAAATAGCTAAGAAAATTGCTTTTTTCTATAGAAAATTCCATTTTATCGCTACTAGACGTCATTATTTTGCCAGCTGTCAATTTTCCGGCGTTGCCACGTTTACAAAGCATTTTTCTCGCAAATTTTAACAATTTCCGGCCATAAATAAATCCAAAAAAAGAGATGGCAATATGAGAGTAAAATAAGACAGATAGCATTTTATTTTCCCTAAAAGGGCAAAAAGATGACCCCAACCAACACCCTGGGGCACCGATCCCTCTTCGCCTGCGAGGAAAGAGACTGGTCAGGGCCCCTAACCAGGTGCTAACCCTGCTCCGACCTTAGGGTGCCCTCCGATCCACCGTTATACCACCGTTATATCGAAAATATTAGATCTGTCACCTAATTCACCGACTTAGAAAAGTTTTTGATACGCAAATACGCTGCTTTATTTTCGTTAATTTGGGAAAAGGGTATTGTATAATCTTTAGGCCTTTGGGGGGGGGGGGGGTTAACCCCCCCCCTCGTGGCTGCGCCACTAACATACATACATTTTGTTTTCGATAAGTACCAAATATTAATATTATATCTATACGAGTAACTACATATTTTGAGTAGCAGCATCTTCAAGTGGCCTACATACGAAACAACTTTTTCAGCAATGGATGTTAAGTGACTTTGTTAGTGTTATACAGAAAATTAATAATTAGGCGTAAATGTACAACTAAGAAGTTAACCAACATGCTGTTAACTTCAATATTTATTATGTAACATGTCATCAACTCCAGGGTGTACCAAAGCTACTGTCATCACCGGGTTTCTATGGTATAAGGTCGCATCAGATGTGTCAAAATATTTGGTATCATACATAGTCTCACGTTAGGTAAATACTCTAAATCAGGTAGGTCATTTCTCTAAATCAGGTAGGTAATGTCTCAAAATCAGGTGATAATGTCTCAAAATCTGGTAAAATCTCAAAGTCGTGTATTATGTCATCATCAGGTACTGTATTATAGTCAGTAGCTGTCCCATCGAACGGTAAATTATTAATGGCTATGTGTGTCTCTATGTCATGGTCAGTATTTTCTTTCTCATGACATAATTTTTGCCTCCTATATCTACCCCCTTTTTTGTAATGCCCCTTTGAAAATTCGGGACACTTTTTTCTATCTTTGCACTATTTAAATATAGACAACTGTAAGCACTTATTTATTAGTTCGTGGTATATTTGTTTATCCAATTTATGTCTACAGATCTAACGATATGACAACGTCAAATACAAACAAAATTTTAAAATACTTAACTAAACTAGAGAACAATAATTAGAGTAATTCTTCAAAAACAATACTAAACTAAAATTTTAAAATAGTCGTTAATATTGTAAAAACATTCATTCAAAAGGTAGATCTTTACACATTTTTTAAATTTAGTGTATGAGGGTATCTCTTTGAGACCCGCTGGAAGACTGTTAAACATATTTGCGCAAAAGCACCTCAGAATTCTCTGTACAAAATATAGAAGACTGAAAAACTGACTTATAGCTACATTTAATCTTGTCCTCTAGATAATGTTCATGTCCTATGTCCTCAAGTTTTAAGAAATAATTCAACCATTTTATAGATATTTTCACTCATATCTATCAAGTTTTTACTGGCATATTTCAGTCGGTTGTTATTTCATACTCCTTTAACTGAACAAATAAGCTTTTCATTTTGAATTTCCGAAGCAAAAATTTTGTCTTTCCAAATGGAACATACAGGGTCTCAACTAAAAATATTTGAATATTAAAATCTTAGTTGTACCCTTAAAATATCCATTACATTTTATCAGTTTTTAAATAATTGTATGTTAAGAAATTTTTGAAATAATTTGGTGCCCCACTTGTCTAAAAGTTTATCTATCACTTAGTACGTTTACACCGCGTGGACTAAATATTTAGTCCAAGGACCAAATGACGTCACGAGTACTTTCTTGACGGTGTAAACACCTAGGACTATATTTTTGGTCCTCGAATTTGGTTCGAACTAACAAGGGTAGATTAAAACGTGTAAATTACGGTGTAAACACTCGAGGACCAAATATCAGAATGGCCAACCAATAAAAATATATGACAGTTGGTAATACTTGACAAAACAACTAACCTCCAAAGTTTTCTAACCAATCCTGATCATTATATTCATTTAACATGATTAAATCCCAGTTTTCTGAGCTCCTAGGCTTAGTCCAAATTCTGTGATTTTCTCTTAATGATGGTAATATTAATAAATAGGGGCTGGTTCCAGTTAAACTCACAAGGTCCTTTAACAGAGGATTCCTCAAACCTTTGTGCCGTTTGTTCGAAATTCTTGATCTATTTACATTATTACAATAATAAATTAACAAAGAACTAAAAACCTTCATTTTTATTTTGTCTGAAATAACAAATAAACAAATTACAAAAACAAAACTGACCAAGCCAAAATGTCAGGTTATCACCCTGTTTTCTGTCAAAGTTTGGACCAAATGGCTCCTCCTACTGTACTAAAAAGGTCCTACACAACTACGGTGTAAACACATGAGCACCAAATCAATTTGGTACCTATTTTAGTACTTGGACTAAATTGGTCCACGCGGTGTAAACAAAGTGACTACTAACATTCCACTTGTATGTTTAAGGTACAAAATGTTAAAAATGACAGCAACTGAGTATGAAAAAACAAATATTAGCCCCATTATCACAATCCTTATTGATTTAACAGTCTCTAACCCAAACAATTTTAAATATGTTCATAAAACAATGTAATTATATTGAATAAAATTCACATTCATAACCTGTATCTCAAAGTAAGGATTTCATAAAAAAAATCATTGTTTGATGTAGGTATTCTAAAAAAATTTACCAATCTTTTTGTCTAGGAAAGCTCAATATTATACAAGGTTTAATGATAATATAAAAAGTTCAACGTAAAAAGTTGCAATGATGTAACTCTTTTTCTGAAAATTCTCAATAATTGATGGTCAAGCCCAAGTAATAAATTTACAATTTACACTTACATTACTTGCCTGCAGGCCTCTCTCACGAAATCCCTAGTACCTAACCAAAATGAAGAAGGCACGCGTGGAGGTGGACTAAATTTTCAACTTCTAGGATAAAATACAAATGCCAGTCAAACAAATGTGTTATGAATTATTATCTAACTCACCTGACGGATAGGAAGAATCGCTTTTAACTTAAAAAGTACAAAGAGATTTTAAAAATTCGCGAAAAAGCACTTCTTTATAATATGATGAAAAATGCCGGTTTGGCACTGACAGCGCTTGAGATTTGAGATTTTGAGATGGAGTGGGTGCACTGCTACCAAGATTAAAACTTCTTTGAAAATATCGACGTAATTTTGATATTTAAAACAATTTCTTAATTAATAAAATTAGTATCTTGACGTTAAAAATTGTTCAAGTGTTTTTTAAAAATTGAATAAATCCAATAAAACTTTTAAACTTAGTCCGAAAAGAAAAACCAAAAATCTAGTGTCATTTTCAAGTGGGCGACGTTGCGAGATTGTCGTGTTGCTATTTCCTCATTTAACTGACATGGGCTTTCTACCGCTCCTTCTATGCTTATACCTACCTCTATCGCTATCGCTTTCTTCAAAACTTACAGAGTTCGGGTTCAGAATTGGGTATTTTCAAGAATCGGGTAAGGTAAAGTTGGGTAACCCACGAGGTATCTGGGCCATGCCTTTATTAGGTGTCTTCTTTTCACCCCAAGGAGGAGCTCCTGTACAGCTCCAGAGCAGCACACAGTTGTTCCATTCAACTGGGGCATCAAGCACCTGAACCGTTCGAGCCCTATCCCCCGTGCCCTCTCGTGCATCACTTATGACTTGAGCTTAATTGCAAACTTGTCAATTGTTCCTTTCGGAACGGTGTCGAGTTACCCCGGGGCGAGTCGCTCCGGGGCGTCAGACACCTGAAAGGAATATTACTATTGTGTATAAACTGCTACACCGCAATAAGTTCAATTTTTCGCTTTTGATAGGCCTGTCACTCCACTTCAGGCAATTTCCCGTCCGCATCTGCTTTCAGACCCAGGGGTCTAAACTCCTGACACCTGCCAAACACAAATATTAAAATGCCATTCGTATTTATTGCGGACGAAGCATATCCTCTTCAAAAACATCTCTTAAAACCTTATGCAAGAGAAGGTTTAACAGCTCGCTGCCTATATTTTAATCGGCGGTTATCTAGAGCTCGGAAAACAATAGAAAGTACCTTTGGTATAATATATTCAAAATGGCGAATTATATCTAAGGCCATAGAAGCTGATGAAAAAACTGCCGATAAAATTATTAAGGCAATATGTATTTTACATAATGATATCACTGATAAAGAAGGATTTGAAAGACATTTATCATTAGTTACACAAGATCAGAACGTAGCTGAAATAAATAGGCTTTTAGCATCTCCTAGAGGGGACGCATGCCAAATGACGCAAAAGTTATACGAGACACTTTTAAAGATTACATAAATACCTTTCCCATAAGCTATAAATAATTAGTGATTTTTTAAGTTTGTTGCATTAATACTTTTATTGTTATCTTTTTGATTTAATAGTATGAGTACTAATAGAAAACACGTCATAAAAAAAACGTTTTGAATTTTTCTGACCAACAATAGAACAAAGAATGTTTTGTAGCTACCTGTGTTTCAACATTCTTCAGCCACCTGTTGCGATGATCTGGATGTGATTGATTCCAGATGGGTCTTCTATTATAAACAGAATTAATAATTTGTTCTGTATCCATAATAAAAAATTAAAATCAACCCTACACTGCATCTACAACGAATATCAACTCAAGACTGACGCGCTTTAAAAGCACCAAAGAAATCCCGAAGATAAATCGTGAAGCGTCGCTCGAAAAAACCCGGGCGATAAAGCGTCGTTTACTTGCTCACTATGTGCTAATAGATTTAAAATACATTGTATATTTCGAGTCCCGACGCGTGGAGCGGCGCTCCAGCATATTTTTACCCTTACCCATCCTTTTCAAACGTTTTGGATATAAGGTTCTGAATTCTGGTCAAAGTGTGGTCTGTTCGTCAGCCACTCTGGGTGTGAGCCTGCCTGATGAAGGGTAAGGGCCTAGAAATCGCGATAGCAGGGGCAATTAGTGCACTAACATGCACTAACTTTTTGCTTATGGGCTCCTTCCACGAATAAAAAATGTGCAGTTTGGTGCAGCACAATAGGACAAACCTTAGGCTTGTACAAAGCACTTTGAAGGATCTCCAATCGCGAGTCGGCTAACAGGATTGGCGACTCAAATTTAAAACGTGGCGTCTTCTTCAGGCGATTTGCTGACTGCTATAATAACGGAGAATATTTTCGTTTCGTCTTTGTCTTTATTATCGTGTTATTTGGCATCTTCGTCAATTTTGTCGTCTAGTGTGCCCCACGCGTCTCCCATTAACCCTCCTAATACTAACAGGGGTAGTTTTGTACCCCAACTTATCTTTTTTGAGGTTGTTTTGCAATATCTTTTTTTTCCGTTTGTTATAAATTGAAATCGTCCTAGAAATACTCATTTGAAGTAATCTCCTACATTATCTAAAAGTTTCATTAAAAAAATATTTATACTGTATGTAATACTACAGCACAAAGTGGCTGGTGTGCAAGAATATCCCAGTTCGTATTCCGTATTAAATGATTTAACGCCTATGGTGGGAGTACTAAACACGGTACTATTAGTTTAGTACTGTACTAAACGGGTTATTTGTAGAAAATATGCAAATTTAGTAAAAATTGCATTTTGTTAAAAGTATAAAAGACTGTTTTTCTTTAGGTACTTTTTTATTTGTTATTATAAATCATTTTGTAATTAATATGTTTAATTGATTTTTAGTAATGGTGGTTGTTTTTATTTAAATAACAAAACAAAAAAAGTTTTGTTGACAAAATAAGCTGGGATCGGTTGGGGTACGAAAATACCCCAGTCAGTATTTATGTTGGTTAAATATGTCAGTATTAGGAAGGTTAAAAATCAGCTGATTGCAGCTGTCTTCCTTAAATTGAGTCGCCAATAGGTGCCCTGCACATTGATTTGTCCCTGCATCGCAATCTGGCGCGTTTTAAAATGATGATTGATGACTTCTTGAAAAAAAAAACAGAATGGGTTTTTTTCATGTTTTTTTTTCAGCTGATAAAGAAATGTTTTTTTTACCTCACTAATTGTTTGTCAAAAGAATCTGTTTCTCTGATGAAGCCACATTTTGTCTCAACGGCGAAGTCAATAAACAGAATTTTAGATATTGTGCAAGAGAAAACACTCACTTGCACAGGGTGAATTATTCACAGTAACTGTGAAAGTGTAAAAGTATGGGCTGTTATTGTTAATAGGTCCATATTTTTTTGGTAGATCACTAACAGGGCAACTGTATTTCGAGTTTTTGGAATATCTAATCCCGGCGTTGGCTCCTTTATATTCTAATCCCAACAATCGTAACCTCCCAATAAGTGAATTTTTGTTTTATCAATATGATGGGGCACCTCCCCATTATGCGACTAATGTCAGAAGATATTTAAATAACACTTTTCCAGGGTGATGGATAGGGCGACGTGGTGCAATTGAGTGGCCGGTAAGGTCGCCGGACTTAACTCCCTTAGATTTTTTCCTTTGGGGTTATGTTAAGGACATATAGTACAAAAATAAGGCCGACACTATTGAAATTCTTAAAGATCGAATTCGTACTGTGATAAGAAACATTCAGCCTGATGTAGTTACTAACAGTGAACTCAATACTACCTGGAACGGACCCGACCGTTGTTGATGGCTTACCAAACTGTATCAGGGGCAACAGACAGAGATAGCATAATGTTACGGTCTAAGGTTACGGTAATCTGTCTCTTTTTGACTCGTTTAAATAAATGGCTTATTCTTGCATAAATTATCTTCAGATAAAAATTTCGGTGATTTGGGCTTTCCCTTGAGTGAAAAACGGAGTTAATTACGAAAAATATACCCGAGTTATTTAGTACCTACTTATTCTTGAGTGAATTGGCGTGGACGAAGTATTTTTTAGAGACAAAATTGTGGTCTATTAAAAACTGTTCGATGTTGTTTCTGTTTTCTGTGGTTGTTTACCGCTTGTGTTGTCACAATGGTAATTTACTGCGTGGCTTATGACTGTAAAAATGATCAAGATAAAAGAAAGATTCCCTTTCATACGTAAGTTTTGTTTAAAATATTAGTACATTTTCTTCTGCGCACTAAAGTACGGACATATTAAAGTATTTTTATTGTTTAGGTTCACTTTAATAAGCCTACATTTATATGATGTTTTTAACTATGTATTTATTAAAATGTTATTCTTGTAGTTTTCCATTCAAACTGAAATACTAAAACTTTGGATACAGACTGTCCACATGGAAAATTGGACTCCATCAAAAACAAGCCGTCATCCTGGAAAGCATTTTCTACAAACTGATTATATGGCTAAACCAGGGTTGACTGACAAATTATTAAAACCAGATGCTATACCCAGTGTTTTTTCATTTCCAAAGCATTTACTGCCCAAAGCGACGGAGCCTAGTAGGAAAATTCAAAAACAGGTACCTAATATAGTTGAAACAAAATAAATATATTGTTAGAAAGCACTAAATGTTATTGTTTTTGGATTTATTTTCACTTGTTTAACAAAGGTAATAAAACAACCGTATATCGTTCTGACCGATTGTACATAAATGTTTTATTATTATTAAGGTACGGAATACACAATAATTAACAAATAGCACAAACAAATGAAATAAAGAAAAAGCAATTGAGGGTTATCGAGAAGCCGTGCCTGGGGTTCATGGCGACTGGCGACATTTTTGACTCTAATGACATTTTCCCCGTGACCAGTTAATTGCTTCTGTATTCGGTAATCACGTGACTGAAAAGCGATATCGCCAGTAAACGTGAACATAGTAGCACCCCTGGTTCGCTTCATTCCGGGCCAGGTCGCGAGCTCGAGTGTCCCCGCGTCTTCCGCGGTCTTCCCCTTTACCAACGCCATCCATTCATGTCTGGGTACCGGCAGTGGTGCCGATCTGGGAGTCTGACTCTAACACGGCCTGACTGACCAATGTTACGTTCTCGGACGGACCCTCTGTTTCTGTAAGATCGTGAAAAGAAAAACTTTAGTGCTCTGAAAATATATGACTGCTTGGAATGTAAACAGTCAAAGCGCACAATCACTAGCGCTGTATTAGCGATACCAACAAATGTACATTAATCATGGGGGTATGCTGACCCCAAGCTTCACAAAAATATAAAGAAGACATGGGAGTATGCTGACCCCAAGCTTCACAAAAATATAAAGAAGACATGGGAGTATGCTGACCCCAAGTTTCACAAAAATATAAAGACATGGGAGTATGCTGACCCCAAGCTTCACAAAAAATATAAAGAAGACATGGGAGTATGCTGACCCCAAGCTTCACAAAAATATAAAGAAGACATGGGAGTATGCTGACCCCAAGCTTCACAAAAAATATAAAGAAGACATGGGAGTATGCTGACCCCAAGCTTCACAAAAATATAAAGAAGACATGGGAGTATGCTGACCCCAAGCTTCACAAAAATATAAAGAAGACATGGGAGTATGCTGACCCCAAGCTTCACAAAAATATAAAGAAGGCATGGGAGTATGCTGACCCCAAGCTTCACAAAAATATAAAGACATGGGAGTATGCTGACCCCAAGCTTCACAAAAATATAAAGAAGACATGGGAGTATGCTGACCCCAAGCTTCAAATACATAAAAATTTCTTTTACTTTACCTTCACATTCAAAAATCTCTAATATATCATTCAGGTCTGTGGCCATTGACCAATCACTCGGCCAGAGCCTCAATTGCTCCTTGGCTGATAATTTTATGTTTACCAACACCAACTCTCTTTAATTCATACCGCCCTTCTTCTGTGATACTAACAACTTCATAAGGCCCCATAAATTCAAAATCGGTCTTACTGGCATGAAACTTGCTCGCCCGATGCAACAAGACAAAACTGCCAATACTGACCTGCATATTGTCACGCCTTTTTTTTATCGTAGTGGCTATATGTCCGCCGGCGGTAGGTTACAGTTAGACTTAGAATTCCGCCGCAAGGCGGACTCATGCAAATAATAATCTTATCCGCCGTAAAAATTTTCGTGCGGCGGAACGCAATGGTTGATAATTCCTTTTCCGCCTTTCGACGGATTTTACTGCATAGTAGCTAAGATCCGCCGACAAAATTTTGGCAAGCTTTATAATTTATATATCTATAAGATGTACTGGTACTTAGGTAGGTTTACAAAATTCTTAAGTAAGTAATCAATAAATAATAATGTTTGTCAGGTAGCTTTTTCTATGGATAGCTTAAAATTTCAACAGTTTCACTTAAACACATTTCTACAAGGCATGACACACTATAATTCTGAACCATATTTACGCAAATTCATATAAAGACGCATTAAAAAAACAGAGGAAATATTAAAAAACTAAATAAAAATAACACTCCAAATTTACAAGTTGCTTTTCCCACAAATTTTTAGATCAGCGTTAAAAGGTGAGGTGAGGAGTTGTGAAATACGTTCTCGGACAGGTTTGCTCAGTTTTAGGTTTCAGCAGTATTTTTCAAAATTTGTTATCTATCTTTGTTGAGTTTTTTACTGCGACTGCACGATTCGTGTTGGTATAAAATTTTATCAACACCGCATCCAACTGACATTTTATTAAATAAGATACTGATGAAACCGAAAACTGAGCAAACCTGTCCGAGAACGTTATTACTACCTGACAAGGAAGTAGACCTTCTGTGTTATTACTACCTGACAAACATTATTATTTATTGATTACTTAAGAATTTTGTAAACCTACCTAAGTACCAGTAGGTCTTATAGATATATAAATTATAAAGCTTGCCAAAATTTTGTCGGCGGATCTTAGCTACTATGCAGTAAAATTCGTCGAAAGTCGGAAAATAATGAATTATTATCAACCATTGCTTTCCGCCGCACTATAATTTTTACGGCGGATAAGTTCTTATTATTTGCATGAGTCCGCCTTGCGGCGGAATTCTAAGTCTAACTGTAACCTACCGCCGGCGGACATATAGACACTACGTTTTTTTATTTATGTCATTCATATTCATCGCTTGATTTTGGGTTTGAAGTTTTTCGACTATTCTTTGTCTGTCCAGTTTAAGATTACGAACGGGAGATAGATCTTGGGAAAGGTCATTAAGAGCTGCTTGTATTAGCGGAGTCGTCGCTTCGATACCTATTAAGGCTTGTAACGGGGTACACTTTATGGATTTTTGGAATGTCGAGTTAAGGACTAATTGAATTTTCCACAACACGTTCGGCCATTCGGTCCTAATTGATCGTCTATCCGGGGAAGGGGAAATTTGTCCTTGACTGTATGGGCATTAAGTTCCCTGAAATCTGAACACATGCGAAAGGAGCCATCTTTCTTTTTTACCAATAAAATTGAACTCGCATAGGGGGAGGTACTTTCTCGAATGATCCCATTCCTTAACAATTCATCGATAATTTTACGTACTTCTGCACGTTCACTGGCTGCAAGCCTATCGGGATTTTGATGATACTACTGTCTCAGATTTATTGTTAGAGGAACTATCATAAGCATTACTCTTAGGAAAATTGCTTAAATAAGCAATTAAATCTGAAATGGAATTTAAATCTCGCACTATGACCGACTCTTGTACCTTACTATCCTGAATGCCATAAACGATTAACTCAATTAGATCGGCACTGAGCGCGTAAATTTTTTAACAGAGCCAATTTCTTATGGACATAAGCAGTATAGGTGTTACATAAGGAACTATTAAAGATATATATGCTTCATAAAGCAAACGGCCAAGAATTTTCCTTTGCGGAAATGCCTCTAAAAATTCATTTTTAAAATTGGGCCAATCTCTTACTGACGGAGACCAATTTTCAAACCAGTCTTTAGCGTCCCCTAATTAAAAACTTCCAACTCTTACCAGTACTTGCAGATCTGACCACTCAAATTCCCGTTTTATCTTTTCTACCTGTGGTATCCAAACCTGGGAATTGTCAACATCTGGTCGAAACAAAGGCAAATCAACCTGTTCTGGATCCGTACGGCTGCGTTTAAAGGTGTGCAACATTTCTCGCAAAATCTCCTCCATGCTGCCTTTCTGTCGGGAACAGTGGGACGTGAACAGCACAGAACAGGTTAGAAATGTTAAGAGCGTGCTAATTGGTCGCAACAGTCGTGACGTTGATTTCAATGGTGCCGTCCCCTATGGCGAGTCCGGAAGTAATAGGGGCCGAAGCGGGACGCGGTGCGAAGCATGATCAGTTAAAGGCCAAATTAATGTTTTGACATTTTATAACCTTGTATTTACATAATGTTTTTATTGGACGTTTATAAAAGAATTTTCAGATAAAATATAAAAAAATGACAATCTAAAACAAATATATAAATACAAGGCATAAAATATCAAAACATCAATTTACCTTTAAAGTCGATACAAAGTTGTATCGTATTTAAAAGTAAAACAACAAGGTCCTATTTTTACTAATTTCTGCATTTAATCAATATAAAGCATAACGAAATGTTTATCAAGTCATCTCATAACAACATGGCTCACGTGAGAATGTTAACGCAAGGTAAAAGTCACAATCGGGTGAAGGTTCTAATCAGATTTCTTCAGTTCCGTTAACATCACGTTGGGCTTGTGTGGAGGTCCAATTCCATCGAGCATTTAACATGAAACAAAACGAAAACTTCGGCAGAATCATCTTGTACACTAAGTACCTAATAGTTATTTATATTACACAAATCAGGTGCACTATTTAACTTTACTCAATAAGTGAATGGTATATAAAAAAAACTCTGGTTAAGTTTCACCTTTTTATTACTGCTATTTATTTTGCTGTCAGTAAAAATGTTGTGCTTTCTACAGTGTCCAGTAGGGCAATCCAGAGTTAAAGTGTACTCGTCAAGACATATATGTTTATTTCCGAAGCTTAACGCAGGGATGCTACGTACAAACGTTATGTATACCAATTGAGAACTTGTATTCAGTAAGCTGTTTTTCAAGCTTCTAATGTCGCAAAAGTCTAGGGAAAATAAAAAAAAACTTTGTTTTTATAATCCTTTGGAAAATTAGTGTAACAGGAATTCTTACACGAGTACTTAACTTTGCCAAAGGAAGAAGCTGCTATGACTGCAGCCATGTTAGATAAAATACAGAGACAGTAAGATGTAGGTATGGGTGGCAAACTACAAAATGAATTTTTCCGACAAGCACAAAAAATATGTTAAAAAAAATATAAATTATATTGAATGTTCTGGAACTAAAATCATCTAAATAGTTTAGGGATGTTGATATCGGAAAAAAATATCGATATTTATTATATCGTTATTTTAAAAATATATTATATCGGGTATTCGATATATCGGTAAAAAATATCGATATTTCGATATTTCGTTCTCACAAAAACTGTCCATTTTAGATACACTAAAACTGCATCAAATTTTTAACTAAATTATCGTTAAGTTTTCAATGAGGCGGTATATAACGGCAAATCCAAAAAAAAAAAATTGTAAACAATTTTAATTGCAAAAATTTAGTAAAAATATTGTATATTTTTAGCATATTACAGCATGATAAAACTGTACCAAAAATGGTTTATTTCTAATAAACGCACAATGACATTGACTTAATAATTATGAAAAATTTATTTTATTGAAAAAAAATTTAAAGCTACTTTCCAAAACCCAAACTCAAATATTTTTAGATGCTACTTATGTTCATTTGGTATCCAAAAAGTCCGAAATAGTCCGAATTTCTTCAAGGTCCGAAAAAAGTCCATAGCTTCAAAAAAAGTCCGAAAATCGGACTAAAGTCCGCCGATTGGCAACACTGGCTTGCGGCGTTGGAGCGTTGCAAAATGGCGTCCAACAAACTGTCGAAACGAACCGAAATTCGTAAATCTTCTCTTCTAAAATATTTTGGCGTCTCGTCGGCTAGCAACGTCCAGCCAGAAATTCGTATTGTGAATTGCCCGAATTGCCAGTAAATTTCTTCTTATCTTGCGATGGCCTCTTGCTTTCACCATCTAGCTACTAAAGCTGGCGAAAAATATCGGATCCGATAGTAAGATTTTAATATCGATATTCCGATATATCGGTATAAAAAATATTGTCTAAAAATATCGATATATTGAACAAAAAATATCATTTATTTGATATATCGATATTTTTTCAGCATCCCTAAAATAGTTACACCTACCACCAGTGGCGCAACTAGACAGTGTCTTTTGGGGGGGCTTAAGCCCTAATCCTTAAGAGAAAGTTAATTTGAATTTTTTGTTTTTATGGATCAACAATCGGTCTAGGGGGGGGCTAATATTGAGTTTGGGGGGGCTAAGCCCCCCCTAGACCCCCCCTAGTTGCGCCTATGCCTAGCACGAAATATGTTTTAAATATGATTAAGAAAATGGTACTTACCAAACTACAATATCTGATTTGTCTATTTACACCTACAATAAAAAAAAGTTTGATTAAAATCACTCTTTATGACAACAAAACAGAAATGGTCAAATTCACTATTGCCAACTTTTATCATTTATTAATACGAAACTTGTTATTTTATTATTATTAGTCTACTCTTTGGAATATATTGGTATTGGAAATACATTAGGGTGTGTAGGTATTACTTTTGAATGCTTAAAACATATTTTGTTCACAGACTTGCTGATCAAGCCTTTTATATAACTGCACTTAAAAATAGCAAAAAACTGCACATTCTAGAACAAACTACACGTAAAATTAAGATAAAAATACCCAGAAAAATGTTTCTGTTTACTGAACTATAAAATGGATTAAAACGTAACAGAATACCATGTTTCAGGACTGGTATTGACAATAGGCTAATGATTTTTCTTTAATACATAAAACATCACTTACCTGAAACAGTAACAAAGCCTTAATTTACATTTCTAAGCCGATGATTTGTGATTAAAATCACACAGAACATAATTTTCATCAGCTAAAAATTAAAATGACAGATCACACAACACACAAGGCTCGATGCCCCAGTTGAATGGAACAACTGTGTGCGGCTCTGGAGCTGTACGGGAGCTCCTCCTTGGGGTGAAAGGAAGACACCTTTAGAAAACAGTTGTAATCGGCGTTGCCAACTTGTGGCACATTGGACTGGATTATAAGGAGGCGGTAAATTGAACACCTCGTGCGGTGACGTCATTGTTGCTTGACATTTGACGTTTGGACACTTGTTGACAGTTATGTCACAGTTTAAAAAACGGGCTTTTCAGCCCGAATCAGTTGGGTATCTTAGCAAGATCGTTGAGGCCAAGAATTTGGACCAATAGCAGCAGGCCTGCCTAGTTGACGCTTGCGCATTTTTCAATTTATTCCAGGCGGCAAACATTGTTGCCACGACGAACGTTTAAGGAGGTGTAGGAAAACATGTAAATGCTATATTGCTAAAACTAATTATGTAATTCCACAGATCCATATAGCTACGCTATATGAATCTGTGGTAATTCTAATCAAAGGATTATAGTCAAATTTAATACAGAAGACATATCTGTTAACGCTGACTGAACCAACTGGTTCCGTTAATTTATTGATGAGTTACGCTTCCGCTTGGTTAATTTAGGGGGTAAAAAGGTAGTTTTATTGTAACAAGAATAGTAATACATTAGTTTATAGTCTAAAAAACCTAGAAATATACTTTTTACTGTGATTGTGTTATTTCTCCAATATTACTAACAAAATTCTGCAGGTTGAGTTATCGAGAATTGGCAGCGCTGCAAGAAATGCTTACGAGACGGATACGACGTACGTGAAACATTTTTCTTGCTCTAACTGTAGTAATCCGGTTCTGCCTAATCGTAGCACATACGTCATAAATTGAACCATTTGCGAATATTTCGGCTCTCACGTGGCTCTTACTGCGCACACTCGAGATAGGCAGACAGCTATAAAAACCAATTTTGTGCTTCACGTTTATGAATGAAATTCGCAGGAGTTGACAAACTGAATCGCGTTTACGCGTCTTCTCAACTGTGGTTATGTTTTGTAAATATTTGTTGCTTGGATTTATTTTTTCTTAACGTGTTGTTTAAAAAATGCCTGTTTGCCACTCAGTCTAGTACTAATCGTCACAATCGTGAAGTACACAAAAAATACTCCAATTATGTGGAATATGATTGCCCGAATACGTTCGTTTGTTTGGAATGTAATTTATTTTTCAGTTTAATCAAGATTTGCGAAGTCATTTAGCAGAGAAGCATAATCGCCAACGGATTTATTTGAATTACATTCTGAAAAATTTACATGTAATAAGGATTGTTAAAAATCAAATTTAAACATTTCGTTGCTTAGTAATCTCGTTAGTCACTGTAAATATGTAAAATTATTTTAGATTATGTGGATGGCGCAGGAGGAAAAAGACAACAATGTGCAGTATTGTAAAGTAAGAGGAACTAAAAGAGCTGACAACAAAGAAAAGTATTACTTTGAATGATACGTTCACATGGAAGCTATACAAATGAAGATATTCGAAAAAGAGCATTAAAGCCCCAGGCAGGGCCGGATTGGCAGATTTTTTTTTACCGAGCTGAGTCCAGACCGGCCTCCAGTCGACGCGGCCTCCTTGGGACTCTTCGGAGGCAAATACAATACAAACGAGTTCAAGACGTTTAATTTTAAGTAAATATTTTGTTGAATATAAATGTATTCCTATGATTTACAAACAAAACAATATACAAAGCAGAAACCCCAAAAATAGAAGGATACTCTGTTAGCCTTAAACAATAAAAATAAAATAAAATGTGATTGTGAAAATAATCATAGTTAATAACTAAGAAGCTTTCTCATTGTGTCACTTTTTTCGACTATAAAATCTATTACATCTTGCGCTTGACTTTATTTAAAAAACACCCACAACAAATTGTCAAATGTGGAACAATGTTCTACCTTCTACCTACAGTTTCGACTTGTAAATTTATATCCTAATATCCGAACATAAAATATCATTTTTTTCAAAAATCCTTTTAACAAATATTTAGGTTTTTCAGTGTCGCGGGTAATTTAAGGCCAGTGCAGGTATTTTGGACACTCGAAGTGGGGAAAGTTGGATGGGCATGGGCAGCACTGAACGCGATTGCGTCGCACAGTGTAACGGATTTGATATTTCGTGGACATAGGACAAAACAGCGACTATCGAATTTTAATTTGTTTTGTCTCTAGATTACTCGCAAAATATCTGGAGTTTAGTCGTTTACTAGTTTTTTTTCAAATGTATCACCGTAAAGTACTTCCTTTTTAAACGAAAAGTTGACTTTTCTGAGAGCAATAAAAAAAGATGCGAAAATAAGTCCAACTTTAAAAATTCATATGTTCTATAAACAATTCCTCTAAAATTCCCAATTTTAGAGTAAATACTTGTGAAGTTTACTTACATAATTCGATATTATGGAATTTTAAAGAACCGTGGTCCCAGTCGAAGAAAAAAGTTTGGTGTGGTTTTTAAAGAATGCCTAAATATGCGGTAGTTGTCACGTACATAAGATTACACAACTATTATACATTAGGAATATCCAAACATCTCATCCAACTTTGTCAGATTATTGAAAAAAAGAATATTTTTTTAGTAATGTCGCACATGCAGGAATCCAAAGTTGCTTTTTAATGCCGCTTTCAAAATTTTCCAGGTATGTTATTAATCATATTAAATGTTCTAAGAAGTTACAAGTAAATTTTAACTAATTAAACTTTTACTAAGAAAAGTGGCTAGAATAATATTAAATTCAATATTCATGAATCTAAGTACCTACCTACATAGTTTTAAAAATACCTTATTACACCCCATTCGAAAATCTTATTTTATTAAACATTATTTTGTTCTAAGAAATAGGTAATAAGTTAACTCATTAAGTACGCTTTGTAATTTAATTACGGATGCCACTACGGGTGAAAAGAAAGTAATAAAAGAGCAAAGAAAAAAGAAAATACAAAATGAACTTGCGATACTAATTAAAATAGACGTTGTAAACAGACTGAGGGCACTACTAACGACGGCAATACTACTAGAACTTTCTTTCGACATTACGAAAAATCAGCAGCAGGGTTGAACAAAAATTTAATTAACAAATTTGCTGTAATTTTTTAAGCCCTTTCTTCGGGTCGAAACTTAAATAAATGTTGATACTTTCCGAGAATATTTGACAGATACTGTAAAGCTGTATGTGTCATTATATAGTTGGTACTATATGCCATGTTATTAAAACATTTCCTATATTCCAATTGGACATTTATCTGAAGAGGCATCAGAAGCTAGAAATAAAGAGTTTCGTAAATTCCGAGAACATTACGCGCGAAAGCGAGGACGGACCGAGAATATTGAGGACATAATGCACAACTTGTTAATTTCTTTTAATCTCCTTATTTCCTTTATTAGACCGAAATAAACTGCGAAAAGAATTATCTGTTCTCAGAAACTGAAACACTTTTTAAAGTAACTAACGTTGAGGAAGACAATTCTGATAGATTAGTCTCCAGCTCAGATGGTGAAAATTAGGTTAATTAAAGTATGTTTTTTATAATTAATATTTAAGTCTATTTAACTTAGTTCCTACTTTAAACCGAAAACAGTATTTTTTTTATCTATTTTGTCGAAAAATAAATATATTTTTTGAGCGACCGATACCTAGTAAGGTACTACACGTAGGTCTAAATTTAGTACAGTAATAACAACACACAATTTTTGCAAAACAGCGAAGTAAAGTACCAAAATCCATGAATTTTCGATTTCGTTACACTGTGCGTCGGTTTAGTAATTCTTCGCTGACGAGGAATTACTAATCGAGGATTTAGTTTTGTACGGCCCAGTGTTGCCAACTCGTGGGGAATTTCTCGTTTTCTGGGATTTCTTTAACGAAACTGGGAAAATTTTCTGTTTTTTTTTAACAAAAGTGGGAAATTTTGTATTAACAATTATTGTAACAATTTCTGAGTTTTGATTTGTAATTTACAAATTCTAAATCAAACAATTTTGATACGTTTCAACGTTTGCTTTGCACATTCCTACTGAATAATAACCAAATATAAATTTGATACATACGCACATAGCGGAACGCCCCAAAAAAGTTTTTATTTTAATTTTATTTCACACGTGAGGTAAATGATATTGAAAAATATAATATTTAATATAAAAAACAAATAAGTAAAAATTAATATATAAATAATAATAGGGAACATGCATATAACCCAAATTAATCTGAAATATTTTTTTTATATTCTCTACATAAATTAAATGTTTATGGCGGTTGATGTTATCCATTTATTTTGGTTTTTATTAACAAAAAAAAAAGGATTTTCTATTGCAAATTGTCGCGGGAATTTCGAAACTTGTAAAACGTGATCCCATAGGATGTGTCGTCAAAAGTGAACTTATGACTCATCATGAGTACATGGCGAATTCCAGTGTTGTAGAGTCGTCGAAAACCCACTAAAAATGGCATTTAATGCGTAACTCATCCAATGAAATATCCCTGCATTTAAAGTAGAAGGTTCCTAAAATCTTATTCATGTATACTTCAAGACGAAATCGGTCCAGGAACCTTTCAATTTTGCAACAAAAATTGGCATTTCTGCGACATTTGGACATATCATCTTAATAATTTCGAGTAAATAAACTGCAATTCTTTGTTTTCATGGCAATCTTCGAAAATTCAAATATTTTCAAATTTTAGATGTCCCCGGTGCAAATAAACCTATTTATGTATAACTTTAATGAAAAAATGAGCGATTTAAATTAGTGGGAGGTATTCTTAAATAATTAACGGATAAAATAATCCCAAAAACAAATCACTAAATAAGGTAAACAGTGTGGAATAATGTCGGTTAAAAATATGATTTGTCGGAAAAAATCAAGAAAATCCGATTTCTACCCCTTAAATACGCTCCTGGATGATCCATTCAGTATTCATTTTAAAGTGTGATTATCCTTTTATAAGCTAGTATTGAAAAATTGGGATATATAATTATATATATATATATATATATATATATATATATATATATATATATATATATATAATTCTTATAGAGAATGAAGAAACTAAATGGTATGGGTATTATATACTTCGACGAGCTCTTTCCGACGATGTATATGGGATTTTAATTTGAACCATTTTGACCCCACAAAAAATTAAAAACCGTGAAAGATTGGGTCAAAAATCTAGTTTTCCAGTTTTTTCCAAATATTTCCATTTTCTAGTGATTCTTTTAGGTAAATGTATTACAAAAAAAAGTATTTGAGATTTTAAAGTTTCATTTATGAATCCGTTTTTCGATCTGAAGTTTTCTTTTCGAGTTATTAGGTACCAAAGATGGCATTTTTCGACATAAAAAAATTCAAAACTTGCCATTTTCTGATCCTCACCAGTTTCAGTAGAGTTCTGAAGCTCCGGGTCCCATACAACCTCCGAAAATTTACATCGATTTAATTCACTTTTGCGACCTGTACCCGAATTCAACGGAAATCGCGGAAATTTCGACTTTGACGTTAATAGCTGCAAAACGAACAACTGAATTTTTTACCGAAGCTAGTTGAACTATTCCTCTATCAATCCAAAAAATAGATTTCTCTCCCTCTGACTGTTTCCGAGAAAAACAAACCTGTTCGACTTTAGGTTAAGCTTTACGTTAACATGTAGATTGGCACTTATTTTTGCTGATCTCCTGACGTCATTTTTAATTAGGGATAGATTACTGCTTTTTAAATTCTTATAAATTATACCGAAAAGTAAATATTTTTTGTAGCTAAATTATCCTAGTAATTTTCTTCAAAATATTTTTTTGGGGTTTGTAATGACTTCCTTAAACGATTTATGCAATACAAAAATATGTGAATATTCCTTATTTACATCGCTTTCAAGGTTTTTCCTTTTTATGTTTGGGGTTGAGAAATCTTATGATTCGAAGTTTCGAAGTGGAATAGAGTCTAAGCGGCCAGGCCTTCGGCCTTACCGGCCCCTTTGGGCCGGCGGCCCACAGAGATTTTCTCGCTCGCTCGCCTGTTTCAATCCGGGCCTGCGCACATTGCGGATGGCCCCAAAAATTTTTTTATTTTGATTCTATTTCACACGTGAGGTAAATGATATTGAAAAATATAATATTTAATATAAAGTATACATTAATATGCAAATAATAAATAATAATTTACATAGTTTTCAAGGTTTATCCTTTGTATGTTTGGGGTTGGGAAATATTATTGTTCGAAGTTTCGAAGTGGGATAGAGGCTAAGTGCCCAGGCCTTCGGCCTCACCGGCCCCTTTGGGCCGGCGGCCCACCGAGATTTTCTCGGTCGCTCGCCTGTCCCAATCCGGGCTTGGCCCCAGGGATCATGTAAAATGCAATACTCTTGTTCCAGCCAGATTATATTGTCAAGGGATATAGTGTCAAATCAATGTGTGGTTTTATACTATAAAACTCATTATGGATATGGTGAAGAAATCCAGCATTTACATTTATCAAGAACTGGCAAAGATGCAATTACCTCCAAGCTTAGTATCGGAGTCCCAACAAAAACATGTCACGATACATCATCGTACATAATAAGAGGGTGAATTTTTTTTATATAATGGTGTTCTTCCTTTTGTTATTGCATAATATTGCATCCCCTCCCCAAATGAAAGAGGTTGAATTCAGAAAGCTGCCCCTTTTCCGTTGTGAGCTGGATATGCCCTTGACTAGTACCTATGTCAATAATGTACATTATGTAAATGGTGTGTAAGAACTACCAATGTCAACATTGTTGATTGGTTTTGCACTAAAACGTATTTATAAACTTATTATTTAACTCATAATAGTTGCGATATATCTCAAATTTGAAACAGCCTAAACTTCCATGGTAAATTTTAATCAATCGAATACAAGAAATTGTTAATTTCTTTTCCCTTAATTATCTCAATTTGACAAAAATCGACATTGCCACGTCTTGCACCAAGCAGTGGCGTGCCGTGCCTTTAGAGCGGAGGGGGCACAATGATTTGGGGGCGCCTAATTATTTTCCTTTTATTGGAGAGTATGTGGTCATAGTAGGCAGTGAATCTCCAGGGGGCGCTGTAAATTACTGTCCTTTTATTAGGGAGTATGTGGTAATAGTAGGCATCAGTGAATCTTGGGGGCGCGAGGGCGCAGTTACGATGAGGGCGGGAGGGGCTCGTGCCCAATAAACGATTTAAAGTAAAATTAAGTATAGGTATTAATATAGAAATGTAGACAATTTACTTTGTTTAATATCACTATAAATAAAGTGATATTAAACAAAGTAAATTGTCTACATTTCTATATAAAAATGCAATATCACAAAGTATCGGACTACTCAATCCAATATAGGTATTAAATTTTAATAAATTTGTTTTTAAAATGCTTATTTTGTGTTTTTTATTCAATAATCCGATTAAATCGTTTAATTTACAAACGTGTTATAGGCTCGACATTAAGTCCAAGTTAACAATGTTTTTATTTTATTTTTAATGTAATTTTTTAAATAAATAGGCCCATAGGAAGATAGGTTCGGCCTCCCTGCCTCTCACTGAGCCCTCTGTAGCTTTAAATCTCTCGATAAACCTTTTAGCTTTAGTTAAACTAAAAAACTTTTATTATTTTTTTGCTAGACCCCGCACTTTCACTGTGGGTAAGGGTCTGCCTCGAACAAGGGAGGATAATGATTAAAATAAAAAATTGTCCTGGTTCACACTTAAGAGTGGTGTTTTTCAACCACAACCAGGGCGTTATAAACGAGCCCAATTCGATTTATTTAGAAGCACCGTCTTCAGTATCTAGCAGTAACGTCATCGCCAGTCAAATGTCAAGGGCCAATGACGTCACCGCACGAGGTGCTCAATTTACCGCCTCCTGGATTATAGTACCAAAAAAAAACCTCTGATTTGGGTGAGGATGGATCGCTTGAAGCCGCCATCGACGTTTTCAACGGAGGGGGATGTTGCTGTTAATTTGGCAAAATGGAGACAACAGTTCGAAATTTATTTCATGGCAAGTGGAATAAAGGACAGTACAGAAATCTCTGGAGGAGAGGAAAGTGGCGATTGTACGTCATTGTCTTGGTCCAGACGTACAAGACGTTTATAATACATTAAACATACCCCCTGCGGATGAGAAGAAATGGGAGAAAGTATTAGATTACTTAGAGAAACACTTTAAACCGAGAGTTAATGAAACTATAAATAGACAGTTGTTCCACACAATAAAGCAGAAAGAAGGTGAAAACATTGGTATGTTTGTGACAGACCTGAAGAAGTTAAGTATGAATTGTAATTTCGAAAATCTCAGGGATAGCCTGATACGTGATCGTGTAGTATTTATTTATTTATTTATTTACGGGCAAACCCCATTTACAATTATACTTAGTTTACTAAAATTTATTAAAACTTACGCAATTATTCTAACATTATACCAACAGTTACAGTTCCAGTCGAGACACATTTCTCTTAAAGGAATTGAAGGAAGAGTTAAAAAAGTCAAGGTCAATTCTATTTCCATTGCTAACTATTCTAGGTATGGGAGAAGTCTTACCGTAGTTGCACCTATGATGGTTAAGAGCAAAGAGAGTGTGATTTCTTGTGTCCCTTGGTGGAACTCGAAATTTTATCATTTGTAGGAGATCAGGACATTCAATCATTCCATTCACAATTTTATATAAAAAATAGATATCCGATCTGATTCTACGTTCAGAAAGTGGCTCCAGACCCAGTCGCCGCAACAGACCATCGTAGGGTTCACCAGGCAACCTAAATTTAAATGATATAAACCTAGCATATTTTTTTTTGTACTCTTTCAATGCGTTGAATATACACCAAGTAGGACGGTGACCACACACAGGTATGTGGAATTTTAGACAATAGAGTTCGTGATACATTACTGCGAGAAGCAGATTTAAAGCTGACTAAATGCATATCCATATGCAGAGCAGCAGAGTTAGCAGGCATGCATTCAAAACAGTTGAATAGTGAGATCGGAGAGGTGCATGGTATCAGAAGGGAAGATAAAAACAAGAAATTAGAAGGGAAGAAAGAACATCATAATGAACAAACAGAGTGCAAAGCTTGTGGTAGAAAACACGGTTGGAAGTGCCCAGCCTATAGAAGACAGTGTAGAAACTGTAAGGGTTATAATCATTTTGAAAAAATGTGCAAAAAGCAAAAGAGCGTGCACAATGTAGAGTTACAGGATAGTGACAGTGGGTCTGAGAGTAATCAGTCAGATCTTTTTGTTAGAGCTCTCACACAAGAAATAAAGTATGTAGGCAGCATGTCTGAGTGGTTACAGACAGTGAAAATTAATCAAAAAGAAATTGTCTTCAAAGTTGATTCAGGCGCTGACGTCAATATTTTAAATTGGGAGACTGCAAGGCAGTTAAAAGTTAAGTTAAGGCCTTCGCAAATTAAACTAAAGGGCTACAATGGGTCTGACATTGTAGTGACTGGTGAAACGACAGTTGATTGTGAAGTTAATGGAAAGCAACACAAAATGGATTTTCAAATAGTGAAGTTAAAAGCTCCATGTATAATGGGGCTACCAGGTATTGAAAAGTGTGGGTTATTGAAGAAAGTACAAGTTTTAGAAAAGGAACAGAGCATGGGAGAGCTATTAAAACAGTTTGAATGTATTTTTAAAGGACTGGGTGAGCTTAAAGAGTCCTATAAAATTAAGTTAAAGGAGGATGCGATTCCTGTAGCACAGCCACCTAGAAAAATACCAATTGGATTACAGGAAGAAGTGAAAGAAGAATTAGATAGAATGGAGAAATTAAAAGTGATAAAAAAATTGGAAGAACCCACAGACTGGTGCAGTGCACTAGTACTTGTGAAAAAACAGGATGGATCACTCCGGATTTGTTTGGATCCAAAACATTTAAATGAGGCAATTGTACGAGAAAGACATCATTTACCAACCTTTGAAGAATTAGCATCGAAAATGTCAGGGGCTAAAATATTTTCAATTTTAGATGCCAATGGTTTTTACCAGATAAAGCTAGAGGAAGAAAGTCAGCCGTTAACATCTTTTCATGCGGGAAACTTTGGAAGGTATGCGTTTAGGAGAGTTCCTTTTGGATTGTGTTCGGCTCCGGAAGTATTCCACCAGAGATTTAAAAAAGTGTTCGAAGAGGTTTGGACGGAGTGGAAATCTATATGGATGACATTTTGATATGGGGACTAGATGAAGCGGATCATAACAGGAAACTGAAAGCAGTTTTCGAAAGGGCAAAAATGGGGAATGTGCGATTCAATAAAAATAAGTGCAAGTTTGGGGTACGGGAAGTGAAGTATGTGGGTCATGTGTTCAGTGAGGCAGGGTTAAAGCCTGACCCCGCCAAAATTAGTGCAATTTTGGACATGGACATCCCCAAGGACAAAAAGCAATTACAGACAATATTAGGTATGGTTACGTATGTGGGTAAGTTTGTACCAAACTTAACGGATGTGACCCATAATATGAGACAACTTTTAAAAAATAATGTTGAATTCGTCTGGTCAGAGAAGCACGATCAGGACTTTAAAAAACTTAAAATCTTAGTAACAGAAACTCCAGTATTAAGATTTTTTAATTTGAAGGAAAAGGTTGTCTTATCTGTTGATAGCAGCAGTGAAGGTTTGGGTGCGGTTATTATGCAGGATAATTTACCGGTAGCATATGCATCCCGAGCTTTGACCCCTGCTCAACGGGCTTGGGCTCAAATTGAAAGAGTTGCTGGCAATTGTTTATGGTTGCGAGCGATTCCACCAATATGTATATGGACGAGTGGCATATGTTGAGACGGATCATAAGCCATTGGAGTTTATTTTCAAAAAACCTTTATTAGATACGCCTTTAAGGCTTCAAAGATTAAGATTAAGGCTTCAGGCATATGATTTGCTGGTTAAATATAGACCAGGTAAGGAACTTCTATTGGCAGATGCTTTGTCTCGTTCATATTCAAAAACCAATATAGAAATCGAACCGTCAGAGGTGGAGGCTGAGGTCGATGCACATGTGTCAATGATTTTTAATAATTTAGCTTTTAGTGACAGTAAAAAAGATGTATTTATAAAAAATACAAGTAGTGACCCTGATTTAAATTTAATAACTCAATATATTCAGAATGGTTGGCCAAAATATTATAAAATTCCAGACCATCTTAAATATTATAGTTCAATAAAAGATGATCGTTTTGTAGTAAATGGTCTGATATTTAAAAAGAATGCTGTTATAGTGCCAAAGAATTTAAGGCCAGAAATGTTAAAACTGATACATTAGAATAATTTATATAGGGATAAACAAGTGTAAATCTAGAGCAAAAAGTACATTGTTTTGGCCAAACATGATGAAGGAAATAGAGGATGTTGTACAAAACGCAGTACATGTTGCAAATTTCAAAGGAATCATGGTCATGAAAACCTATTACTTAGAGAGATTCCGGGGAAACCGTGGGAGGTGGTAGGAGTGGATATTTTTTACTATAAGGGGCAAGCATTTTTGTTAATAAATAATTGACTATTTCAGTAAGTTTTTGAAGTTAAGAGGCTGAATGTTGAAAGTGCTGAATGTATTTTGGGGTTAAAAGAGAATTTTGCACGCTATGGTAAACCTAGAATATTGTATAGTGATAATGGACCTCAATTCTCAGGCTTTAAATTTAAGGATTTCAGCAAAAACTGGCAGTTTCAGCATAAGACATCAAGCCCTCATTACCCCAGATCGAACGGAATGGTAGAAAGGTATATACAAACCTGTAAGCAACTTTTTAAAAAGGCGGAGGATTCAGGAACTGATCCCCATATTGCGTTACTAGAATACCGCAATACGCCAATTGATAGTCATTTCGATAAATCTCCGAGTGATATAGTGTTCGGTCATAAAGTGAATGCCTTTCTGCCAACACCGGAAGATTTTTATGAGAAAAATAACTCTCCAGTTAAATCGTTTCTACAACAAAGACAAAAGAAATATAAAATGTATCATGATCAAAGAAATCATGCAAAACCACTGGAATTTGAAAAAGGGAGGTAGTAAGAATAAAGGACAATGTGCATGATATGTCAGAGGGCAGAATTGTTGATGCAGGTGCTAACCCCAGATCATATCATGTTCAGTTGCCCACAGGTAATGTAGTTGAAAGGAATATAGGTATAATCTGTACAAGGCATCACCTAGAGATAAGTTTGAAATAAAAACAGAATGTGTAGTTGAGAGTGATGATTCGGAGGAACAAACTGAGAAGGCTCCCAGATCTAGTAAAGTTAGGTTAACGGATGATATGAATGGTAAAGAGTCTGGCAATTTGCCGACATCTAGATTTGGTAGGTTTCTTAGAAAACCTCGGCATCTCAAAGATTTTACTTAAAAAAAAAGGGAGATGTCAGGAGTTTAGGTTTAGGGAAATACGTTTGGCAACACCAGTGTGTAAAGATGGTGGCCAGCGGTGTTGAAGGCTGTCAGCTCGGACTCGTGTTTTGATAAAGTTTACTGAAAATAAAAGTAGTCTAAAAAACAAGATATTGTTTTATTGCAACCAGAGGCATCTGACAGCAGGCATCGGTCTTCTGGTATGTTTAAGTTGTTTTTACAAAGTAATTTGTACATATTTGAATTTTGGAAGGTACCTGCATCACTTTCCCTTCCATAGCCACCAACATCGATTATTATAAACTTGTAATTTGCATCACAAAGACCTTGGAGGACCATAGAGAAATAATGTTTATAATTCCAGTACATGCTGCCAGAATTTTTTGGGCACTTTACCTTAACATGCTTCCCATCTAATGCCCCAATACAATTGGAGAATTTCCATATATTAGTAGTCGTCACTAATTTTAATAAAAGTTTCTTTTGTTGGTACCGGCATATGTTCTTGATATAATACGTTCCATAAAACGGTAATTATTTAGATTAGTGGAAACAGCGAATTTTTTCATGAAATTTTGCACAGACCCTAATTTTGGGTCGTAGAACACGAATCCGAAGTCAGTTTTTTTTAAAACTTTTAGGTTAGCTTTTTCAATGAATTTCTTTAAATTTGTTGGGTGAGCAAAAAGGTGGTCAGGTTTGCTCAGTTTTGATTGATATAGATACATATATATCTATATCAATGAAAACTGAGCAAACCTGACCACCTTTTTGCTCAGGTTGGGTGAGCAAAAAAAAAATTTTTTTACGAGACCCCCAAAAACTGACTTGGGTTGGGTTGTTGTTCGGTTGTTGTTGTTGTGTTCTACGACCCAAAATTAGGGTCTGTGCAAAATTTCATGAAAAAATTCGCTGTTTCCACTAATCTAAATAATTACCCATAAAACAGTCAGAGTTTCTTTAATTATCTTTCCAACTGTGGCTGCTCCCATGCGAAATGTAAAAGATAAACTCTTGAAAGACTCTCCTGTAGCCAAATACCTAAAATTAAAAGTTCATAAAGAAAAAATAAACATTTTTTAAAACAGGTACGATTATTTCTTATTCATTATATAAATTCCCGACATTATTGAAGTTTAGTCATCTTTGGCAATGACGTTAGTATGAGTGCTGTCACATTACAAGTGTCTTATTAGTTTAATTCGTGATTAAATTGTTTGTGCAACCCGACGTTAGGCTCTTTTTACATTTTGTTTTTCAGTAAAGGAAGTACTTACAATCGAAGTGGAAAAGTTTAAGGGACTATTTTAGAAGAGAATTGAAAAAACATCCCACCCCACGTTCTGGTGATGGCGCCGATGTCATTGGGAAATCCGATTGGCCGTATTTTAAAAATTTATATTTTTTGAAAGACCAGCTGTTACCAAGGCAGAGCGAAAGTAATATTTTGGAGGAAGATAGTGATCACACTAATCAAACTATAAGTCGGCCAGAATCACAATTATCTAGCTGCGAAACTAACAGAAATGATGAAACAGAAGAGGATGCTGATGAGGAACCATTTTCTCCACCCTCATCTACTGCCAGTGCAGAACCCCGAACTAACTTGAACAGAAGAGGCAAAAAGCGTCAAAACCAGGTAGATGCACTTGTATCCATTGAACAACAGAAATTAAATTATTTAATAAACAAAAGAGAAACATTACCTATTCCCGCTGATGAAAATAAACTATTTTTTGAAAGTCTCTTACCTCATGTAAGAAAAATTAAAGAAGACAAAATTCTACAATTTAGAAACGAGGTGCAAAATTTAGTACAAAAATATGCATATGAACCACCACCATTAGCACATTATAATGCACAGAATTTCAATTTTCAACCATTAACCGACGATTTCACTTTTCAAAATACTACTTATAACCTACATACCAATACTTAAGATCGATTTATGATACCTACCTACTTCGTGTTTAACCTTTAGTTTTATTTGCTAGTTACAAAATTACTTGATTTTTTTACTTTTGGATTATATTAGAAACTTTTTGCCTATTAAATGTTTAAGTTTAACTTCTTTACTTAAGTTTAGGTTATGTTTTGAGATTATAGTATATGAGATTACGACGGATTGTAGTATTCTTTTAATTAAACGTAACCAAACACATTCGTTAAGCTAATCTTTTCTTACCTTAAAGTTACCACTAGTCTTTCCCCTGGAAATATTGGCTGGTGCACATAATTAGTCCGTTTCTTCGTTAAATGGGGGTAAACCTTTTTCAGTATATAGTTAAATGTATTTATCTCCATTCTGAGATATTCGAAAAATCGACCTGGATGCTGATGTATTATTAATTCCTTCGATAGCTTTAAGTTTTTTGTAAGGTTCAGTGAATTGGCGGAAATAATGAGAAGATGACTTACCGATCTGGTGAGGTTCACTGGAACATGGGGGCCCCCTGGATGTGTTAATCTGACGATGTCCTCTGGGTCATAACTAGCACTTAAAAGTCTTATTCTAAATTATTTGTAAAATGCGGCACTATAATATGGTTTTCACTAGCGACTTTATGAAGATGCGTGTATGCGGGTGTAATTGCGTTGAGTTACATTTGTTGAATTTTGAAGCGAGACTTGCACTCCCGCGCATAGCGATAAGAAGTCACCTCTCAGGTAAAAGCCAAATCACTGAATTTGTTAACTAGATATTTAAGTTAATATTAAGTTTGGTTAAACAAAAAAAGTGCAGATGGCGCAATTAAAATAAAATGTTAAATTATATTAGTATTACGGAAATTATATGAATATTGTACAGGACTAAAATTTAAATTAAATAAAATTAAACTTAAACTAAAGGAAAATGAACCATAACGGCCCACCGTAAATGCTATGCATTTACCGTAGAATCCATCGGTAATGGGCATAATTTAGAAATTGGGCGTTTTAACACATTATTGCCAGTCTTAACTAGAGCAACACGGGCCACATTATCCGATCCACGATAGACTTCAGTAATTCTCCCTAACTGCCATTGAAGTGGTGGTAGCAAATCATTTTTTATTACGACTAAACTTCCTACTTCAGGAACGCTGTTGTTATCTAACCACTTACTACGCTGTTGGAGAGTATGAAGATATTCACGTTGCCAACGCCTCCAGAAATCTTGTTGAATTCTCTGGAGCAATTGCCAACGAGTTAAGCGATTTAATTTTAACTGGGTATAATCAGCATCCGGAGCAGCACTCAAAGGCTCCAGTGTCAAGAAATGACCGGGCGTTAATGCACTCATATCATTGGGATCTGAACTTAAAGGAGTGATAGGTCTTGAATTAATAACGGCCTCAATTTGACAAAGAACTGTATAAAATTCTTCATATGTAAGAACTTGTAAACCAACGACCCTAGCTAAATGTGTCTTAGTAGACTTAATGTTACTTTCCCAAAGCCCGCCAAAATTAGGGCTACTGGGGGGAATGAAATGCCAATTGATAGGTTCCGTCGAATCATAATTCAAAAGTTGCTTATTTGCGCTAACAAAATTTGTTCCGTTATCACTGTATAGATCAGTACAACGGCCGCGGCGAGCTATGAATCTGCGCAGTGCGGCTATGAACGCGTCGGCGCACAGTGGTGAGGCCTTATGTAAGGATCCGGCCAAAACCTATGAGCCTTTGTATGTTAACGTTTTTTTTCTATTTTTTGCAATGTTTAGGAAACAGATAAATGAAACATCATTGTCGGATGTGTTTTTTTGTAAATTTGTAATATATGGGGTAAGTATTCAGTATTTTGATTTTATGATGTATCATTGAGGACGGCAAGAAAATTTCACCTATATTAAAATTGCGTTCTAAATAAATGCTAATTGAATTTCTAGTAACTACTTTTAATGGAAATGAAACAAAATTTTACCTTTTACAAAATTATTAAATCAATAGTTCTTTGGCTTCCTGTTCCAAATCTAAATGAGCGTTAGTTTTTATCCATTGATGTCTTAAGCTGGTTAAATACGGATCTGAAGACACGAGCAATGAATGTAAAACATCTTCATTTGTAGCAGTTCGCGAGCACTTCCGGGAGAACATTTCACGAAATCTTTTAAAGTCTTTATTTCGCGCCTCGGCTGCTTCCTCACTAAGTTGCCCAATAGGAAGGCACGCAGACTTAATTATGCCAGTACCGTGGAGAAGTATTTGATGGACAGATCACGGCATATAATACCAATTATATTTTTCTACAAACAACTCTGCTGTACTTTGTAAATACAATTCAAGTTTCTGGAGCTCTATAGCTTTTCCGCACGTTAAAACTTGTAAAATGATAGAGAATCTTTTGATCAGTTTCATATCAACCCCTGTTACTTCTGCTACTATCTCTGGATTCCTAAAAAATCTTCTAGCAGTGTTGCCATCATTGGAGCTCCCACTATCCTGTCGAGGCACATCAACAACTATCCCTAGTCTGCGTTTAAGTTCATTTTGAATTCTTTTTTTATTTATTTTTACTGATTCTTTTTCGGCAACTGACCTAGCACTCCACTTTTTAAATTCCAGTTTATAAGAGATATTAAGAATGCACTCCATGAAACGAACTAGAGCATGCAAACTAGACAGACCATATTTATAAAAGTCGACTTCAATTGTTTTTGTCCGTATTTTTGGCAAATTATTCATTTCTCTTGGCTTGGCCTTGCATAATGGACAACATGCAGCTGAGGAAGTTTCTGTCAAAACTTGGCGTACTTTTCCGTCCACCATAGTAAAAGCTAAATTATGTGAAATTTGAACGTGTCCATTTCTTGTGGATATCTCTGTCTCATTTAAATTTTCAATTTCATTTTTAAATCTCTCGGCAACAATTTTAGTAAGTTCAGGAGTTTCTTTTGAAAATTCGAAATATATTGGCCTGCAATAATTAGTTGACGATGGATGAGGATTTTGCCAAACTAGTGTATTATTTACAGAAACAAGTTGTAGAGGAACTAGCGATGCCATAAAAATAGATTCATCTATAACACTTAAGTCGCTAAAGTTTTGTTTATAAGTACTGTTTCCCGAAGAACCATCACAACCATATTTAGTATGCAATACAAATGTTTCTGAACCGCTTTCAATAACCTTCTCTAATACATTAGGAATTTTTAGTAAGCGTGTTGTAGTATGATCTAATAACTGTTGAATTGGAATGGAAGCTCCCTTCTCGTTAACTTCTATAGATTCTGGATAACATTCAGCTTTTGCCTTGAAAATTTGATTATAGCTAGGGAAAATATCAGCATTTTTATCTGCACACTGTTGACGTATACAATTGTACTGATATCTTGATAGTTTGACATTTGTAACTAATGCTAAACCTTCATCTCTTGAAAACTTTTTAACCATATTCTGAGAAAGACGAAGTTTAAACTCACTTGCTCCAAGATATAGTGCTTCCTGAATCAAGGCTGCCTCCTCTCGTTTTCCTTCTGCCCTTAACTTTCGCATCAAAAGGCCTTGTAGTTCTAAGAGTGTCATATCACACGATTTTTCTAGATTAGATAACTTTCTTCTCTTACTTCTTTCCGAACTATCTCTAAGATCCTTTGAAGGTCTTCCGCCAGTATCTTTTAAGACATTACCAGTTTTTTTAACTGTTAACTCGCCCATCAACCAATTATTAAATTTTTTATAAAATTCATCTTTCATCCTTTTAGCCTGCTTCCATTTTTGCCTAAACTGAGACAAAAATGTTTTCTGGATGGTATGCTTTACATTTGCAAAATCCGTTGGAGATAACTGAAAATCTTCTTTTACACGAGAAAAAAACTCTTGTTCATTACCACTAGTAATAAAACTATCGGAAAGATATTTTCTACTTATAACAAACATATTTCAAAACGAAATACCGCACAACAATACTACTTTGATAGTATTTACAACAATACGACGCCGCGAGTTTGATTTTGTTTTACGTTAGACATGGCCAACAGCCTACTTGAACAATTGCTATTGCAAGCAAACCGGCAACTTTCGGCAGCCAGAATATTTTTTATAAGAATAAGGATAACACAACGTTTGTTTTTGGCCATAATGTAAAACTTCGGCAGCCTTCGATAGTAAATTTCTTCGATAGTGAACTTGAAACAACGAAATTTTGTGTAAAAATTAACACTTCAATATTTATTAGTGTTTTAGATAAAAATAAAAATGTTTCGATTGCGGTATGTTATTTTTTAAGAAGTACAAAGGTTCATTTAATTGAGAAATCAGAAAAACAGTTATTGCATAAAACTTACGTTCATCAAATTTAGGAAGATAATGGTTCATTTCTTTCGATGTAAATTTAATTTCGAGAACAAATTTTTCTGTCTTGGCATTTTATACTCAAACACAAGTCAAGTACAGTTTATTTTTGGAATTAGGTGTTTTTTATACCCGTAGATATTACAACTTCGAATATAAAATACCTGTACAAAAATTTACGGGCATATAATTTGTGAGGTTCTGGCCACTAAATAGCATTAAGCTTGCCACTGTGCGGCGGTTAAATCACTGGCCAATTCTAAATGGATTGCCTTTGTTGCGAGACAAACAAAAAGGCACACGTACGCCTTGGTCGTTTTGACACCACGATGTTTATTCATAGTAATTGCGAACGGCCCACCATAATCGACACCACTGTGTGAAAATGGTTTTAATTGCGAAATACGTGGGACAGGGAGATTTTCCATTTGAGGTTGAATAGAGCGCGGTTTTACTTTAAAACATTGTACGCATTTAGATAAGAGAGAACGGATCAGCTGCTTGGCAGAAATAATCCAAAATTGCTGATGTAATAAATATTGAACGGTCTGAATTCCCGCATGTAAATATTTCCTATGCAAATTATCAATTAATAAACAGGACAGTCTGCTGTTTTTGGGTAATAAAATAGGAAATTTTTTATTATATGAAAGAGTAGAATTATATAAGCGACCTCCAACGCGAAGAATATTTTGCGAATCAAGAAACACATTAAGTTTTCGCAAAGATTTTGGCAGAACGTAACCATTTCTCAGGGCGCGAATTTCTAGAGAAAATTGCTTATTTTGTTCATGCTTGATCAAAACAAGAAGACTCTTATAAAGTTCTTGCGAGGAAATATATCCTGAGATTTTATCCTTTGTCTTACAGGTATTTATGAAGCGGAATATATATGCCAACACTCGATTTAATTTAGAAAATGAGGAACAGTTATTAAGTAAAGAATCCAAGGAATTGGTAGGTTCCGTAGTAGAAGCAGTTAGTGTAACTATTTTCCTTTCTTCGTCTTCTGGTTTAAAAGTGTCTGAAGAAAAATTTTGCTTAATTTTATTATAAGACTTTGGCCACAAATCTACCGAACAATTAAGAAATTCTGGACCTTTAAAGAATATACTATTATTTGACAGGTCTGAAGGAAAAATTCCTCTTGATGCGACATCGGCTGGATTTAATGATGAATCTACGTAAAACCAATTGTTTGGAGGTAATTTTTCTTGTATCAACGCGACGCGATTAGCGACAAACGGTTTCAAGCGCGAGGAGTGCGATTTTATCCAATAGAGCGTAACGGTGGAATCTGACCACGCGAAAATATTGTGAAAGTCAATTGGAAGCGAAATATTTTTTACGAATTCCAGTAATTCGGATAATAATTTTGCGGCGCATAGCTCAAGACGAGCAATACTAATAGTTTTAAGCGGAGCGACCTTAGTTTTACTAGCGATAAAGTAAACCGAAAATGCTGATTTCCATAGAACACGTAAATACACTATAGCAGCGTATGCCTTTTCACTGGCATCAGCGAAACCATGCAGTTCATAACTTGCACGTCCGCAGAACGTATTTATGTGACGGGGTAAAGTAAAATTTTTTAAACATGACAACTCGTCTCTAAAACGTTCCCACTCTTGACATATGTTTGGCGGTGGCGTACTATCCCAGTCAACACCTAATACCCACAATTTTTGAATTAAACATTTAACGAATATTACACATGGCGAAAGAAAACCTAATGGATCATGAACTCTTGCTAATTCCGATAATATATTGCGCTTGGTACATGCCCTCTGAATTGGCTCTCTATGAAAAGTAAAAAAATCACAAGAAGGTTGCCAACGTAGTCCTAAAATTTTTGCTGTCTCATCGTGATCCAAAGAGAGCCCCGAAGGATTAATTATTGACTTTGGTAAAGTTTCTAAAACTGTTTGACTGTTGCTAGCCCATTTATGTAAGCAAAACCTCCACGTTTCAATAAAAGCGTAAGTTCATCTTTAAGGTTTAGAGCATCCTCAATTGTAGCGCATGACGTCACAATGTCGTCAACAAAGACATCGGTGAGTAAAACTTTCGCGGCGGTTGGAAAGTCATTTTCTTCGTCTTTAGCTAATTGTTTTAGAACTCTTAATGCGAGAAAAGGGGCAGGGATTGTGCCATACGTTAAAGTAAGTAAGCGGTATTCAGAAATAGGCTCTGTACTTTTAAATCTCCATAAAATGCGTTGATAATCGCACTGATCTGGCGTTACCAAAATTTGTCGATACATTTTTGAAATGTCACACGTTAAGACAATTGCATTTAACCGAAAATTTATTAAAATTTTACATATATCTGTTTGTAATTTTGGACCAGGCAATAAAACGTCATTCAACGATTCATCCGTACCACTTTTTGCGGAAGCGTTAAATACTACGCGGACTGGCGTTGAGAAACTATCCGGGCGTTCAACAGGGTGATGGGGAATGTAGAAACTAGCATTTGTTTGTAAGGGATTTTTTAAATATTCCATGTGGTTTAATTCCAAATATTCTCTCATAAAATCAGAATATTTTTTGTACAAATTTGGATTTTTTTGTAGTCGGCGTTCAAGTGATAAAAAACGATTTAATGCTAATGCCCGACTTGTTTTACAACTAGGATTAATTTTAGAGAACGGTAGAGAAACAATGAATCGACCATCGGCGGTTTTAGAACAAGTAGAAGAAAATAATCTTTCACAATATTCTTCATCGGGTGTAAGAATAGGTTTACTTGGGATATTATCTAACTCCCAAAATTTAGTAAGCATATTATTTATTTCTTGGCAATTTATTTTGCATAAAAAGGACTGGACCACCTGCTGCGTAGAAAAGTTTTCAATCTTACCCAATAAAACGACACCGAAAATACTATTTAAACCTACAGGGCGATTGTCTCTATCAAAGACTCGGCCATCCTGTATAATATATGGATATAAATCAGCCCCAATTAGAAAATCAATAGGTCCCGGTTTATTGAAAGTTGGATCTGCTAATTTTAAATTTTTAATATAATTCCAGTTGTCAACACTAAACTCTTGACTTGGAAGTGGCGAACAAATTTTTGGTAAAATCATAGCAGTAATGCTAATAGTGGGACTACTTTGACCCACTGGTCGAAGATTTAAACATACTGAATCGACTTGGGATTGCACATGGGTATCCCCAATACCTTGTATATCAGAATGTATCTTTTGTCTTTGCAAACCTAAATTGTTTGCACACTTGTGAGTAACAAAACTAATTTGCGAACCTGAATCTAATAATGTACGAAATTTTTGAAAGTTTCCGCGTGCGTCTTGAATTTCAACAAATGCTGTGGCGAGTAGTACTTGAGATGATTTAGAAATAGAGGAAAAACTTGTGTTTGAGTTTGTAGGTAAATCGGATGGCGTGTTGGTTGCGTTTACACCGTTCATTTCAGGCGGAGACGAGTGTAAAGAAATTTGCGGCGAATTATTTAAGTGTAACAAACTATGATGGCGTTTTTTACATATTCTACATGACATGGCGGAGCGACAATTTACTGTACGATGAATGTTACTAAGACAGTTACAACATAATCTTTTTAATTTTGCGTAATCAAAGCGTTCTGGCGGCGTTTTAGAAATAAAATTTGGACAGTTGTATAAAGCATGATCTGCGTTACACGCAATACAGCGGAGCGGATTATCTGTTGCGTTACCTATAAAAATTCCATTGGAAGAAGGATTAGGTCGCGGTTGAGAGCGTATAGAATATTTTTGCGGTCTTAAGGCGAGGTTAGGTTTTTGCTGCGTGGGGTAACAGTAAATAAAGCGTTACAATGGTTTTCTAAGAAATTGTAGACATTTTTATACTGCGGAATTTCTCCATGTTTTCCGTGCGCAATTTCAAAGCGGGTAACAATATTTCCGTCAACCTTTTTAAGAAGTAAGTGCGTTAATATAAAATCCCAAGAATCTGGATCTAAATTTAGCGTTTTAAGTGCTTCTATATTTTTTGAAAATATATCTAATAAATTTCTTAAAGCGTTCGGATCATCAGAGTTTACACTGGGGGCATTTTCAATGCTGCTCCAATATGCTTGTGCCAAAAGTCTAGTATTTTTGTAGCGTTTGACTAAATTATCATAAGCGATAGAATAATTAGCGGCAGACATTGGCAAGCATTTAACCAAATTTAAAGGAGTACCTTCAAGGTGCGAAATCAAATAAGAAAATTTTTCAATATTTGAAAGTATAGGATTGTTATGTACCAAATTCTCAAAAAGATCATAAAATGCAGGAAAGGATTTGATATCTCCTTTAAATTTAATCAATTCAATTTTTAGCAGATTAACATGGTCTGGGTTTACCACATTGGAGTTACCAATGCTTGTTCTAGATTTTGTAGAACTAGTTATAGATGACAAGGAAAATAATTCATTATAAAGGGCTTTAACTTGCGAGACTGTAGAATTGAATTTATTAATTTCTTTAGTAGCCAATTTTACTTCATCATCCTCGCTATACGTCAAATTTATAAGCGCAGAGTGATGTTTAAAATATTCGTTACGAATTTGTTCCAAATCCTCACAAGCAGGTTCAAAAATGCGTTTCTTTGAATTATCTGATTTTGCAGCTAAACCTAGAGAAAGCAATTCGTTCAGTTTAGAGATTTCAATATCTCGCAACACTTTACACTTTTTAATTTTATCAGCGTTTGACATCGTGAAAAGAAGAAAATTTAATTTCAATTAGCAATAATCAATTAGGTTTTTAAGAGATATGATTAAAAGACAAGGTAAGTTCAATCTTCAAATGACCAACTTACAACTGTGTTACAAACGTAGTAAAATTCAAAATTATTTTGCGATTTATTTAAACTATTTGGTTTTTTACTACCAACACTTCATATCAATGGCAAATAAAATGCGACAAAAAATGCACGTTTAAGGAATGTGATACTTTTTCGTAGAAAATTAGAAAACTAAATAAATTTTTAAGAAAGTAATTAATTACGCCTTCGTGCACAAATATCAAAATCCGGCAAGCGATTGGACCAAATGATGTATTATTAATTCCTTCGATAGCTTTAAGTTTTTTGTAAGGTTCAGTGAATTGGCGGAAATAATGAGAAGATGACTTACCGATCTGGTGAGGTTCACTGGAACATGGGGGCCCCCTGGATGTGTTAATCTGACGATGTCCTCTGGGTCATAACTAGCACTTAAAAGTCATATTCTAAATTATTTGTAAAATGCGGCACTATAATATGGTTTTCACTAGCGAGTTTATGAAGATGCGTGTATGCGGGTGTAATTGTGTTGAGTTACATTTGTTGAATTTTGAAGCGAGACTTGCACTCCCGCGCATAGCGATAAGAAGTCACCTCTCAGGTAAAAGCCAAATCACTGAATTTGTTAACTAGATATTTAAGTTAATATTAAGTTTGGTTAAACAAAAAAAGTGCAGATGGCGCAATTAATATAAAATGTTAAATTATATTAGTATTACGGGAATTATATGAATATTGTACAGGACTAAAATTTAAATTAAATAAAATTAAACTTAAACTAAAGGAAAATGAACCAATGCTTTTTTTAATTTAAAGAAAAGATTATAATATTGACTATGTTTTCCTGCTTTTGTTTATCGGATGCACGGAATATTCTCTAAAATTATGTAGCAATAAATGTAATGCAGGATTATTAAAAATTATTTCATCCTCGCTTTCCGAATACATCTTTGCGACTACTTGTTTGCAGACGCTTCACTATGTTTAAGTAAATCTTGAAGCGTCGCGTGGAGCGGCGCTCCAGCATATTTTTACCGTAAGATGTAGTGGCTCGCGCCAAAGTACTTTTACGTATGTTGCTCCAAAACTTTTGGTTGCTAACGTAAGTAAAATAATGTCGAATTTCTTCGACAGTACAAGTGCACCACTGTACGATAATATAGGGAGGTTTTCCTATATATATATATATATATATATATATATATATATATATATATATATATATATATATATATATATATATATAAAATGGGGAAACCACTCTGGGTGAGCCTGCCTGATAAAGGCTAAGGGCCCAGAAATCGCGATAGCAGGAGAGCACCCAGACCAGAATCAAAAAGAATAATCCTCCCACTTTATTTTGTCATTTTACGGTCTTGTGTTTTGCACTAGCGAAAGAATTAAAGCTTTTGCATTTACCGACATATATTAAATGTACTGACCGAAGAAAATTTCCCATTTTCTATATATTTATATATAGGAAAACCTCCCTATATATATATATATATATATATATATATATATATATATATATATATATATATATGGTACCCGAAGGTGTAAGGTATATTTTTTTGATTCGAATGATTATTTCGAATGGTCATTCGATTATTAAAATCATCCCAGAGCTAATATTTCGATTATTTAATTCTTTAGATTATTCTCAACACTACTCACAATCGTGGTCAGACAAATAACAGACTAGGTCAAGACTACCTTTCGTATGACATCATAAAATCTGATTTGAATTGTGTAATTAGGCGTAGTCACGACTAGGTCTCCGATTTAAAATCGCCTGAAGTGCGGATATGTGACCGACCTGTACAAACGCATTTCGGGGAATCACTGACACCCATCATGTCTATGCGAGTTTCGTTCGATATTCGCCGTCAAAATTTAGCAAGTTCAAAAAGTTGATTTACAATACAAATATTAATAATGACGTATTTAACGCAAATCTCTAATTTGAAATACTCGCTTGGTGTTCTTTTTTCAGTAGTTCGAATAAGCTTTCTTTAGATCTGTTTTTGTACTATAAAGTGTGATCATTAATACCTATGTCTTACAAAAATGCAATATTGCAAAAATTTCTGATCGACTTAATACGAAAATAATTATATTTTGAAAGCCCGGTCAAATTGTCGGTCAATTGACAAAAACCTGTTGACTGGTCAAAGGTACAACTCTAATTTTACATCTCTTTAATGTATCAAATTTGTCATTCATGTGTAAATATCTCGAAAATTGCCAATTTCAGTTAGGGGTTTATATGGTATATAAAACTTGGTTAGAATTGTACAGATAATTCAAATCAGCAAAAAAATTGGGGTGTTCCATTAAAAAAAATGAAAGTCGACAGTTGTACAGCTTTTGTGAGTCAGCCTGTACAATTCAAAATAATTTTAGAATATGCGCAAAAATTAAACTAAATAGACTTGTCCGAGGGTTTATAACTTAATTTTTTTATTTTCGAGATTTATCACAACTCTGTATAAGAAATATAATCTCAAAAAATGTACTAATTGTTAAGATACGTTAGTTAGTAACGTTATTTTGGAGCGGTATTTACAATGTAATACATACTGAAATACACGTTATTATAGGCAAACGCCAATGAAAATTTGACGGGAGGATTTTAGTTTTGCGGGGCTTAACGCCCCCCTAGTTACACCTATGGACATAATATAGGGTGGTATTGGGTCCCACAGGGTTCGGACTTTTCAACAGCTGTAAAATTCCATGACTTTTCCAGGTTTTCCAGGCAATATTTCGTTATATTCCAGGTCAGTTAAAAATAGTTTAGTACCTATATATTTTATTTCTTAATTTTTCTTACTGATATGTAGGTTACAGTACAAAAATTGAGATAACGAAAAAGAAATCAAACGCTCATAACAAACAACATAACGCTACCTTTTCTATTGAGCACAATAATCAAATGACTTCAAATCGACTGCACTGGAGGTATTTTGAATTTCGACCTTTAAAAGTAGCATTCACGTGGATCGTGCATGCATTTGTTCTCCTTCTGACCATTATGAGTTTGGATGAATGTCTGGCAAATTAAATGGAAAATAGTGGCAATGTTTTATTAATTTCAAAATCATACAAACAAAATAAACCTTAAAAATGTATCTAAGCTGTAATAACTACCGACTCAGTAGAATAAACGTTAAAAATGTATCTAAGCTATAATAATTACCGACTCAGCAGAAGAAACCCTAAAAATGTATCTAAGCTATATTAGCTCTGTTCGTAGAGAAATCACAAACCGATCAGCGCCAATCAAATTTTAGGTATTTGGTAACGTGACAGTTTGCGGACTGGTTTCCAGCAATTTCATTGGCTCTGACTGGTTTGAGACTGTTCTACGAACAGGGCTAATAACTACCGACTCAGTAGTTATGATTACAACTCAACTCATTATGCAAAGCATCAATCCATTATTTAAATACTGGTTTTACCGTAATGATAGTGGTAATCTAAATACCATGCCGTAAGGAGTACAGAATAGTTCCGCAATTGTTAATTTTAGTCTTACACAATAATATTTTTAAGATATGGATATCGAAATTTGGCGGTGATATATTTATATGGACATTTATACCCGTTCTCTAAGTTTATGTAACCTTGCATCTATATTTTTTGAGTTATAAGTAGCAATATCATTTATTTTAAGTTTTTTCTTTTCTAATTTATTTATTTCTGCCATAACTATTTTTCTTTTTTCGGCTTTTCTATTATTTTCGTCATCTCGTTTTTTGCTCTCTTCGATAGCCTGTGTGTATCTAAAATGGGCGTTTTTGCAGTAAAATTTCATTTTTTAGTAATTTCGACGCCAGCGGGCCCCATTCTTACTAAGCATGGCATCATAAACCTGTCGTCGAGCAATCAAAGATTCCATCTGATTTTCAACTAACATATGTTTATTAATTGAAAAGCCGCTTTCAACGTCGGCGTTGCCATGGGAAAGAGATAATATCATTTTTATTATTAAAAATAAATCCTTGTACTCCATTTTATTAAAAAATATATTACCATAAAACTTATCCAGTCTTAAGGGTGAAATTTTGTAGCTTTCATAAGCAGTTTTAAGAGTGTCTATATTATTTAGAAAAATATTTGACACATTGCATATTCTGCAATTTCAAGATCTATTAAGTTACCATCTGTAAAAATTTCTAACAATTGATTAAATTCCCTTTTTGACAAAAACATGTCATTAAATAAATTATTGAGATCTAAACAACTAAACAGTTTTTCAGCTTTAAATTTCAATGGGGACCGCTCAATGAGCTTTTTTATTAGAGCGCTAATAAAATAACGACAATCTTTAAGGAAACACAATTTTTCTGACTCGCTATCTTTACTTTCTTTGAGATATTTTTACTTCTTCTCATTTCCCAAACGTAATTAATTACCTAATTGATACAAAATAACGTCAAAAACAACATTCAGCAGCCTGTTTTAAAACTTCGACTAATTATAAATAATTATTGGCCACAATTACGACATAAGATCTGATGCCCTTTTTTAAACTTCATTAAACATATTATCGAAAGACAAGGATAAAATAATATTGCACGTCGTGGCTGCCTTCGATCCTTCGAAAGTTGTCGGGGAAAAACGAACTTTTCGTGGCGAGACACGGACAGAATATTCATAAATTTTGAAATTAGAAAATTTTGTGTATTGTTACAAATTGCATGGATTGGTTGGAAATCAATTTGGTGCTGAAAAAAATACAAAGGATTCCAGGTTGCCGTAACAAATTTCCAGGATTTTGGGTACAATTACGAAATTCCATGACTTTTCCAGGTTTTTTAGACGGGTTTTAAATTCCATGACTTTTCCAGGTTTTCCAGGTCAGTCCGAACCCTGTCCCAAAGCTAGACGATCACGTGAAAGCCTTGTGGTTTTTATATGCGTACCTACCCATAAAGTTTGATAAAAATATTTCATAGCAGTAACACCAATTGTTTTATTTTACGCATATGGAATCCACGAAAAGGGTAATGACCCCGTGCTAGGGGCCGTGCGGTACTTCAGTGACGAAAGTGTTTTAACTCGGACCTTCGGAGGGAACCCCCATTTTTTGTAAATATATAGTCAATTTTTCGTTTCAGAGACAAGTTATCAACAATTATATTGCTTTTCTAGTACACATTTACAAGAATTATGTTTACTTTGTTATAAATAATTAACTTCTAGCATTCTTTAACTCCCGCATGGGCAGGTGCCGTGAGTTTAATGTTTTTTCAGTGTATGTTGAAGTCACTTTTTTTGCTGTGTGTAGGGTGTTTCGTGGTTACAGAATATGCATAAAACTCCAAAGGCACTGACAAATATCTTGACTCTTTAAATTTGATTACTCTCACCAGGCAAACAAAGCTGCTGCTTATAAAATAAAACAATAATAAACAGAAAAATTATATTACATTATTTTTTGTTTAATTTTTTTTTTAAATTATGTTGCTGGCCCAGAGTTCGAGTTGGGACCACGTCTGCGGCCAAAAGTGGCGACAACGTTTACAAACCGTCGGTTATATTGAATACGCCTTTTAGCCCGTCCAGTTTTCTTCTTCTTCTTTTCCTGCTTTTCTACTTTTGGGGTTTGACCCTTTACTTTACCTAAAAAAATAAATATTTTATTTTTTTTGACCATGACTAATCTTAAATAATATAAAATTTGTAAATAGAGGGGAAACTGGTAGTTAATTTTTATTAAAAAAATGTGATAAGTTAAGCATGCTTGCCTTTATTGGCTAAATTGTTCAAAATTTGTTTATTTTTTGAACCTATCGTGATTGAGGGTTGAAACAGGGTACACTTCAGTTTTAGTGCAGAATAGTTTTTAAATGTTTCATTAAATTTTAAATACTCGGTGGAGCCTGGGGCAATAAGAACATGGGGTAATAAGAACGGCCAAACATTTCTGCTGAAAAAACTTCTATAAATGGTTTTAAAAATATAACACGTAATTTATACAACCAAAAATCTATTTAAAATAATTTCTACTGCTCTATTGCAATGGAAGTGACATTTTCATGCTATACAGGGTAATTAATAAAGTAATGTAAAACTACTAAAAGTTTAGGTGTGTGCCATATTGCCAATAATTTTTTTTGGTCGTTCCGACATAGGACGTTAGTAAGCTGGTATCAATATCTCCAGACGTATTCGCCGGAATTTCGATTAATGGTCTCTGGCGAAAAATACAGGAGAAAACAAAAAAAGCATACAAATTTTGGTAGCGTCATTTTTAAAACGCTATAGCTGGAAAATGGATGGAACTAAAAAATAAATGAAAAGTGTTGTTAAAAATAAGTTTTCTTTTAATTTGTGCAAACTGAGCAGTATGCGTTTTTTTTTCTTCCAGACGTAGGGCGTTTTGCTCAAATTTCGATTAGTTATACAGCGTGTCCAGAAACCATCTAAACAAATGCGAAACTTTTTTATTTTTGACTTTACAAAAAAGGTAATCCCTCATAAAAAGTTCTGCATCGTGAGAAAATAGCATAGCCATTCAAAAATTTGATCTAAGACATACAGGGTGACTCAAAAATGTAAAAGTCCTAATCCATGTGAAGCTAAAAAGACACAAAATCATTATTTAAGGGTAAACTGCCACTGCAAATGTACTAGTGTTAACTTTTTATGTTAGTGAATTAGGTTTGGCATATACAGGAGGTCCCAAAAATAAAAAAAAATTATTATCGGCTTTACAAAAAAGTACCAATATCTTTATAAAATTTCTACATTGTGAAAAAATGACATGATGAATCAAAATTTGATCTAGGACATATAGGGTGACTAAAAAATTTAAAACTTTGAAATGGCCTTACAACAAAGGTAAGCTAAATTTCAATCCAACCACTATGGTATTTGTACAAGGTTATTAATTAAGTTATAAGTAAGCATTTAAACTTAAAATTAGATGTACAGGGTGATTAAAGGTTTATTTTTATTTAACATAATTTTAATAACAAATTTGAAGGGTAAAAAACATATTGAACATGACTAAATAACTAAATAAATTTAAACCTCCATGCAACATCGGTCCTTTTCCATAGAGTTTATCTTTAAATAAAGAGTTGGTGTCTCTTTAACTATACGTAAATTGAGACTTTCAGCTTTTTAAGCCACTCTGTATTGTCCTATATCATGTTTTTGAATAATTATGCTCTTTTTTCACAATGTTGACTTTTTATGAAGATACTTTTTTGTAAAGTCAATAATTAAAAATTTATTTTATTTTTGGGACCTCTTGTATGTTCCAAATCTAATTCACTAACATAAAAGTTACCTCTACTATATTTACAGTGGCAGTTTACCTTTAAATAACGATTTGTGTCTTTTTAGCTTCACGTGGATTAGGACTTTTACATTTTTGAGCCACCCTGTATGTCTTAAATCAAATTTTTGAATTGCAATGTCATTTTCTCACTATGCAGAACTTTTTATAAAGAATAACTTATTTTCCGTAAAGTCAAAAATAAAATGTTTCCGATTTGTTAACATGGTTTCTGGACACGCTGTATAACTAACCGAGAGGTGGACAAAACGCCCTCGTTTTGGAAGAAAACAAACACATACTGGTCAATTTTCACAAATTAAAAAAAAACATTTTTAACAATGGTTTTCATTTACTTTTTAGTTCACCCCTATACAACGCAAACATTTTGACCTTGAAAAAAAACAGTTTATTAGATAAAACGCCACACGAAAGGGCTTTCAATACCTAAAAGCCCGACAAAGTCTATCAATCCGTTTTCGAGCTACAGCGTTTTAAAAATGACGCTACCAAAATTTGTGTGCTCTTTTTGTTGCCTCCTGTATTTTCCGTCCAAGACCTTTAATCGAAATTTCGGCAAACACGTCTGGAGATATTGATATCGGCTTACTAACGTGCTGTGTAGGAATGACCAAAAGAAATTATTGGCAATATGGCACACACCTAAACTTTTAGCAGTTTCACATTACCTTGTTAATCACCCTGTATAGCATGAAAATGTCATTTCCATTGTTAAATCACTACTTGATACTTAATCTGGGCAAGATGAGCTATCGGTATCCGAAAACTGCTCTCAAAAAAGTTAAATTTTTAAAAAGTTATAGCAGTTCGAAAAGTCGAGTTAAGATCGCTTTTGCCGATTTTTTTGTTAACCAGTTTACTTTGCCAAGGTATTTTTTGGTTTTAGGACCAAACCATGTTTCAAAAATATGAAATTATTGGGATTTTACTAAATATGGTAGTATATTATTATCTTAGTTCAACTTTATCTTGGTGGAGGGATTTAAAATAAAGCAAAAAATTACATTCGTAAAGTACCTATGTGACGAAAATCAGGGGCTACGGGATCGTTTCTAAAATTTTAAATTTTTTCAATTTTACTAAATATCTATAGTACTAAATAGCATATTCTAATTTACCTTTATACTTGGCGAAGGGGTTAACTATAAGGCAAAAAATATCATTCGTAAAAGTAAGTGCCAAAGGACAAAAATTAGGGGCTACGGGATAGTTACAAAAAATTTATAATTTTTTCAATATTACTAAATATACTTAATAGCATATTTTAGTTTCTTTTTAAACTTGGTGGATGGGTTTAAAATAGGCCTAAAAATAACATTCGTAGAAAGTATGTAACAAAAATCAGGGGCTACGGGATCGTTTCAAAAATAGGTAGGTATTACATTTTTGCAATTTTACTAAATATTTTAATTTACCTTTATACTTGGTGAAGGGGTTATAAATAGGGAAAAAAATAAAATACTTAAAGGATTTAACAAAAATCAGGCGCTACAGGGTCGTTTCAAAAATTTAAAATTTTTGGTATTTTACATACCTACAGCAGTAGCGTATTTTAATCCACATTTCAGGTTTATATACCATATGTAAAGGTAAAAAGAATCAGGGGCTACGGGATCGTTGCAAAAGTTTTATATTTTTTCAATTTTACTAAATATAGGTAGGTACCTAGTTCTTAATAGCCTATTTTATTTTACCTTTAAACTTGGTGGAGGGGTTTAAAATAAGGCGAAAAATGACATTCGTAAAGAGTACGTGACAAAAAATATGTAACATACGTAAAGAACGTGAAAAGAATCAGGGAATTCAATTTCAATTTCAATTTTACTAAATATAGTTTTATTTTACCTTTATACTTGGTGGAGGGGTTTAAATAAAGCAAAAAATATCATACCTAAAGAATTTGACAAAAATCGGGGGCTACTTTAAAAGATTTAAAATTTTTGGGATTTTACTAAATTTAATAGCTCTTAGTTCACTTGATGAAGCGGCTTAAAATAAGGCAAAAATAGCATAGTGAAGAACGTGAAAAAAATTAGAGACTACGGGGTCGTTTCAAAAACTGTATTTAAAAAAAATTAAAATAAAATGCCATGGTATTTAGCAAAATCACAAAAAAATTTTGAAACGACCCTGTAGCCTCCGATTTTTGTCAGTAAATTAAAGTCTTAGGGCAAGTTCGAGTTGGACGCTCTGAATTCTCCGAGCGCAAATCTCAGACATACGGTCTTAACTTGTTCTATACAGATAAAAAAGTGAATAATATAAGGTACGTCTGATTTCTATGCTCGGAGCGTTCCAAGCGTCAACTTGAACTCCCCCTGTTGTACGTTTTTAATGGTTGATTTATTTTGATAACACCCAGAGTATATTATTTTTTGCAAAGCCTGGAATATTTGGCATACACAAGCTGATTTCTAGGTAAAACTACTACCAGATCCATGAACGTCTACGTTTTTCTGACAAAAAAAGAGACATTTTTCTTGCAGTAAAAACCGCACTTAACCAACAGTTTTAGAGCTAATTATGGCGCCAATAACAAGGGGAAAAAAGATGCTTTTATTGCTTAATGCATCAGACCGAAATACACGGGAAACTTTAAACAACATTCCTCCTTATGAGTCAACAAAAGGAACTTTTGATTTTGAAAAAACAGCTGCAATTGAAGGTAAGATAAAAGTTATTTAAAATATTGATATAATATAATTACTTTTTATGATTAGGTACTAGGGGATTTCCAAAAATTTCCCTACGTCCAGTTTTGACGAACATTTGTTTCTTACTTGTAGGGTAATTTTATATTTACGTTATATATATATATATATATATATATACATATACAATATATATATATATATATATATATATATATATATATATACACATATATATATATACATATATATATATATATATATATATGTATATATATATATATATATATATATATATATATATATATATATATATATATATATAGTAGAAAAATGGAAGATTTCTTGGCCTATAGGTAATATATTAAATGTAAATGCAAAGATTTACTTCTTCGCTAGTGCAGCAAGAAGGCCGTAAATGAAAAATAAAAATAATGAGGACTATCTTTGATTCTGGTCTGGGTGACCTCCTGCTATCGATTTCTGGGCCCTTACCCATCAGCGGGCAGGCTTACATCTTCCATTTTTCTACTATTGTTGTACAATGGTGCATTTGTACCGTCTACGTCGATTCGACATCGACATCGACATATACTTTCGAGTATGTTTTGTGTTAGCAGCCAAACATTTTTGGAGCAACACTGGGTGAACTAGTTGGCGCGAGCCACTACATCTTACCCATCCTTTCCGAACATTTTGGATATAAGGACTCTCTTTGATTCTGGTCAAAACGTGGTCTGTTCTTCAGCCACCCTGGGTGTAAGCCTGCCCGCTGATGGGTAAGGGCCCAGAAATCGATAGCAGGAGGTCACCCAGACCAGAATCAAAGATAGTCCTCATTATTTTTATTTTTCATTTACGGCCTTCTTGCTGCACTAGCGAAGAAGTAAATCTTTGCATTTACATTTAATATATATATATATATATATATATATATATATATATATATATATATATATATATATATATATATATATATATATAAAGTTGGCCACATGTGAGAAAAAATTTTATTATTGGAATGTAAAAAAACCTTTTTATGCCGATTGTCTCTGCATGATGGGTAAGCCACAATTAAAAAAAAAATATTTTCAATTTTTTGAAAAAAAATATGCACTATTAGTTTCATATTCCCATGAATTTAATGAAAATATGTTAAATGATCGAAAACCAAGGTAATAACTTATTATCTAAACATTATTGTTTTTACTTACAATTTTTATTTGATAAAATTTAAAATTTAGCTTTTTACCATGTACCTGGGTGTGGCCAGGCCCTGTATCTGGCATCCATATTTACCTTTTATTTATAGTTATTTCTGGAACAATATGCTTACGAAAGACTGTTTTTTTTTTCTAATTTTAAAGACGTTTTAACGTGTCTACCAAAATCATTCTTACAAAATAATAAAAAATTAAAAAAAAATCTTGCTTTAATTTAATTTATTGTAAATCAAATATTAGGCCACCCTGTAAAGGTACGAAAAATTTTCACAAACAAAAATTGTTTATTTTGAACTACTAAATAACATATTTTCACTTCAGGCAAATCGTAACATTTTTATTTTTAGCCTTAATTTTACCCTCGAAAATTTCAACTTTTCACATGAAGAATTTTTTAAAAATTTTTATTTTGTAAGAATGATTTTGGTAGACACGTTAAAACTTCTTCAAAATTAGAAAAAACGGTCTTTCGTGAGCATATTGTTCTAGAAATAACTATAAATGGTAAATATGGTTGTCAGATACAGGGCCTGACCACACATAGGTACATGGTAAAAAGCTAAATTTTAAATTTTACCAAATAAAAATTTTAAGTAACAACAATAATATTTACATAATAGGTTATCACCTTGGTTGTCGATCACTTCACATTTTTATTAAATTCATGGGAATATGAAACTTATTGCATATTTTTTCAAAAAATGTATTTTTTTTTAATTTTGGCTGCAAACTTTGCAAACGAGCATAAAATTAAAATCTAAACACTTTTTTCAAATCACTTTTTTCGACACCTCGTCATCTAATACCAGTTTTCCATGACAAAATATATTTTTTCAATTTTCCCGCCAAACGAGTAGTCACGTGACAAATGTCAAAATGAATTTTTAGGTTACCCATCATGCAGAGATAATCGGCAGAAAAAGTTTTTTCAGTTTTTTAATAATAATATAGAGTTACAGGAAATCCCAAATTTAAGCCTTGAATGATAAATATTAACATACTGCCAAATATTGGTTTTTAATCAACAGAATTTTTTATAAGGCCAACTTTATGGTTCAAAAGTTGCCTCTCTAAAAAATATTCCCCACACTTATTGATCTTGTCGTTAAGTTCATTGATTTGCTAATTAAATAAATACTTTTTAAAAATTGTTAAAGACATTTTGGCGCTGCACTTAAAATATCCTTTTAAGCAAATTAAAACAAAAACGTTTTCGATATTGCAGCAAAAAAGCTCTTCTAGCTGCTGACGTTCATTATTTTAAACTAGACTGTTGTTGTCGTAGAAATAGTTTCAGGTGTATACAAAGCATAGGCGCAACCAGAATTTTGGCCTGTGAGGGGCTGCACAGTGTTCAAAGGAAAATTTTTCACAGGTTTTTGGCTGGGGGGGGGGGGGGGGGGGGGCCTTGTGTTGGGCGGGACAATGGCTATGAAAAATTAACGACGGGGAGGGAGGTAAAGTGTATTTACACAAAATATATTATGTAGAAAAATGGTCTCGGGGGCTGCAGGTTTGTGCTATGGTAGTTCAAATGGAATTTTATGCGGCAGTTTATTAGTATAATTAAGGAGTTTTTGCTACCGCTTAGCGTTAAACTTTAAACGCAAAAATCTCGGCACTGGCTGGTCCTGGAAATAAGATTTTCAGCTCGCTGGGAAGATGAGCGTTTGTTCTTTAAAATGCCAAAAATGTTTACAATATTTTATATGCAGATCTCGAGATTTTTGTATTTTAAAAATAACGTCATTCGTTAGCAAAAAGTCGCCATTATCTGTACCGACCGAAAATAAAAATAGAGAACAGAACACTTTTTTTGACGAATTTATAATTTAGTTTATAGGCGCAAAAACTGACAGGTAATTTGACGTGAATTACTTCCAGTTTGATCGCAGACTCTTTTTATATTTTCTTCGTCGTCTTTTTATTCGCTTATAATAGAAAATAAACCAATAATAATGTGTGAGAAATAGAGTTTTATTAAATTAACAAAGTAAAAAGTAAGAGCTGCAGTAAGTCAAATTAATTTTCTTGCTCCAACAAATTTACTAACCTTAAATTAATGTACCTATTAAAAAATGTGTGGGTGTGTGTTCTATGTTCACAATCACAATAATTTTGAGAGCCTACTCATAACTCTTATTAAGCTGAACAAAAAGTTTGAACCGAAAACCAAAAAAGCGCCAGTTTTATCGGGATGACACGTGTACAGTTTAAAAAAAATTACTGATATTTTTTTAGATCTACCTCCAGTAAACCAAGATCCAAATTATGAGTCTGATGAGGAATTAAAAGATGATGATAAAAATACTGAAGAAGATTTACTGGGATTCACAAATAAAGGTAATTTCAAAAATAAACGTAATGCTCCAAATGATTCCAGATATTGTAAAGAAAGAGGTATAACTTTTTTTAGCTTACGTCACAGTGAACTGAAGTACGTAATAATGATTTTTTAAATGAAATAGCTACATATTTTGTTACTTCACGTTTCTTAATTAAATAAAGATTATTAATACTCTCTTTAACCCGTTTTAAGATGTGTGGCTAATTTGTTAAAACCCAAGCTAAAAATTCTCATTTATATTTTTTATCTAGTTATTTCGTGCAAATGCTTTATCATAAACCCATTTTTAAAATAATTAAAAACGTCAACATACATATACTTTTGAACTATAAAAAAATATATTTTTAAGATATATGCTAAAATTTTTTTCTCTTACCCTCCTTCCATCCCCAATTTGTAGTGTTTAAATTTATTTTTTCTTTAAATTTAAATATGTATCCTAAATATAATTTTTACCAGTATTCTTTATAACTTATTAGGCGTGAATCCTGGACGCAAAAAAAGATTTTGTAACAAGTCTGTGTGGTCACCTGAAGAAAAAGAAATCGTTCTTAAAGAATTAAGAAGTTTTATAAAAAAGAAGAATTTGCCAGGAAAGGAAATTTGTTGCAAGCTTTTAGAAAGCTACCCGATTTTACAAAAAAGGAAGTGGACTGGTATAAAATTCTTTGTAAAGAATTATCTTGCTAAATTAAAATAATGTTAACACTGTAGTGTGTATTACACAGGGGCGTGCGGTGAAATTTGGGAGAAGGGAAGCAATTTTCAAAACTGTGGAATCATTATTTGCAATAATTATTTGGAATTGTTATTTGGAATAATTATTTGGAATAATTATTTGAAATAATTATTTGGAATAATTTTTTAGAATAATTAATTCCAATAATTATGTGGAATAATTATTTCGAATAATTATTTAGAATAATTATTGCAACTACACAA